>JAIEZT010001373.1:21318080-21768080 GCA_019594935.1 Periophthalmus modestus
TTTGCTGTGACCGTACACTGCTTTTTAAAAACAAACCTGGAGACTTTATGATTTAAACACTGTTTATTTGAATACAGGTTCTGACGCTCCCAGTTTGAAGGATTACATGAAATTTTTCCACAGTATGGCATTAAAATCTATCTAGTATTTATTTGATTGTGGGTGTTTTCATAGCTCAAAGATATCTTGAAAAAAACATGCATTTCTTACTGAAAGCAGTGCCGCCTCTTCACAGATTTACTCTGTAATTTGGCCTGGTGTCAGTAGCTCGTCTCCATGGGGGTATATACATTTAATGCCAATCTCATTCAAGGCAAAGTGGTAACATCTCCATGGAGACAAGCGGGTGGCCTACCCTCCACCAGAAAAGAGATCTCTCTATTGTCTGTTTTGTGGAAAAAATACTTCCCAGCTGTTCAGAAGAACTTAATTTGACTTATTATGTTGAACTTCTGACTGATTTCAATATTCTGCTTGGTTTGCCTTGGGTGACTGTGTGACCTTCCTCGTGCGTCCATGACATTTACCTGCTTACCCACACATAATATACAGATTACGTCGGGGTCAGGGGGCCGTGATGGAGCCGGGGCCCCTTCCCTGTGTCACATGTCAGCTCATGCAGCTCATTCACTTGACTGACATGAGATGGCTTGATTAAGCAAGACTAATAAGGAGAGGTGACTGCTGCATAGAGGGTGGAGGAGGGGCTCCACCGCCACTGGCAAAGAACACGGGCTTTAGAAAAGGCATTCAGTGTGTTTTAATTGGGTCTGAAAAGTATGTTAGAGGTTTACAATGTGAAATGTGTGGTAGAGAGTCCATCACCGGCTTTTGTCCGTGGTTATGTCATTGCTTTGCCTGGAATGGTTTCTGTGTAGACTCTGCACACCTGACTGGGAGGCACTGAAAGGTTTCAAGAAGACTCCCACACACTAGTACAGCATTCTGTCCCTCTGAACTTCTTCAGGTATGAGGACAGCCCCTTCCTCTCCCCTTATACAAGTTAAGGGACTGCCCCCTTAAGAGTAATCAACCAATCACACTGAAAAACATATACATTCACAATTAGACCCCAGTGTAACAGCAAAACTGTACATATTTCACTTTGCACGAGTCATTTGTGACATTTGTGAGTTAAAATGCTTGGACAATGACTAGAAAAATATCTGGAATGATCCAAAATGTGGCATTAAACATATCTATCTTGCATTTCTTCCACTATAGTTGTTTTTTTGTGCTCCATGAACATACTGTGAGCAGGTTTACACCACACAGAGATCAGATCACAGAGATTTTCCTTTTTGTTCATATTATTACATTAAAAAACAAGACAATTTGGACCCGTTTGTCCAATTGGCCTGTTTTCTTTAGCTTAAACCCACAGTTATTTTACACATTAATTCCTTCACTGTTTTAGTGTAATATTAACACTACACAATGTGATCCATGTCCTGAGTGGAGGATAATTGCACTGCACTCACTCATGTGTAATTAACACACAGTTATGGTCGAATAACTGCTGTCTAGTGTATCAGACCAGAGGAAAATAATCATAATAATTGTCATTGTTTTTAATGAGAATATCAAACATTTTTTTTATGATGGGACTTTTTTTTTTTTAGATGTTGAATGTAATGTGCGGCATGTTTCAAATCTCAGACTGGTATGTTATGCATGTGAACCAAAAAGGCCAAAGGAGCAGCTGAAATACTTCTAAAACCAGAATGTTCAGTTTAAATGTCCCTGATTAAAGCATACCAACGCAGCACAGACCACTTCTATTTTCTCAGTTTATAGATGAAATCTTATGATGAAAATGGAGGCTAATATGTGCGCATTTGATCATATTCTACTGTTTGAATATACTGTGTATTTTGGAGCACCATCTATATACAAACTGATGGGCTCTGTGGCCTGGGGCGAATGGCTGCTCCAGTCTCCGGTGCAGGGGAGCATCACTGTCAGTAAAGTATTGATATATCAATTCTGACTCACTGGCATGTCCCTCACTATCTTTCAGGGACATGATTACTCTGTAGAAACAGTTTCATTACACTTTTTTTAATCAATTGTTGCCATAATTTGCTGGTTATTGATACTTGACACACTCACTGGGGGCTCTGCTTTGTCTGAATCTCTGTTTCATGTGTTTGACTTTAATGTGAACTTTGTATTAACACAATCTGACCATAAAAATAAATGTTTTAGATTGAACTACAACAGGTGAGTTGATGCCGTTGTGTTTAAAAAAAAAAATTAAAAAAACAGTAGGATCCCCAGAGCCAGTCTCCATGTTCGGAGATTCAGTTGTCAAGGCCCCCGCCGTCAACTTACACCCAGATCTCTTCACACCCGCCCCGGTTCTTACCCTCACCTTTGGTCATGAGCTCTGGGTAATGGCCGAAAGGACAACATCGCGGATACAAGCGGCCAAAATGGGTTTCCTCCACAGGGTGGCCGGGCGCTCCCTTAGGGATAGGGTGAGGAATTCGGTCACATGGGAGGAGCTCGGAGTAGAACCGCTGCTCCTACACGTTGAGAGGAGCCAACTGAGGTGACTGGGGCACCTACTCAGAACGCCTTCTGGACACTTCCCTAGGGAGGGGTTTGAGGCATGTCCCAGGGGAAGACTCAGGACACACTGAAAGGACTATGTGTCTCGACTGGCCTGGGAAACACCTTGGGGTCCCACCGGAGGAGCTGGAGGATGTGTCTGGGCTGAAGGAAGTCTGGGAGTCCCTGCTTAGACGGCTGCCCCCTCTCAGATGCAAAAACTGGAAATGTTGACTGTATAGAGAAGTGTGTAGTTAGCTTGAGCAGAAAGCTAAATGCATAAATAAGCATCCAAATTAAATAAAAATATAAACTTTCACAAGCCAGTAAAAAAATTGCTTAAATCTGTCAACTGTCACCTCTCATCCAAGTCGTTTCTTCAGTTCAAAACTAAAGAAGCGACTTGGATGAGCAGTGAAACGTCTTCACTCCTACAATTTGTCCAGTTGACAGATTTAAACTTCGCCTTTTGCCATGGATCAGACGACTGAGGGATTACAGACAGTTAAAAAAAAAATAACTCCAGAAATCACTGTTGAGCTTGTTGTAAATCTTTTAGTCCATTCTGCCTTCCCTCCTGCCAGAGTTTTGTAAATTGTTTCTGATCATTGTTGAATGGCCCCTTTAATTTTGAGCCGGATGCTGGTAAGGACAATGTGATGTGTAATTTATGGCCTGTAATTTGTGGAGAGCAACAATGGCTATTCAAAAGATGGTTACTTAGAAATCTGGCTAGCACAAGTACTTTTTTTTTTTTCTTTTTCACAAATCAGCCACCACACTTAGAAATATCTCTCGGAACATTTTTCACAAGCTATTGTTAAACTTGAGCTTTAAATCAATGTCGTTCTTTGTCCTGGATTGTTGGTGCAAATAGAGCAATTCAAAGAGTTGTTGGTTGACAAACAGAAAAGCCTCATTATGTACATTTATTTATGAAAGAAGTGAACAGCATTGAGCGTTGAATTTTGGCATTGGCAAGGCAAAAGTGTGTTTGTATAGCACAAATCATACAGAACGTAATTCAAAGAGCTTTACAGAATGAGAAAGACATTAAATCTCAATGCAAACAACACGAATATTATTTAAAAGAGAAGAGTGCGTAATAGAAACCTTTCAGTCATATGCACAGCTAAACACAACCGTTTTGAGTCTGGATTTAAACATTGTCAAAGTGGAGGCCTGTCTCACATCTTCAGGAAGATTGTTTTAGATTTTTAGCTGCATAAACTGAAATGCTGATCCTCCATGTTTGGTCCCTTGATGTACATTTTATGTGAAAAAAAGGCTAAAATAAAATGCTACAGATGCACGAACACAGAGAATCCATGATGTTATGATTGCAATATATTCACAAAGGAACATCTTGAGAAGTGTATAAACCAAGATCATGGCATTAGAAGAAATGAAATCCCCTATATTGGGTTTATTAAAGACCTATTGTGCTTGTGTATGTTATATAGCTATAATCTATGATGCCCATGGATCATTAGGTTTTAATGCACAATTGCACATTTTAAATCACAATATTCATCTAGTAAATCCCGCACTGATGCAGTTGCTGTATCGGTCCGTTGTGGTAAAGAAGGAGCTGAGTCGAAAGGCAAAGTTCTCGATTTACCCGTCAATCTAAGTTCCTACCCTCACCTATGGTCATGAGCTCTGGGTAAAGTTGCGGAAAGGATAAGTGGGATACAAGCGGCCGAAATGGGTTTTATCCGCAGGGTGGCTGGGCACTCCCAGAGATAGGGTGAGGAGCTCAATCACATGGGAGGAGCTCAGAGTAGAGCCGCTACTCCTACACATTGCTGATGAAAGGATCTACCAGCTGATCCCAATATTAAAATATTTTAATGTGCACAATCATTTAAACAGAGTGATTCTATTATTATTATTATCTTGCAGTAGTAGTATATTTCTGAATCAAAATATATCTCTTAATTTCCTTCCCCTGCAGTACAACTTCCCAAGATCTTGCCTTTGTCGCAACCTTGAATTGGAGACTTTGCACTTGAATAAGAGGTCAGGGGAACTGAACCGCTGTCGAACCACCAATAGGATGCATTTGATTTTGTCAGGAACGATTTAGCTGTTACGCCGGGTGTGTGCCAGGAGTGTGTCAGCCCTGTTTAGGCTTCCTGCGCTGGGTTTACCGGCATCAGGGAGCCCCTCTCTACTGACCATGACTGGAGCTGGCTTGCAAATGCATTGGGATTACCGTCACAGTGCACTCGGACACCCCCTGGACCACACACAAACGCACACACACACAGTAGATAAACAAGGCTGGGTAAAGGAGATCTTAATGTGTTTCTACATGTAAACCGCAGTCATCGTCATCTTCAGCAGCACCAAGTGAAATCTGATTAAATATTCACACATACATATTCTATGACCACACATGTGCAGACGGACTGTCTCTTTAAATTAGACCTAAGGAGACAAAGTGGGACCGGAGGAATGAAGTGCACACGTATTTCTAGTGCTAAACACGGGCTCTCAGACACTGTGCCACACTAGACAAAAGAACTAAGATAAAGATTATGCAGAAGAAGAAAAAAAACAGCAAAATGTAACTATTTCTACATCTATATCCTCAAACATCACATTGCATTGTGATACTGACCTAAAATAAAAAAAGTTTGGGCACCTCTGATCTGAAGGGAGGAGCTAACTTCACTGAAACTAAAAACATCTACGTTTGTGTTTGTAGGCTAGGTCTACTGTATTGATTTAAACTGTTGTATTCTGTCTGTCATTGTCTATATGTACTTCGGCAATATACTGAAGTACTACTTGTACTTCAAAATGTGTTATCGTGACAGGCCTTGCTTATGCCAACTTTTTAGATGTTTTAATTTATGCTTTGTAAAGTGACCTTACATTTTGTGAGCGGTAAGTGAGTCACCATCTCCATGTATTTGTTTTTTTTGGTGTTTTTTTTTTTTTTTTTGCCTTTTTTTTTATGTCTCTGCTCTCTTGGTGCACTTCCAAACATAGCTAATGCTTTTTCAAAACAGCATCGAATCACTACTTTTACAACAGCAGACGTAATATCATATTCACCTATTCACACTGACTAACTGATTTACAAGAGAGGCAAGCTATCCATTCATAAAATAACTCTACGATTATAATAACTAAGCGAGAGTCCATGCCAGGGAAGGACTGACTGTGCGGCGGATCCATTCAATTATATGTATTCCATCTGTATGAATGCATGTTCTTCTGTGTGGATTATGCTTGAGCCCTTTGTATTTCGGATTGAAATGATTTTCTACGCGAGTGACGCTAGCCCTGGCCCCTGCTGCCGATTTACCTTAAGAGCCCTTGACTTCGCGCACTACATGTTAACATTACGGGCTCACTGTGCTTTGCTTCACACGCTGACGTCGCCATCTGCACGAGTACAATGACAGCGTACTCTATTCACACCTAACAGCTTCCATTTCCATATTTAATCAACGCTGGTAAACAATCCAATACATCTCCCCTTCATAGCGTACAATGATAAATGACAAGGCAGGTCCCTCCCCATTATTACTTCCTAATTATTGCTTCCCTTTGGGTTCATATCAGCCTGTTTGAGCGCATATGTGTTTGCAAGCAGCTAAGTCTACCTTGAGGTGAGAAACGTGGGGCGCATTATTTCATGAATTTCATTAGTGGGCCTGAAAATAATTTCCTTGCCAGCTTGTATTGTAATTCCTCTATTGTTGTTAATCCAAATTTAATATGTTGAAAGTGATTACGGGGACAGCGGAGGAGCAGGGCAGCCGAAGCACAAAGTCAGAGTGGTTTTTGATTGTCAGTGTTTTGTTTTGGTTTTTTTTTTTTTCCACTTTTCTTAAGGTTTTAAACACTCTAAGAAAATCCTGTTTATCCACGCCTCTATTTTTTACGCCATTGTGTCTGCACTGCTTAGCCCCTCTATCACATATGAACACAAGCGTTCACTTTCATCTTCCGGTGGCTTTGTAAACAGCGATCATAGTGAATAGTTCAATAATGTGGGTATTCTTGCTTTGAAGACGGGACTAAAGTGTAAATTCATGCATATGAGATCCCGCTTTGATGTGGCTATTTACGTATATGGGGATGACAGCGGATCACACGCACATGCAAATCGAGAGGTGACACCTTTTCCCAAATCATGCATGAAATAAACACGTGAAGAGTTTGTTTTTTTTTTTGCAAATTCTTTAACTTTTGAATTTTGAATATTTTGCAAAATGCTGGAAGTTTGTGTTAAATGCGTTATTACAGTGAAATAAATAAATACATGAGGGATAAGCTGTGTATCAAATGCTAAAACAACAACAGTTTCCTTTTCGTTTTAAAATAGTATTGCTTTGAAGATTGTTGCATGTCACAAAGAAATTGAGACAAAAAGTCATATTCCGGACTTGTTTTTATGGTAGCATGTTTCACGGGGGCGGTAGTAGCTCAGTGGGCGCTTGCTTGTTGGTGCTTGTCCACTAATCGAAAGGTTACTGGTTCGAATCCCGCTCTTGACGTGAACATCATTAGTAGGGCGATCAGATCCACTGACTCACAGGTTGGTGGTGCAATTCCAGCTCTCACACAGATGAATGCTGTTGTTGTGTCCTTGGGCAGCCCACTTTGCCCCCAGTGTCGGCGTATACCGGTGAGTGAGTATTTCCATGATGTAAAGAGCTTTGGGGGCCTTGAAGGTGGAAAAGCGCATTATAAAAATACAGGAGAGTTGAGAAAATAAACTGAATAAAATAAATAAATAAATAATCCTGCAAGCCGCAGTTCTTTGATCCCTCACTATTTCACAATTAATATCATTGGGTTTTTTTTTTTTTTTTTAATTAAAACAGCCAAATTCTGCAGAGTTTTGATACAATCTTTCAATATGCTTAAACCCATGAAAATAATGGCAAAAAGAGCTCAGTCCGTTGAAACGATGGCCACATTTGAAAACTCCTCCAGTTCAGTTGAGGTTGCCGTCACGCTCCATTTTCCTCTCAAGGGGGCGGTGTCTCTTTTGTACGAGGACAGAGCACAAACAGGGGTAGCAGCAGCACCACGAGTGTGAAGGACTGAGCACAACTGTGGGACACATTATACAGGGCACATGCAGCAAGAGGACAAGTACTGTGGAAGAGACATTCTCATTCATGCTTACATTTATGCTAAGCCGAAGCTACACAAAGTTGTTTTTTTTTCTCTGCTCATGGTCAAGAATACTCAGCTACCTTAACTTATTCAAAACGCAAACAGAAAGGCAAACATGGAACAAGTTAGATGAGCGTTTCATACATATTTTCTCCCTCAACTTGAGATAATCTGCATATATTTAATTGTATTTTCCCTTAAAATGTGTGTAAAATGGTGTAAAACATAGTCAACGGATGACAGTAGCTTAGTAGGTAGAGTGTTTCTCCAGTGATCCAAAGTTGGCAGTTTGAATCCCGCTCTTGACATAAAACATCGTTGGTTGAGCGCTCAGATCCACTCACCTTCACCCCCCTTCCATCACTGGCAGTGCGATTCCAGCTGCAAAAGATGAATGCTGTTGTTGTGTCCTTAAACCACCTCGTGTCTGTGGAGTATCTTTCATAGATTCTTTAACAATATTTTGAGATATTGGGTTGGACAGAACAAGAGCACATCAGAACTTGATTACTAGATATGACTGGGCGTAACTCGCTGGTAGAGTATTTGTCCACTGAAGGTTGGCAGTGCGATTCCAGCTCCCACAGATGAATGCTGTCATTGTGTCCTTGTGCAAGACACTTCACCCACCTCGCGTCCAGCATCTGCGTACATCAGTGTGTGTGAATAAGTGAGTAAGTGGTTCCTTGATGTAAGGCGCTTTGAGTGCCTTGAACGTGGAAAGGTGCAGTAATGTGGTGCCTCACTTGTCATCACAGAGAAAAATAAATGAAATAGTTATATTTATCCAGTGATTTGTACAATAAAGTTAATTTCTATTTAACTTTGCAATTTTATTCTTTTTTTTACTCAAAATCCTGAGAAGAGACACGTGGTGAAGCACAGGCCGTTTGTGCCTCATATGGACTGACTGTGCTGTGTGGAAAGCTGCTGCTTTAAGCGGCTGTGAAAAGGCTCCGGGTGAGGCACGCAGTTACCCTGCCTCATGTTAGGGGGAGCTCATGAGCCCAGGGATTCTTTCAATGCGGGAATTGAAAGAATCCCTGGGCTCACGAAAAATAGTTTGGCCCTACTTTTTAAATGGAGGAAGATTACATATTAAAGCTCAAAGCAGCAGCTTTAAAGCAGTTTCTAAACTGGACGTTCGGTCGAAGCAGGAGGTTATAATTAAAGGACCGAGACCAACGCTAAAGGAGCTAAATTGCTCCAGACAACGGGACAAAAGACTCGCTCTTTTCAAACAGAAACGTACAAAATGGTAAGAAATTTAATGACTTTAATCCACTGAAAATTGGGGAACCAGAATAAGGATTAAAAAACAATACAAAACCAGCTTGCTTTTTATTTCATACTATTAGAGCTATTTCATACGGACTTTGGAACTTTTATTTTGAAATTCTTTTTTTATTCTGGCCCCAAGTCACTGGGAGAGAAACTGACCCGGGGCCAAATGTACTGACACCTGGTTTATATGTTTGTAAATCTGATTGTGACGATGTCAGTGCCTCACCAGCCATGAACCTCACCACACGTCACTGGAAAGGTGCTATATAAAAACATGGCCATGACCATTTACCAATGGGGCACCACTGTAAGTAACACATACAGACAGCTTGTCACTCTGCCACTGTTCTCCTCAAATCTACTGACACGAGGAACATTCCCATAGTCCAGCGGTGCAATATAAACACAAAAGCGTTCAAAAATATGTTAAAGCCCTAATTTTGCTTTCTGTTTCAAAGACGTAATAGTGACTGACAATTCAATCACTTGGAATAATGGGGATATTTCATTTTGAAGTAGAAGTTAAAGAGAATGCTCAGGTGTATTTTCGGATCATTATATATGCCAGACACTATTGTTGCTCCATTAGTCTGCACACAAGCTGACAAGCACTTTAGATTTATGAACCATTTTCAGTGCAATTGTAAGTGCAGTGAATAACATGTATAATAGCTTCATACATAATTAGAAAACACCATCACAGAGAATCAATCCAATAAGAAAAGTGGTAATTATAGGCAGTGTGACAAAGATGTAGGGATTGTTGAAAAGCCCCTCGGTGAGTTGGCACCGCGGCATGTTAAGTACCACTGTGTATGTGCACATATAAAGTGTTTATGGGGTACTCTCTTGTCTGTGTAGAACATCCATCGCTAATAAACAGCACTCCTTTATTTCCTGCTCTATTAATCATCAGCCTCCAAGTTTAGGTTTTTATGTCACAATCTTTTAAAAAAAGGATTAATCCGCTTTTACACTCTCATCACAGCCAGACACTGCACCTTATTAAGCCCCCATAGGGACCCAAAGTCTTCAAGCAGCTTTAAATTAGTGCTTTCTTTCTCTGTTTGATTTACATCCCGTGATTAAATGGGGGTGAGAGAGAGGAAATAGCTTACATCAGCAGCTTCGGGATCTTTGAATGCAGGAACTGTTACTTTGCTGCAAACTAAATCATTCCAATAACCCTCGGTGTCCGCGAGAATAGTCCAATGGAACAGTTAGTCCCTCGTGCTTTCTAGGCACGCACTGCACTCAAGTAAGAAGTGTCATTTAAATAGACCCATCATGGTGTTTTTGTTAAGACTTAAGTACGATAGTTTACATTATGTTCAGTAACCTACAGACACGGCCCTATGACAGTTCACTACGGGCAGTCCAAAGATGAGATCTAGTGATGACCATCAGCATTCTGTGTGAGTCCAAGAGACATTACCACCAAAATAATGTTATGCAATAATATCTTAAAGGGCTCATTTTACATTATTTCGTTTTATATTGTCATGTTGTTTGCTCATCACAAAATAGCTGGAGTTGTGTTTTGTTTCATTCACATAAAACACACAAACTCTGCATGTTTAGATAGAGTTCTTTTCGAGGCCGCCAATCACCGCCATCGCCCCCTCCGACCACCACCAATCATTCACGCACACACCACTTTCATACTAGGCAATGTGGGTGAAGTGTCTTGCCTAAGGACACAATGAACTTGGTCCTCCAATCTTCTGGTTGGGGGACCGACGCTCTAACCACTGAGCCGCTGTCACTCTGGTAATACAGTGTTTTTAAACTCCATACAGCTTCACTAGAATCATTTGGATCATTTTAGCCCTGGAATCATCAAACACAAACACATTAATTTTAGGTCTGTATCACAATGCAATGTGATGTTTTGTCATGATCCCTGTCTGTCCTGCCTCGTGTGTTGTTCTTTTACCCTCCCTCACCTGTCCGTGTGCGGAGCTGGACGGAGTTCCTGGCTCCTCCCGTGCGCACCAGGAGACAATCATCTCATCAATTACACCTGCTGGGGATAAGAGGAGCCAGGATTCTACACTTGGGGCCAGATCGTCCACGTGTCTACGTGACTACTCCTGCTTGGCTTTTTGGTAATGTTCCTGTTTTTTGATTGTCCTGCTCATTGGATTTTTTGTGCTACTCTCTTTGGACCAGCTCCGGACCCTCGCCTCAGACCCTGCCTCCCTGCACTGGTACTGTTTCCCTCGTCTACATCTCTGCACCTCTGTGTTTGTCCTGGACCCCGCACCCAGCTCCTCATCTGATCCACCATCATTTGCTTGTATTATTCACTCACTGTAAATAAACACTGTTAACTCTTCCCGAGTTCTGCATTTTTGGTCCCTCCGCCTGACGTTACGACATGTTTGAGGATATAGTGATAGAAATAGTTTAATTTGCTGCTAAAAGTACTGCTTATGATCGATTTGGCCGGTTCAGCTGGAAGCCTGAGGGCCAAAAAAAAACTGGGGACACAACTTCAGGTATGATTTTGAGGAGGTAACAGTATATAACATGGTTAAAATCTCACAAGAGTCAATTTGGTGTAATATAGGACCTTTAAGACTACTCTATTAAAGATGCTCAAGTTATTATGTGCTAAGCTTCATCTGTAGCCTAGATTCATGGAAGTTTGGATGTCAGTCTGCACCATCAGCTCCTCTGGCCAGCACCGGACACTCTTTCACATACCACGTTCATAAATAGGCAAGCTGGGAGAAGTAGTAGTAGTAGAAGTCTTCATGAATGACAATGGTAGTGAACAGTGCCTGAAGTTGAGATCGAACCACCAACCTCCTGATGCAAATACAAAACCTTACTGTAGCTTCTGTCTGACTATGCTTCCTCCTATGTGCAAAATAGTGCATTTTTTTCACATTCTTTCAACTATGCTATATATGGCAAAGAAATATGCCTACACCTTCATGTTGACACATTAACAAAGTTGTTTTTAGGACGTGAGATGTTGCAACGATGTTATTACAGAACTCAGATGCCCCCATTTCTGTGATCTTCAAGGAAGAGTTGGCTACTTGTTTATTCACCATCTCCTGTCTTTACCTGACTCATCAAGAAATTGAATCAATATACCAATAAGAACAGAATGCTCACTTTGTGCAGAACATATCAAATTTTAATTAAATCTGTTTATGCAAACCCAAGTACTGAATAATTGAATTTTAAGCAGACTAGATTTGAGTTCTCCCCTGACAAAACAGTTTTTTTATTACGAGTAATTATACGCTGAAAACTTACACAGGGAAGTAGTTGTGACCAGATGATAAAATAAACATTAGATTTTTCAGCCTTATGCCTTAACAGCACAATGACCACTGTGCATTTGCCCCACTACGAGAGAGTTTATGTGGGCACGCTACCTGCGCTATTGACTCTAAACACAGGGAGGGGAAATAAATCACAATATCCACTCAATATGAGCATTATTTACAGGGATACTGAGGTTTTCCTTAGCACCCTTTGGGCCCAATAAGCACAAACACTGAGTACACAAGTAGGTCTCATAGGCCTCGTGTGAACGTTTAATCTCAACAGTAATCACATTTAGCATCATCTTACATATGCCAGGTTGGAGAAAAGGCTTCAAAAGACTTTCTCTTTACAAAAATAAAACAGAAAATGGCTGCATGTAGAGGAAGAAAGCGAAAGGGATTTTGCCAAGTCTGACAGTCGGGGGATGCAAGCTAATTATCCTGTGGTGCTTGGAAGCTGGAGTGCTCATTGACAATCACGGCCTGCTCTCAGGGTGTATATAGCTATTAGGCTGAGAGACAAGGGTTGGCCAAAAGCACTGATCACTGTGGTCACGTCAGCCAAGCTAGATCAATTTGCAGCCTGCAGCCATTTATTCAAATGGTTGGTGAATGTGTCCTCTTGTACTTAGTGTTGAGTGGTGCATTGCTGAATAAATTAAATATGATCAAATTGGTTTTGAAATAGTAACATTTCATTACAGTAACGTAACTTGTAAGTTCAGCAAACTTACTCTACAGCTTACAATACTGAGAATATTTGAATGTTATTTGAGATATATATATATATATTTTTTTTTTGATGGATTTTTTCCCTAATCTGTAGTGGTCAGTAGTGTGTCTCAGATACAACAACAGTGATGAACCAATAAAAGCTATAGCTGGTGTTCAGTGCAGGCTTGTGGTTCAGTGAGCTACTGTACCAAGAACAATGTTTTCATCAGAACAATGTTTTCATGGGGCATCAGAATACAAAGTAGGATCTTTGTTTTTCCACTTGGGCAAAGAGGTTATGGGGTCCTCCAACCAAGGACATGTAAAAGGGAGTACAGAATAAGAAGAATTTTGAAAATGTAAAGGTTCTGTTTTTAAGAATGAGAGGGGGGGAGTCTTTAGCCATAAACATGACATTTCTATATTAACAATTATTAACAACAATTATTATCAATATTAGTATTGAGAGATTTCATCACTTTCTTCTCATCCTCTTTCACCTCCTTTGACTGCATTGCAGTGATATATCTTCATACTCAGGAGGAGCGTAACAGCAAATCCATGGAGACTTGTGTATATAGATTTCTATTGAATTTTTTTTTTTTTTTTAACAATAGTTGTCATAATGGTTGTTGCACTGTGAAATCTGTTTTACATTGCAATAGCTTTACCCATGAATGTGCTGAAAGAAATCAAGGTCATCGCTGACAAGAGAGCATGATTTACATTCCTTGTACATATAAACATCACTTAAAGTAAGTTGTTGGCGACCTCTTACTATGCACAGAATTTAGTCCAAGTTCTTCTTAAATGGAGACATCAGCCTGCACCCATTTATCCAAATGTGTGTAATTGACCTGCTGAAGTGGAGCAGCACCCACTGGCACCTCTTTGAATGAGGCTTACAGCACAATCACTACGACAGTCTTTGAAACAAACTGAGAGTCTCACTCTGACAGTCATATCATGCACTAATGACGTATACATACAGATGCAGCTTGTACTCGTCTCAGACAAAAGAGGAAATGTCGTTCTGAGCGGATTGTGTTATTTGAAATGAGGGATACAGGAGCAAAAAAACACCAGAATGCAGACCCTTTTCACATAACACGTCTCATCTGTTGATCTCATTCTATCTCAGATAACTCCCCGAAAACTATATCACTTCTTCTGGCTAGAAATGACATCAGTTGCATACAATAAAGATATGTCATTATATTTATAGACAAACATACTGTATTCATTCAAAACAATGGAAGAAATCATTGCTCATTTCAATCGTCAGGTAAAATTGGATTCTTGCATAGCTACTATAGTAACGTAACAGATTTCTATATTTCTATACAGACTAATATATAGTTGTTCTCTTTCTCAAGCACACTCACAAATGTCAAGTGGATAATATATAGAGACCAAACAACTCTAACAGCTGAGTTGAATCCTGCTGACATGTGCGTATATTACATGTATATGGGAAGAAAATGGGCCATTTCCCTGTTTCAACCAGGACACAATTTCATATTTGAACTCAGATCTCTTCTTTCGGCTTTATTCCGTTATTCCTCTGCCCCCCTCTCCTTATCTCCCCCTCCCCTCCTGGCCTCTGCTCCTCCCCCGCCTCACCTATGGTTTGCATTAAATCAAATGGAGCACATTAAAGGTGTCATGCGCAGCAGACAATGGCTTTTATGATTGCCTGCTGTGTTGGGTCTGACGGTGCCACACTGCCATATAAAACACCATTTGTATCAGCTCATTTCATAGAGCCTCTCTCGTCTATTGAAACAGAGCGACAGATCTGGAGTGATATATGGAGGGGGTGTTTGGAGAGAGCAGACAGACGAGCCCAAGTCTGATCTACTGGGCTTTTCCTGAGTCACAAAGTCACAGTTTATGCTGCATTCTATATTTATTTTAGTTCTTACTTTTTTAGGCCTGCATTGGCAAACAGGGGGGTAACAGTGGGGACACAATGCCACTTTTCAGAGACAAGTATCAGTCTCACAACGCTGAACTCTGTACAGAGCCCTAGAGCCTCATTTCCATTGGTTCACTTTAAAGCAGACTGGAACGGCCCACAGTTGTCTCCACTGTGTAAAGTGAAGCCTCATTGGAGGGGTTCAGACCCTGAGGGGTACTGGCTCCCAGAGGGGCCCAGCCTGGTTCGGCTCCTAGATCACTTTAGTTAAAGTATGGTTAAAACAACCAAATAAGACGAGAGAGAGACATGCGAAAAAACAAATTGACAAAAAGCAGAAATGGTGACTTGATATTTCTAGTGATGGCAACTTACTGTATACAGTGGTCCCTGGTTTATCGTGGGGGTTACATTTTAAAACTAACCCGCTATAGTTGAAATCCGCAGTAGTCAGCTTGATTTTTTACAGTTATTATATATGTGTTTTAAGGCTGTAAAACCCTTCACCACACTCTTTATACACTTTTCTCAGACAGGCATTAACATTTTCTCACATTTTTCTCATGTTTAAACACTGTCAAGATTTCAAGAAAAAAAATGTGTGCTTTTGTCGGTGCAGGACGTTTCATCAACATTGTGGGTTTTGTCGGGGAGAAAACTTCCAAACATACAGCACTTCAGAGTCATACTGCAATCGAACATTTATGTAAATTGGCTGACCTCATTCTGTACTGTACAAGAGACACGACACGGAGGAGATTCATTGACAATGGTCTACAGTGCCTCAGCCAATCAGGACGCAGAACGCAATGCACGTTCATACACTGTAAAAAAAGCATGCAAAATTGCACAAAAAAAATCACGACCATGAAAGATGAACCTCATTATAGTGAGGGATTGTATGTTGGGTTGAACATATTGACTCACTAACATTGATACCTTGTGAGTGTAAGCACCCAGGTCAACAGATAAACTACATTATGTTCTTGTTTGTTTTGTTTTTCTGATTCAGATTTTTTCACTTTTTTTTCTTCGTGTCACCCTCTGATGCTACATAATGCTACGCTTTCCAACTTGACATCAGGAACAGAGTAACTCGGAGACTCCAAGCATCTGATAGAGCTGCTGCTCCTCCACATCAAGGCGAGTTACAACACATTATCATTTTGGATGACCCCTGATGCCTCACAGAGTAAATGAGCACACGTGACAGTTACAGCAGATAGAACTGCCAGGGAATAGAAATGTCTCTATGTCAACCTTCTCGCACTAACACAGAAGATATGCATTTACTGAACCTGCAAAAGCCTGTTTCTTAAAAAAAGAAATCAGTCCTACCTTTAAGGTCACATTGACATGGCCTTATTATGGCGTGATTCCAATGCAATTCCCCTTTCATATTGCTGTTAGTGCATTACCACCACTGTGCTAGACAATCAGTCCATGTGAACATTTGTTACAAAACCACTCTGGTTTCCAGACAAAAGACTGATACAATGGCCTGAAAGAAATTTAAAAATGGAGCCACTGACTGCAGGTGAGAAATTATAAAATAGGTGAAGAAAGAGCTGGCAGAAAAGGAAAAGCTAAATAAATGAACTGGTGTGAATAGGAAAAGAGAGACAAAAGGGTGGGAGATTTGATATTCGAGTGTAGATAGAAGGGTCTTGCAGAGACTAAGATTACCCAGAAATCCCCGACATGATTTAAATGAGGAAGGAGCTGTTAGCAAGCAGGCGGATTTACAGCAATAAGACATATACAACCCATGGTGACTATTAGGGCCAATCTGCCCCTCCCTTCTCTGTGCACCCTGCTCCTCTCCCCTCCTCCTGCCCCATTAGTATAGTGAGCATATTGGGCTTATTAAATTCTAATTGTGTGTAATGGCCGCCCAGGCTCTCCCGGGCCCTCTGTGACACGGCGAGCGTGAGTGGAGGTATTTGTTTTGCTAATTGGAAACCGTTCAGATCCCTTAAGTGCTGGGCTGTTTCCTTTGCTCTGAACACTAGATGGATGGATAGATAGGTAAGCGTAGGTACTGCCGAGGATACGAGCCGGAGCGGTGCAGTGCAATAGGAGCACCTTGGGGGTATTTACTAGTGAGGAGGAATATGAAAAATCAATGAG
This sequence comes from Periophthalmus modestus, assembly GCA_019594935.1. Classification (NCBI taxonomy): domain Eukaryota; kingdom Metazoa; phylum Chordata; class Actinopteri; order Gobiiformes; family Gobiidae; genus Periophthalmus; species Periophthalmus modestus. The sequence continues at coordinate 21,335,112 of JAIEZT010001373.1, forward strand.
GACATAATGAGGCGCGTTTAGAAAGTTGTCAGACACACGTGAAAGACCTGTTTATCAAGCAGCATCCAGAGTTTGAGACAAAACCTGTTTACGCAAAGCATTATGGGTAACTAGCTTCGGAAATGATAGTGCGGACAGTAGTATTAATAGTGAACAGAGTAGAGCTTTTATGTAGGTTCCAACTCATAATGTTGTGTTTTCTCTTCGCCTTGTAAGTGTAAGCACAGCCAGACTCCTTGCTGTATCTCACGGCGTGCCAGTATGAGTCCAATTTCTTTTAGGGCGAACAGAGTAAACTAGTAAGACAGTGTGTAGAGTATAGGGAAAAGCGTGTGTAGTATTTTTAAACTTCTGATCATTTTAAACAGAACTGAATGTCATGATCCACGTTTTCCTGCCCCTGTTTTGCCTCCTGTGTTCTCTCCTCCCGCACACACCTGCAGCCCATCAGCGCTGATCAGTACCATCTGTGGCGGATAAGAGGGGCCAGCTCCAGCCACTCGGCGCAAGACCGTCCGCGTGGGCTATGTGAATACTCTAGTCCTGCTTTTTGAATGCTGTACTTACCTTGTTCCCGTGATTCATTGGATTTTTGCTGCCTCTCCAGGTTCCTGCTCCCTGGATCGTCCCAGCTCCTGCGTCTCTGGCTCCACTCCCGTCTCCTGCCTCATCGTCCTGGTACAGTCCTGTCTTTGTCTCCTCGTCAGCCTGGCTCTTACCTGCACTCTGCTCCGGCTCCCGCTTTATGGATCTTACGTGCTTCTCGTCCCTGGTTCCGCTCCCTGCTCCCATGTCTCCGGATCTCGCCCTGCTCTCCGTCATCTGTTCCAGCTCACTTCCTCGTCCCTGTCTGTTTGCTACTTTTGCTGAACATTGCACATTTATTGTAAATAAGCACTGTTAAACCGCTCCGGAGTTCTGTGCTTTTGGTCCATCCATCTCACCCTTTACGACACTGACAGTGAACATGTTTTGAATAATGAACTTCAACTTAGCTTGTCTTTTTTTAATGTATAGGGCAAAGAATGAATCACAGCAAATAAACAAATGCAATCGCACAGCACTTTTACCCCAACCAGGAGGCATCGTCCATGGTTCAGAGGCTCAGTTCGAGACTGCATATATAAATGACCTAAGCTAACTTGCCGCCACATTCCAAATAGGGAGTGAGCATGAGCGCTCTTCTGGGTTCATCAATTCAGTTGACTTTCTATTGAAAAACCGACAGCCTTCTCTCCGTAACTGCTGATGTTGGACTCGTCATTTTGGGTTTAAAATGTTCGTATTAATCCGCTCTATATGATCCTGGTGTTATTATACAGCTATTTATCAAGATATGAACAGGCCGATGACTTGGCTTCTTTCCCCAAGATTGCTTCCGCTACCGTTAGCAACAGGTTGGATTGACAGAGTTGCTAAGGACCTGCTCACTGCTAAACCAGCACTGCGCGCAGTAAGGGGCGTTACCTTCAAAAGCCTCGCCCCAGATTGGCTTTTTGGTTGTTATGATACTCATGGTTGGAATTCCAAATAGGGAACTCGGCTCCAAATTCACCCCTATAACTGCTAGCCTCGACGAGCTTTATTTGGCTGGAGTCATACGCTATAGGTGATACAGTGGTCCTATGTTCTAAAAATAACCCACAGTAGGCAAAATCCGTGAAGTTGCCAGCTTTACTTTTTACAATTATTATATGTTTTTAAGTCTGTAAAACCCCTCACCACACACTTTATACACTTTTCATTTCTGTCTTGTTCTGTCTCAAAGTTCAAACCTTCCTAGGTGTCGGTGCAGAACGTTTCATCGACATTGTGGGTTTTGTCAGGGAGAAAACTTGCAAACATACAGCACTTCAGAGTCACACTGCGATCGAACATTTCTGTAAATTTGGCTGAACGAATTCTGTACTGTACAGGAGACACAGCACGGAGGAGAGTGATTGACAATGGTCTACAGTCCCTCAGCCAATCAGGACGCAGAACACAATGCGCATTCTTACACTGTAAAAAAAAAAAAGCATTCAAAACAGCGAGACCGAAAGGTGAGCCGCGTAATAGCGAGGGACGACTGTATCACATTCACTAGTCTAATTCATTATACAGTCCTGGCTGTACATAGACTGTATAAAAAATTGGACAATGTGAGTGTTTCTCCACAGAACTTACCTTAGGCTAGTATGTCAGTACAATATCAGCTGATGTGTAAGAGACAGAAATGGTCAGTATAGTCACATCTATCAATCATGTTATTATTCTCATTGTCTGATGTGTATTTTATAACACGTTTTGTTGTTAAAGTCCAGATCCAAGTTAAGTATTGACTCATTTTGTTAGTTAAAAGTGTTAAAGCCATTGCAAACAACAGCTAAAATCCAACCCGCTTTTCGAGCTAACTTGACTTTCAGGAATATTAGCACGAATTGCATTTTGAATCAAGGTGTTTCTTCACTTTTAAAACTTGCTGCGTATTGTTTTGACAGTTCAGCGGCCCGTGGATCAAGGTTTGTTTATTCCTTCATTGGCTGACCCCTGCCTTATCCAACAGCTAGCACGTCCTTGCTATGTCCTCACACGCAGCATGTATCAAAGCATCATTTAGACTTGTGTACTGTTGTCTATGTGCTCTGGCTTCTTCCTCTGCTCCCCCTGGGAATATAAGCAGGAAAGAGGGCAGGAGGTGAGAAAAGGTGCAAAAAGCATCTATCACTTTTTCATACAAATGTGGGCTTTAGAACAACAAACTGCCACCTGTACAGTAGAGTTACGTTATTGCTTAGATTAAACACACACTCTTATTTAGCTAGTTAAGTTAAATCGATGTTCAAAATCCCCCAAACATCTTTTCATTCTGCTTCTGCTTCAGTTTGTTGAAGCATCTTGGAAGCACATACAATTCTTCTCTATTGTTAATATAAAACACAATATCAGTAGACAATAAAGGCTAATCTAATCTGATCTAATCTACCGAGACAATATTACGATACTATTGATATTACTTTGGTGTCGAATCCATACAAAAATCACTGGTATCACCGAGTGTCGTCTGCTCCTCATCCTGGGGGCACTGGGAGCATTTGATCCTATGGGACAGACTAGCGTTACATAAGCATAAGTTAAGTGATTCCATAAACTTCAATAAATCTACTCAAACAACAGATAAGCAAAAGAAGAAGTTTAAATCTGTCAACTGGACAAATCGTTGTAAGAATGAAGAGGTTTCCAAGCCGCTTCTTCAGTTCTGGTCAGATTGAAGAAGCAGCTTGGATGAACCGCGAAACGTCTTCACTCTTACAACAATTTATCCAGTTGACAGATTTAAACTTCGTCTTTTGCTATGGATCAGACCTGGACGACTGAGGGTTTACACAGATATTAAACAACAGATGTCACTGTCATAAATAACCTAATGTTGCTGATTTCAAAGCAGCAAAAATGCTTGTAAATGTGATTTTTTTTATTGGTTATTTATTGGTTATAGCTAGAACACTTCACTGTACCTGTTCAAATGTAATGCATCAACACACAGTATATGGGTAAAATATAATTTGACAAGTCAAGTTCAAGAAACGCTGCAGAAAATGCTTTGAAAATGCCTACTTTTTTGTAAATTCCTGTGCTTGAACCGTGTGCTGGGTAATATTGCCAAGCCTCATATTTTAACATTAAGGCATTTTTATTTCCTGTCTTTCATTTTTCATTCTTTTCATTCTTCCTCCTTGGCAGTCAGTTGAAACGTTTCCTCCCTGTGGATTTGTGACAAATACCCCCTCTTCCTGCATGGCTTATGTGGGTGTCCCATTAGGAATAAACACAAGTGCTTTTGGCTGCCTCATCTGCCTTCCCCCTGTGCTGTTTTTAACTGCTGCTGTGGTATTTTTACATGACTCAAGGCTCAGACGGAGAGGTACTGTGACACACAAGCAGGTCCCTAGGCAATTTGTCGGCTATAGGACAGAGGGGGCGGATCAAAGAGTGGGGCGCTCCAGCACATGTCCATGTCTGATTTCTACAGATTTTTCTATTCAGGTTGTGTTGTGTACGAGCACTCCGGTTTTTAAATCCAGGACACGTTCTGCTCAAATACCGCATTCTTGGAAAAACGCAGATGGAAAGTAGTCGAGATTGAGCTGAAAAAGAAGAAGATACAACGAAAAAGCATTTTGAAAGGGAAAAAAAAGAATGTTTAATGAAGGGAATGGGGAAGTGTGGCATATGGCTAAGTGCATAATGGAATAATCATCAAAGATAATAAGAGGTAGTTTTTGTAAGTACCATTTGTGTTGATAGTGTGCAAACCTTCAGCACAACACATGCATCTGAACACAAAGCTTGAACAAGGTCAAAATAGAACAACAGCAGATGTTCGTCACTGAATTAGCCTTTTACTTTGTATCTTATACACTCGCTTTAGTTTTACCTGTTATATAAATGTGTATATGTGTGACATCGAATCGAGGCGAAAGAAAGGACAAGCCACATGCAAACAATCTTAAGTGTATTTATCACAGAAGTTCAAAATGCTTTATTTTTGTTCCAATTACAGGGCTGGTTTGAATATTTTTTTTATTTTTTTTTTTTTCTTCTTTCTTTGTATTTATTTATTTATTTATTTATTTATTTAGTTAGTTAGTTATTCATATATATATTTATTTTTACATGAGATTAAGTAAAAATAATTCATTTAAATAAAAAGCTCTTAGGGAATAAAAGCACACAATAATTTTTATAAGACCCTAACTAGTGCAGAGAAGTATATTATTAAAATCACAAGCACGGGCATCAGGAGCTCAAGACTGTTGGTGGTCTGAATCCCTCTCAACATAAACATCATTGGTAGAGTGGTCAGATCCACTAACCCACAGGTTGGCAGTGCAATTCCAGGTCCCACAGATGAATGCTCCTGTTGTGTTCTTTGGCAATACACTTAACCCACCATGCCCGCTGTGTCTGCATACACTGTTGTATGAGTCTGTGTGTGAGTGGGTGAGTGCTTCCTCGATGTAAAGGGCTTTGAGTGCCTTAAACGTGGACAAGCGTGACCATTGACCACAGAGCAAACTAAGAAAAGAATAAAAAGTGACAAAATCATGCCCCTATGGCAATAAACACTTCCCTTCTACAGACGTCTACATTCAATCACACATTTATGTTTCAAGTATAATGGCCATAGACTGTATATACAAATGGATATAGCTAACATAGGCGCACTTCCGGCTCCGTCGACTCAATTAATGTTTAACTGAAAAAAATGTCACCCTTCTCTCTGTAAGTGCTGCTGTCAGGCTCGTTATTTTGGTCTCAAAATGGTTGTACTAACCCGCTCTACATGATCCTGGTAGTTTTATTTCACTATTGTGTCTGTAAATCAAGATATGATGATTAATAAGTGAAAAATCAGACACCTGCTTTTTCCCCAAGGTCGCTCTGTCTAGTGTTAGGTTTGATGGACAGAGTTGTTAAGGGACTGCTCCCCACTCTGGATTGGCTCCTTGGTTGCTATGATACTCACAGATGGAATTCCAAATATGGAGTTCAGCTTCAAATTCGCCCTTGATGAGCTTCATCTGATTGGAGCCGAACGCTATGGGTCACACTCCATTACTCCACTTAGCATTCAAAGTTCCTATATTCAACAGTCTTCTTGATTCACTGCAAAAAAGGCAAGTGGATGACAGTTTATGCAATATATATTTTAAGACATCTGTAAGGTTTCGAGGCAAGGGTAGCAGGTTGTGATTGGCAGCAGCAGGTGGTTAAGAAAATGTAGAAACAAGGCAGGAAATTTAGGGACCTAGTTAAATTCTACTTTATTTTCATTTCTAAACTTGAGCTGTTTTTTCTCCAAACCAGTGTCTCCCAGCCTGCTATATTAAATCAGAATCAGAATCACTTTTATTGATCCCTGAGGGGAAATTCTCTTTGTTCACAGATCCCACGACCACAGAATAGAAATTTAAAATAGAAATTTAAAAGAATAAGAATAAATATAAAATGTCACACACAGTGCAAAACAATAAAAATAGAAAAGATATAAAAAATAAAATAAAATAGTCTATAAATAAATAAATAGGTAAAATAAAAAAATAAAATAAATAAATAATAAAATAAAAATAAAAATAAATAAATAAAAAGGTCCTATATTACGCAAACGTCTCAGCTCGGAGCTCGGAGTAAAGCCACTGCTCCTACATGTCAAGAGGAGCCAGCTGAGGTGGCTCGGGCATCTGCTCATGATGCCTCCTAGACGCCTCACTAGGGAGATGTTCTGGGCATGTCCCAACCAGGAGGAGACCCCGGGGAAGACCCTGCACACGCTGGAGGGACTATATCTCTCTGCTGGACTGGGAAGACCTTGAGTTCTCACCGGAGGAGCTGGAGGACGTGAGGGAAGTCTGGGAGTCCCTGCTTAGACTGCCACCCCCGCAACCCGGCCCTAGATAAGCGGAAGAAAATGGATGGATATTACACAAAATTGACTATTGAGAACTTTAAGCCATGTTTTAAAAAAAAACACCCTGTATTGTTTTTTTGTAACGAGTTGTACCTTGTTTTATTCACACATGTTTGAGAAACCCTTTATTAATAGTCTGTCTACATCTCCAAAGCTCAAAATGCTCTGTTCCACCTTATGACATCATGACGCAGCTACCTTTAAAATCAACCTTTTACCTTTTGTTCAGCAGAAATTGGCAATTCCAGGGCTGAAATTATCCAAATGATTCTAGTGGGTGCATGGACTTAAAAAAAAACACTGTGACTTCACAAGAACACAGCGCTTTCCATTTGAGAGAAGCACTCAGCCTAAATATGCAGAGTTTGTGTGTCAAACATGTGCGAATGACACAAAACAAAACTCCCGGTAGGATTTTGATGAGGAAACAACATTTCAACATAGATCAGAAAATAGCGAGGGCCCTTTAACACTGTAACTGAAGCTTCTGACTTCTGAGACACTCTCTCTCCTCACAAAAACTGGCCCAAGCCTTGTTTTTTTGTGTGTGTCGGCGTCCTGACACATAGACGGTTGCTTCCAGTGCCCCGTGCAGAGTTGGTAATCCCCAATTAGTCACAATGATACTGTTTAGTGAGCATCTGTCCCCACAGACACCTGACACACCCACGCCCCACACAACTCCGCACACACGCCTGTACACATATGGGCCCGGCTGCACGCTCCGCTAGAGCGCGTTAGCTGCCTCACCAGATGCCTGCTGGGTAATCTAGGTGCCATCATGTGCTATATATGTACCCGCCAGCTCCTGTCTGTGAGCACACTTCCTGGCTAAAACTTTGTCAGTTGGCTTGATTACAACTTAAACAGCTCCTTGAATAACACTTCTCTCCCAGAATCTCTCATCTTCTTCATCTGTTATCCGTTTCTTTACCCTTTCGTGAACTATTGTCCGCAGATTTCGCAGGATGCCAACCCGACACCTGTGCCTGTCCCTAGCCTGCACTTGACACCTCCCATTTTCGCATGTGCGGCAGAATATAATGTCTACCAAGCCTGGCTGATCATTGGTTGTAATTAGTTATGTCAATTCTAATGCCTCTTTAGATGGTTATAGATCGTCCTGATTGCGCTCACTTGATTTAGAGGGACATTAGAGGAGCACAAAGGGACTTCTGAAAGGAGGAGTGCATTAGGAACTACAATGGATCAGACCACAGCCAAATATAAGACCTTATTAAGCGCAAGGTGTATTTCTGCAGAGTATATTTATTGTGTCCCAACTACTCAATATAGCCACATTTCTGCAAAAAAAAAAAAAAAAAAAAGGACAAAATGTTAAAGGTCCTATATTATGCAAAATCTTAGTCTTTACGCTTTTAGTCATGTTAGAATGCTAGTATTGTTATTTGCTCAAAAACATGGCCGGAGTTGTGTTTTCTTTCATTTACACATGTTTGAGTAACCCTGCGAAATAGTTTAATTTGCTGCAAAGCTCAAAATGTTCTGTTCCACCTTGTGATGTCATGTAGTGGTAGTTTACAAGCTACTTTTTACTTTTTTGCAGTAACGATTGGCAATGTCGGGGCTGAAATCATTCAAACGATTCTAATGAAGGTGTATGAAGTTAAAAAAACAAAAAAAAAAAACACAGTAGTGCACTTCCTGTATTACCACATGACATCACAAGGTGGAACAGAGTGTTTTCTGTATGAGAGAAGAACTCAGTCTAAATATACAGGGTTTCTATGTTAAACATGAGTGAATGAAATAAAACACAACTCCTGGTATGTTTTTGATGAGGAAACAACATTATAACATAGATCAGAAAATAATGTCATATGGGCCCTTTACTAACTATACATTTTGCTTAGAAATCCAGTGTGGTATTAAGAAAAAATCTATCACACATCTGGTGGTGGTCAGTATTTAGTTTCTGTCAGCAATCTAAAAAAAAAAAAAAATGCAAAAAAACATGCATTTTTACACTGGTTTCCATTTGAATCTTGATTTCTTTTGTCTCTTTATTTCAGATATGACAATAACCACTACTTACCATTGAAAATTACACTTGAGTGGCATCCTATGTGCATTGATTGGGCTTCCATCTACTGATTTCTATAAGTCAGAAAAGAGCATTACTTGCATTTGTTTACACCCTTTCAGACTATGTGAAGTGTTTTACAATTACAGGCCAGACAGAGCAGACAAATGATGTTGACGTGGAGGCAGGCCAAGTGGAAGACAGAAAGAAATTGTACTCGCTGCAGTTAAAATGGAAAATATCAAGCGGTATTCAGCCGATGACTGTAATTTAGCCAAAGCTCTTCAGGGGCACTTGACGAGGCATATTAAATAGGGTGGCTGCAGTTTTGGAAAGTAAAGCAGAAGCAACATCACTTGTGCTTTGTCCATTTTGAACAAAACAGTCTTAGAATGGGCTTGTTTGTTCTACACTATAGTATGAATGAATGACTATACCACAGTGGGGGGAAAATGTTTTCTTATTTGGTCCCCATTTTTGCCTGGTGTTTATTTTTCTATTACTTTTTAATCATCATTAAATAATTTAAGGCAAATCAGCTCAGATATGCCCTGTTTGTGGCATGCGGACAAGTAAATAAAATGTCACAATAATAATAACGCTTAAAATCATGCATTTACTAATTTGTTCATGATTCATTCATTCCATAGCTGATGACGTAAGCTGTTTTTGTGGCCACAGCTGCCTTGTAGCAGACTGACGGAGGACAGGCTGCCAATCTGCAACCAGCCACAACCGACACTTATGCTCACACTGCATTCGTACAAGCCAATGTGAGTGAAGTGTCTTGCCTAAGTCGATAAACCTTAAAATGTCAAACTATCTGTTTTCATGTTACTCAACTTGAACATTTATGATCCACAGGTAAAACCTATACCTGAGCGCAGTAGCTCAAAACAATTTTTAACATCATCTCGAAAAGCCGCTGCTCCTACACGTCAAGAGGAGTCAGCTGAGGTGGCCCGGGCATCTGCTCAGGACGCCTCCTGGACGACTCACTAGGGAGGTGTTCCGGGTATGTCCCACCGGGAGGAGGCCCCAGGGAAGACCCAGGACACGCTGGAGGGACTATATCCCTTGGCTGGCCTGGGAACACCTTGGGGTCCCACAGGAGCAGCTGGAGGACGTGTCTGGGGTGAGGGAAGTCTGGGAGTCCCTGCTTAGACTCCTGCCCCTGAGACCTTGCCCCGGATGAGCAGAAGAAAATGGATAGATCTCAAAAAGCAAATAGAAATATTCACACCAATAATTTACCCTGCATACTAAGATCATGAGAATCCTTTTTATGTACGCTCAGATGTACCTGCTGGATTGGACCAGTGACATCAGGGCCACATTGTGGTTTGAGCTAACCACAAGTTCAGTGTTTGATCTTTAAATTCTGTTGGAGAATATTTTGTTGAAAGCCGAAATGTCTCAATATCCAGATGCCACTCATATTCTCCATCAGTGTCAGAAAAGAGAAGTTACTTTGTCAGCTAACTTTGTCTGCATGCAAAGGGAGTTAAAAAAAGAAGGCAGCATGACTCTACACACACACACTCACCAACCACACACACACACACAGACACGCACAAACACACGCACACGCATATATTGGTATCTCCGGCACAGATACCGACAGGCAGCCTGACAGACAAGGTTGGAGAGAATGGAAGTGGGCAGGTTCAGTGATTCGGATGTCAGAGGCGCTATGAACACTGGCTGTGTCTATCCTCTCTCCACTAGACCTTACATGGCAGTTCCCCTCTCCCGGGTGTTCTCTGAAGACGGGATGAGGGGGATGGGGGCCGGAGTGGAGCGGCCCGGAGAGGAGGAGGCCTGTGAGTGGGGCAGAAGGGAGGGGGAGTGGGGTTGAGATGGCAGGTACTGGGGGATTGTTCCAATGCCTTTGACAGGAAGAAATAGTGAGTAGTACAGGAAGAGGGATAACCCATAAATTGTAAAGCAAGTCCAAACGGGCCCGGAGAGACGAAACACGCGAGCATCTGCTTTAAATTAGCATCATATCAGCTATTTTGGTTTTTAAATCTAACTTAAATGAGACATAACACGCATAATGGAGCTTTAATTTGAGCTTTAAACTCATGCTACTGTTGCTGCTGTTGTTCCGTCACCATAAAAAAATACCTGGACTTGTACTTTTGCTTCATTCATTAGAGTTTCAGTAATTCTGTGCATCACTTCCTCTGGTCCTGAGCACTTAGAAAATATACTTTACATTTTTTACCACAGAAACCCTGAGTAACAAAATAGCAATATACATTTATTTGTATTTATGTTAATATTTAAAGGGCCCATATTGTTTCCTCATCACACATGTTTAACACACAAACCCTGCATATCGACGCTGACTTTATAGGACTTTTACCAAAAAGTAAAGTAATTGTGTTCTGGTTTGAGTCATTCAATTATGTCTGAGAGAAAATACGAAGACGTGTATGTGCAAAAATGTGTTATTTGCTTATTTATTTTTATAAAGGCGTACATTCAGATGAATTAGGTAAATTCTTGTAGACCATAATCCAGGGGCAGTGTGTGTGTGTGTGTGTGTGTGTGTGTCTACTTAACTGTGTATGGGTGTGTTTAAGTGCGTGTGTGTATTTGCTTAATTGTGTGCGTGTGTCTGCTTAAGTGCGTGTGTGTGTCTAAGTGTGTGTGTTGGCTTCAGTGTGTGTGTGTGTGTGTGTGTGTGTGTGTGTGCATGTCTGTTTAAGCGTGTGTGTGTGTGTGTGTGTGTGTGTGTGCGCGCCTGAGTGTGAGTGTGTGAGTGCCTGCGTGTGTGTGTGTTGTGTGTTGTGTGTGAGTGTGTGAGTGCGTGCCTGCATGTGAGTGTGTGAGTGCCTGCGTGTGTGTGTGTGTGTTTGTGTGTGTGTGTCTGTTTAAGTGTGTGTGTTTGTGTGTGTGTGTCTGTTTAAGTGTGTGTGTGTGTGTGTGTGTGTGTGTGTGTGTGTCTGTTTAAGTGTGTGTGTGTGTGTGTGTGTGTCTGTTTAAGTGTGTGCGTGTCTATATGTGTTTGTGTGTCTGTTTTAGTGTGTGTTTGTGTTTGTGTGTGTGCGTGCCTGCATGTGAGTGTGTGAGTGCCTGCGCGCGTGTGTGTTTGTGTGTCTGTTTAAGTGTGTGTGTGTGTGTGTGTGTGTGTGTGTGCGTGCCTGCGTGTGAGTGTGTGAGTGCCTGCGCGTGTGTGTGTGTTTGTGTGTGTGTGTCTGTTTAAGTGTGTGTGTGTGTGTGTGTGTGTGTGCGTGCCTGCGTGTGAGTGTGTGAGTGCCTGCGCGCGTGTGTGTTTGTGTGTCTGTTTAAGTGTGTGTGTGTGTGTGTTTGTGTGTGTGAGTGCCTGCGCGTGTGTGTGTGCAGAGGATGGTCAGACTGAGGATAGTCCCAGACCGTTCTGTGGGCGAGCAGATGTTCTGCTCTCACCTTGCCATAGCTCATAAAGTGTGATGGCTCAGAACCTGAGGCCAGGTCTACTGAAGACATGCACACAAACACATGCACATATGCACAATGTGTATGGGACCTGAAGCCTCACCTGCAGTGTGAGCCAGGCCACATGGCAATAAATACATAAATAAATACATAACCAGAGCTGATGTTTTAAATGATTGTAAACATTATGTGCTATTGTCACAACATTCAATATGTGAAATGAAAGTTATTGTGTAAAACATGTGAATCTGCTTCACTCTTCTTTGCTGGTAGATAGCCTGCCTTTCTGAAATGCTTGACTTCACTGTGACTTCAAACCAGTTTCAAATTGATTTACTAATATGTTTCTCCTTGACTGTGTTATTTTCATGTTGCAACCTGGCAGATCATGTGTGTTAAATACACATGTGCCTCTTTGATACACATGCAAAGCAGTGTTTGATTGTAAAAACCTGGGTCAGCTCTACAAACACTGCTGAGATTCTCATTAAAACCCTAGAGGCAAAATCCTTTTTAATCATGCAAGTATTACCCAGAGGTAATCCAGCATGGATTAACTGTAGTTCCACAAACAGCCACAAGGTGGCTGGAAATCAGACACATTTCTCCATTGACACAAAGCCTGGTGTGAGCTGCAGGGGCCAGTTATTCATGGAGAAATGCAGAGTTTACCCAGATTTACCACTGAGGATGGTAAAAAAAACCACACAAAAAAAAAACCAAACAAAAAACACAATCACATGGTATGACAAAGGAAATGTAACTTAAACTTGAGATAAACTGAATTTATGAAAACATATACATTGAAACTAATACCACAAAGTTAAACAATACGTGACCTCTTTAAGGTCACAGCACACCAGCAAAACAAGTGTTTTTTGCTACACATAGTTCTAAAACTCAGCACATCTTTCATCTGCATTTGTGTTTCAGGAGAACACAGTGAAAAATCTGCTCTTTCAGACGCCCGGCTGCTTTTATCTTCCTCATGTCAATCAGACACTGTTTTGGGTGAACATGTATACTCTGAAACACACACAGCTTTTATGTCTGCATGCCAAAGCTAATACAGAACACAAACTTTGTTTCAAATGCTCTTCTTATGCATCTGTTCACAGAGCAAGAGGGGAGACGCTCTGCTTTATCCTGGGGCCTATCTGAGATGACAGAAACAATGAGAAACTTCTATAGGTGTTCTTCAGACAGATTCCATTGGTTATGAAGGGCTGCAGATAAAAGGATGCCTTTGAAAAGACATTGTACACATAGAGTATATCTGTGCCTAAAATGGTTGAGTGGCCTGATGTGAGCTGCAGCACGCAGACACACGAGGGCAGGGTCATACATGGCTCTCACAACACACACATGTACACACAGTATATGTCCACACACTGTATGACACACACTGTATGTTCACACACACACGTCTGCTTACGTGCACACTCACTCATGTGCACGCTCGCTCACGTGCACACTGCAGAGGCACTTGTCATTACTCGCTCTGTCAAAGTAGATCATACAGGCATTAATTGAGAGTGCAATCATGCTCTGAGCCCATGGTTCAAAGGAGCTGATAATAAGCTGTGATAGGCCAGCTGATGGAAAAAGCCAGGCGGGCTGCCCACATGCACACGCACGTGCACTGTAACTTTAGGCTTGTGTGTGCTCTTGTTTCAATTAACGTGAAATATTGGAGCATTCTGAAGGTTAGTTCCTCAAATAAGTCCTGGGCTTTAATACTAGATTCTTAAAGCTTCAGTGGGTAGACAATACTTGCATATTCAAATAGACATCTTGTTCCAGGAAAGCTGTAAATACAAAACAATCATTGATTTTGTGTTAAATGGGGATCATTGTGGAGGACATTCAGGTTAAGGTCACCCCATAACTGGAGGGTTAGCAGTTTGATTACTCCTCTGACCAGGGTTGGTGCCTTAGGCAAGACGTTCACATTTGAATGATATGCAAGCTATAGGCTAAAATGTACTCCCTGCCAGCACTACGTGTCCACTATGGAGACCACAGAAGAGCAGGGAAGCCAACGAGAGAAATAATAAGTATAATGTTACATTTTAAATAATATATTAAACTACTGGTTGTATTGCCTTGCATTTTAATCATTTTATGTACTAACACGACAACTGTGGCAAGCAAATACATTTTTCATCCTCAGCCTTATAAGGATATTTTATTTTAGTCATTGTTTTTGCTTTTATTTGTGGAAATGTAAAACCAACACCACCGTCTCCACACTGGGCATAGTGGTTATCATTGTATTTCTATGTATGCAGTATGTGTATGTGTGTGTACATATCGTTTGCATGTGCGCCCCGCCACTCCAGCCGCTAACTTGTCTTGTAGTCGGCTCTGTATTCCTGGCATTGGCTGTGGTCGATAAGACAGTGGCATGCAATATTAATGCAGCCTTCTAGTGTGGTTGGTAAGAGCCTCGGACAGCCCCGCGCTACTATTTCACACAGCACCCAGAACAAACGTGAGCCTGCCACCACACAGACAGAGGAGAGAGGGCACGTGAAGAAAGAGACTAAGAAAAGGAAAAATCAGGAGCAAAGGACACAAAGATCCCAGAGAGGTGATGAAGAGAGAGGAGAGCAGAGACAGAGAAGAAGGAATGGAAGTAGGGCTTTAAAGCAGGAGGAAAATGCAGTCACGGAGGATGGAGCAGAGGGCACGAGCAGGTCAGAGGGGAGAGCTGCACTGTGATTTGTGACGTGGAGTTGAAAGCATTATTCGTATTTACAGAAAATAATGTACTGACACGAAAGACCCGGGCAAGTCTAAATAAATGGTATAGAAATGTAGTTCTGGTTTAAAAAAACTGACAGAGAGATGTATGCAATGAGTTACAATTCACCTTCTACTTACAACCAACCGAGCACAATCCAAACCAGTGACCCTCCAGTTTCCAGGTGATTCCCCCTCTCTCCAATAATGATTTTTATCTGAAATATCTTACTTTCAAACTGGCTTTAATTTAATTATTGAAAAAGCAAACCTATAATGTAGATCTAAATACATTCACTTTTTAGTTTGTATAATCATTTTATCAGATTTCAGGAGCCAGTATTTTCAAAGTGAAGTTCGTTTGGCCTTGAGGATTAAGCACTACACTACATGGAACTAGCACTTTTTTTCTTTCAGGGAAATTAACAACAGCACTGACTGTGAGAATGAATGCAGCCAAAGCCACAATTGCGCCACTTGAGAGTTGATAATGCATCGTGGAGTGTACCATCAGTGAACTTCACTCAGCCCAGCTCGCTGCTAAAAGCACGCCATAATGGGTTGGAGTTATGCATTTTCCCACACATAGGCCCCGCTCGGTGAAAACAGCTTTGGCACGCAGCAATAAAAAATCTACCAATTTACTCAATTGTAGATATGGGTGTTTTTCACAATGGATTTTTTTTTCTTGCTTTGTTCGTAGCTGTATTTTCATCAGTGGAGCTTCATGTACATTATAAGTAGTATACACTGGTCTGTGGTTTATCGTGGGGTTATGTTCTAAAAATAACCTGCCATAGGTCAAATCCGCAAAGTAGTCAGCTTTATTTTTTACAATGACTATATATATGTTATAAGGCTGTAAAACCCCTCACCACACACTTTATACACTTCTCAGACAGGCATTAACATTTTCTCATATTTCTCTCTTGTTTAAACACTCTCAAAGTTCAAACCTTCGTAGGTGCCTTTGTCGGTGTAGAATGTTTCATCGACATTGTGGGTTTTGTCGGGGAGAAAACTTGCAAACATACAGCACTTCAGAGTCACACTGCGATCAAACATTTATGTATATTTGTCTGAACCCCTTCTGTACTGTACAGGAGACACGGCACGGAGGAGACTGATGGACAGTGGTCTACAGTCCCTTAACCAATCAGGACGCAGAACGCAATGCACGTTCATACGCTGTAAAAAAAAAAAAATAAAGCATGAAAAATTGCACACAAAAAAAAATAAAAAAAAAAAATGAAAAAGAGCGAGGCCGCGAAAGGTGAACCTCAATATAGCGAGGGACAACTGTACTGCAAATCCAACTGGCTCTTAGATTTACACATGCTACAATTTTGCTTTTTTTTGCCAGTTTACCACAATAGCTCAAAGTAGTGATTCAAATGCGTCACTAGCTTTACTACCTTGATGGTTTCCAACTACAGTGTGCTACTCACCTTATTCTGGAAGTTACGGTGAGCGCCGCCATTATTTTTTTGGTTGTATTCTTTTGCATGGGGCTGCTTGACAGCAAATATGTTCTATATGGACTACTTTTAAAGCCTCAGAGAACCAGTGCAGTGTTGACTTGAACCTGACATGAACATAGAACATTTTACACAAAACTTACTTTATATCATATTTTAATAAAACCTGGCTGGATGACCCCTACCCTACTGTGGATAAGCCTCCCTCTGTCACTTCGCTGAGTGGATTCTGGCCCTACAGTGTTGAACTCTATCTGCAAATGGACGCATTAGTCCTGGACACATCTGCAGCTTGCTGTCCATGGGAGTGGATCTCTCCTTCACTGTGGTTCTCCTCGAGGTTTCTCTTTTTCCCCACTGTTTTTTTTTTTGTTTTAGTTTTTCTTGCAGAAGGTGGGTCTATGGACAGGGATGGTCTGGGACAGTTCTCCATTTGCTTGTTTTCTCTTGATTAATGTGTTTGTTATTGACCAATGTCTGTTTCATTGTTGATTTTCTGGCTTCTGTTGGTTAAATCAATTATCATGTTCACCCCTAAGAGGCAACTGCTGTTGGGCTTTACAAACAAACTGAACTGAATATTTTAGTGGCGAAACTTTTCCCAAATTCTCCATTTAAATGAATGGTGGTGAATGGTTTAGTCTCATTTATGGTAAAAGTGGGCGGAATAAGGTCAATATATTCCATGCAACTTAAACGGCAACACTCAAACTTGAACGTGCGATTTTCTACCCATAGACTAGAGATTCAGGGAGCTTTATTTTTCCACACAAACTCAGCTTGTCATGACATAGAAAACGTCTTTTATTTTATTTTTTCATCATATTTCACAGTTTCTGACCTTCCACCATGTCATGCATAAGTTACCACCTGCTGACTAGAAAATTACTGGGGGACTTATAATGCAAATGAGAAACAACAAGAAGGTTTGTATGTTTCCCTTGGACTTCACTCTGTTCTGTCAATTAAGACTCATGTCCCTGATCTGTATTTTCTTTCAGGATCCAGGCAACCTTTTTTCTTTTAATTGCTTCAAAGTCGCCTGGCAACGCCTAAAGAAGTTATTCCTGGATGCGTGAGCGTGCAGGCTAATATTAATATTTATCATTGACATAGGGAGAAAGGGGGTTGTTGTGTGTGCTAATATAATGTGAGAAGTCACACCTTTTCTACTCTTTATAACCTGTACTGTATATAACCTAATGTGCATGTCATATTGTTCTCTACTAGTTAGAATTAGATAAAACTGCATTACATAATTATAACAAATACAATATAATTTGAATAACTTGTTAAGACACAAAACATCTTTAGGGGATTTTGATTTTTCTGCACAGCCATTACGTTTTGATTTATTTATATTTGGCTGAATTTTGAGAATAGTAGCAAATTTACATATTTAAAGGGGCAATATTACGCTATTTTCTGATCTATGTTATAATGTTGTTTCCTCATCACAAACTGTCAAGATCCCAGTCTGCCTCGTGTTTTGTGCTGTTTTCCCCCCTCCCTTCTGTGTCAGAGCCTGGAGTTGGGCGGAGACTCGGACTCCTCCTGCGCACACCTGCAACTCATTGCCAATCGAGCTGCACCTAGGGAGGACAAAGGGAGACAGGATCTGACACTCGGCGGCAGATCGTCCGCGTATCCACAGTGGTACCACAGCCAGTCCACAGCCTCTTGTTTTTGCATTTACTACTGGTTTTTAAGCTGGATGTTTTTGCTCCTCGTCAGATCCCGCTCCCTCGACCCGCTGAGCTCCTCTGCCTTCTACCCAGCTCTCCACAAATGATACAAACCTCACACCCTCCGACCCTGCTCACCTCGTTTCAAACCCCACTGCCCACGATCGACTCCTGAACTACTGCAAACAACCCCGCTCTCCACTATCTGATCGGTCTACCTTCATTTGCACATTTAAAAACTGTAGATGAACATTGTTAAACTGTTGCTTGAGTTCTGTCTCTTTGGTCTTCCTGTTAGTCGTTACACACAAACATACCTGGAGTTGTTTTTTGTTTCATTCACACACGTCTTGCATATGTAGGCTGAGTACTTCTCTCAAACAGAAAATGCTCTGCTCCACCCTGTGATGTCATGTGGTAATACAGGAAGAGCGCCACTGTGTTTTTAAACTCAATACACCTGAAATAATTTGTACTATTGCAGCCTGAGAGGAAGGATACGCCCGGACATACTGAAGGGACTGTCTCTCGGGTGGCCTGGAAACGCCTCGGGGTCCCACCGGAGAAGCTGGAGGAAGTGTTTGGGGTGAGGGAAGTCTGGGAGTTTGTGCTTAGACTGCTGCTCCCGTGACCCAGCGCAGATAAGCTGAAGAAAATGGATGGATGGATGGATTTCAGCCCTGGAATTGCCAATCTCTACTGAACAAAAGGTAAAAGGTAGCTGTTAATGTGAAAAATAAAACAAGTTGGAACAGAGTATTTTGAGCTACGGAGATACAGACAGACTAATGAAGCAAGAGAGAGCAAGCAAGAGTGATTCAAACATGTGCGAATGAAACAAAACACATCTCTGGGTATGTTTTTGATGAGGTAAAAACATTATAACATGGCTCAAACCCCTACACGAGTCAATTTTGCATAATATAGAACCTTTTAAGAGGTGTATGCTTGCGTGTGTAGAACTGACTGCATCTATATCAGTATCAGTATTTTTTTCCCATTGTGCCTGTTAAATAGTGTTTCAAAGTGGCACAATGTACACGCTACTCTGCGGTAATGACTCCCTCTCTCTCCGCTCTCAAGCTCTATTCAACAACGTATCATTTACCAGTTCTATTTATATACATTGATACACCTTTATATTGCTATCTCCAGCCCTGTTCTCTCAGCCTGTCTCTAAAACTGCAAGTGTTTGCTGTTCTGTTTTCTGTTCAAGTCTTCATATCACCAACATTGAACTCACATTGACACTTGAGACAGCCGGGTCAATGGCCATGTGCCACTACTTTGTACTGCAATAATGCTTCTTCCTCGCCTCCCGCCGTCCCTCTGTCTCATTCATTTCCTTGCTGTTTGCTCTGAACGTCCTCCCTGGATTTTCTCCACACACATTGATGCTATCTCTTCATCTGCAGGTCGGCATTGTTCTTTTTTATCCCACTATAAGCCGAACTGAGAACACACGGCTTGATCATAGGGAAGAACATAGGATGGATTCCATGGGTGACAATAGGGGCGCGCCTCAGGGTAGTAGAGACATAATTAAAGGAAATCATAATTGTGGCAATTACTTATCTAGATCTACACATTATCAACATGAAAGTCTTGGCCTATTGGAAAACTGCCTGGATAAATGGATAGGGGAGTGGTGGAAGAGTAATAAAACTGTTGAAACGAAATGCAATTTAAACACCCTACATTTAATAAAACATTAATTCTTTAAAAATGGGACTTTAGCAGGGACCAGGCACTATGGTTACTATTATTTATAGAATATATGGTATGTGGTAAATGGTCACATTTTTATATAGCGCTTTTACACCTACAAGACACCAGGCTTTTCCAACTACAAGAACCACTCACTCACTCACACATTCATTCATTCATACACCAGTGTACGCAGACACTGGGGAGGAACCAGGTTAAGTGTCTTGCCCAAGGACATAACGACAGCATTGATTTATGGGAGGTGGAATGGCACCGGCAACCTGTGGGTTAGTGGATCTGGCCGCTCTACCAATGATGTTTGTTGAACCACCAACCTTCGCTCTACTAACTGAGGTACTGTGTAACATTGTTCTACACGGGTAATGTAACCTTGCCCTTTAAAATACGTCAATACCCAAATACTAATCAAATGATGACTATGATCAAATATGATAATGAGTGTTAACAATTATGCAAAATATGACTCAGGTGACTGTTCACACCTTGGGGTAGTTCAACGGACTTAACACTATATACTTGACTATAAAGAACAAGGGTTTCCTCAGTCGTCCATGTATGATCCTATAAAAAGAATTTTTTTTTCTGTCAACTGGACAAAAGTGTGAGTGAAGACGTTCATCCAAGCTGCTTCTTCAGTTCTGGTCAGATTACCGGTGGACACTTTCTTATATCTACCTGAAGAGAGGAGGAGCTAATTACACTGAAACTAACACACCTATTTGTTTGCAGTTTCTGTTTGTTAGCTAAAGAAACATTTTGAGCTGCGAAACTTGACAGAATAGATTTTTTCTTCTTTTAACAAGAGTCCTTTTTATTCCTTTGTATCAACTCTACTCTAAACAATGCAATACCAAGCTGACGTTTAAGTTACCTCACAGTTATGCAACGGTGGAAGAAGAACTCAAGGTTGTTACAGACTTAGCACAGATACTAGTGCAAAAAAATACTCAAGTAAAAGGAAAAGTAGCACATGAAAAATCCATCCATACATACATTTTCTTCAGCTTATCCGAGGCCGGGTCACGGGGTCAGCAGTCTGAGCAGGGACTCCCAGACTTTCCTCACCCCAGACACATCCTCCAGCTCCTCTCCAACTGTTCCCCAGGTCGGCCCGGTCGAGAGAGACATAGTCCCTCCAGCGTGTCCTGAGTCTCCCCCGGGGTCTCCTCCCGGTGGGACATACCTAGAACTTCCCTAGCTAAAAATCAAACTTAATATCTACTTAAGTAAAACTATTAAAGTACCTTTTTAAAAATGTAAGTAGTTTGCAAGTAGTATTTTGCATCTAATAAAAAGCTTCAAATGTAGTTATTTGGATTTGTGCTGAATTTTGTTCAACAGAAACAAGTGATTTTTATTTTTTCTTTCTCTGTATGTAGCATGTTCAAAATAAACCCTCAGCCTTTTCAGCAGGTCTCAAACTATAATACAAAATACTTTTACTTGTCAGTCCTGTTGAATGTAGCGGAGTAGAACGTACAGATACCTGAAGAAAAAAAAAAAAAAAAAAAGCAAAGATACCTTACTTCACTACTTTTAAAGTGTTTGTCAGCAGAGAAGTGCGGAGGTGGACCAAGGTTGTAAGACTGCTGTGATGCTTCAACTGCAGACACTGTATATCCAATTTTCCCCCTTTTCACCATGCCACAGCTTGAGTTCATCGTAGGCTGTGTGCACCAAAATGACCAAGGGATTGTTGAAGAACTGCATAACCCTCTTCAAAGCTCTTAAAATGAAAATCTGAAATAGCGTCTGAGAAATACCACTGCTCTGTTTTATCATGCAGACATACTCACAATGCTTTCTTTGCCCTCAACGCTCCAGCTCTCTTGGCAAGTCGCCCCTCTGTCAAATGTATCTGGCTAATGAATGAATGTGTCAATCATGCATTAAAGTCTAGAGCCCGGGGAGCAGCACAATTAGATATGTGGATACCCGTCTGCATTGTGATATAGAATTGACAGACTGTACGCATACATCCTCCAGCTGACAAGGCAGAAGTTTGTTAATAAATCAAAAGAACAGACCCAAACTTGCATAGGACATTTGGAGGAATTTGAGCCAATATTGTAGACATCAAAATATATAAATGACAACAAAATGAAGAGGCAGAAAGCAAGAACAGCATACAGAAATTCATATTTTTCTCAAAAATGGGGTGACAGTAGCTCAGTTGATAGAGTGTTTGACCACTGATCTGAAGGTTGGCGGTCCGAATTTCGCTTTTGACCTAAACATTATCAGTTCAGCGGTCAGATCTACTGACTCACAGGTTGGCGGTGCGATTCCAGCTCCCACAGAACAGATTAATGCTGTTGTTGCGTCCCTGGGCAAGACACTTAACCACGTTTCTTCCCCAGTGTCTGCGTGGTTGACTGTGTGAACAAAAAAGAAAACATTGCTCCAAAGTGTATTCAAGTACAACTCAAGGTAGTGCACATTCGCTCACAAATGTGTTCACTTGAGGCCATTTTGATTAACCAGTTCTCCAAAGATTGTCTCTATGTGGTGAGATGCCGTAACCAAAAAAAAAAGTCACCACCTGGATTTAACTAAGCAAATAGGTACGAGGCTCCTCCAGTTGGTCAGGTCTAGGTTCAGCAACAGTCTGTGCTCAAAGAATGAGGTCAGCTGACTACCTGAATATACTGAATGACCTGGTTATTCCATCGATAGATTTTTTCTTCCCTGATGGCACGGGCATATTCCAAGATGACAATGCCCGGATTCATTGGGCTCAAATTGTGAAAGAGTGGTTCAGGGAGCATGAGACAACATTTTCACACATGGATCGGCCACCACAGAGTCCAGACCTTAACCCCATTGAGAATCTTTGGGATGTGCTGGAGAGACTTTGTGCAGTGGTCAGACTCGACCATCATCAGTGCAAGATCTTGGTGAAAAATTAATGCAACACTGGATGGAAATAAATCTTGTGACATTGCAGAAGTTTATCGAAACAATGCCACAGTGATTTGTGCCGTAATCAAAGCTAAAGGCGGAACAACGAAATATTAGAGTGTGTGACCTTTTTTTTTTTTTTTTTTTTTTTTTGGAAGAAGTGTACATTAATATATACTGTAAGAAGATGTGCCAAAATTGTGCTTCAGTAAATCATTATGTCACAATGCAGATTATAATGAATCTGTAGTCTGAAAACACAGGCATAAGTGTAAATATGATCAGTTCGCATTCCCATTTAATTCATTGTTAATCAATATATCACTATATATTACCAATATAACCAATATAACTATAATGTACAGAGTTCAACCAACAAATACCAGTTATTTGAAAACTCACCTCAAAATGAAAAATGCTTCTCAGTTCAGCTAATTAACTTCTTATCTTACAAATAAGAAATCAGTACTGACAGAGCAAGACTCCTGAAGGCTTTAATACCTCTTTTTTTGAACCAACACTTATTTGTTTCATCCCATGCTGGCATATCACACTCGCCAATTCAGTGTCTGCCTAGCTCCAGTAGTTTGCTCAGTCGCCAGCTCTGGAGAAGCCATGCCAACATGAGTAGTGTCCAGTAAACAGCACCTGTGAGCACACCAGAGGCCGCACATTTATTCTGCCATGAGAAACTACATTTCAGCGTCCCATTCTTTGTTCAAAATGGACTTTTATCAAATCCATTCAAGCTCACTCCAGAATAGAAGCAGATTTGGACCGAAATCCCAAAGGTATTCAGTATTTTTCGCTTATCCCAGGACAGATATATTGCATAGCGACTCTTAAAGTAGAAATGTGTTTGCGTCTAATTATGAAGTGAGAATCAAGAAGTGTGCTCTTAGCATGCTAGTTCTTGTTAGCATTATTGTGATGATAAACTCTGATCTGGTCTATGAAAGTTGTGAAATGTGCTTATAAACTCCATCCATCCATTTTCTTCCGCTTATCCAGGGCCAGGTCGCGGGGGCAGCAGTCTAAGCTCCTAGACTTCCCTCACCCCAGACACGTTCTCCAGCTCCTTCAGTGGGACCTCAAGGAATTCTCAGGCCAGCCAAGAGACATACTCCCTCCAGCGTGTCCTGGGTCTTCCCTGGGGCTTCCTCCAGGTGGGACATGCCCGAAATATCTCCCTAGGGAGGCGTCCAGGAGGCATCCTGAACAGATTCACGAGCCATTTCAGCTGGTTCCTCTCGACGTGAAGGAGCAGCGGCTATATACGCCGAGCTTCTCCCGTATGACTGAGCTCCTCACCCTATCCCCAAGGGTGTGCACCGGCCACCCTACAGAGGAAACCCTAATTTCGGCTGCCTGTATCCGCAATCTTGTCCTTTCTGTCATTTCAGCTCTGGGTAATGAACGAAAGGCTTATAAACTCATCATGGTGAATAATGTGGATGCTGGAATGCTGGGAAGGTAAGTGAGGAATAACTTTAGACCTAAATAATCTAGTTGTGTTTTTCACAGCCTGAAGACTTAACAAATTCATATTTTTATGGTAGTATTAAAACAGTTGGGGTTCCATGCAGTTACATTTAATATTAACACTGTGATGTTCATACACTGGTACACTAAGCAAGTTGTAGTGTAATTAATATATAGTATATGACAAGCTTCCTCTTGGTGGTTATTATGTCTCATTGTTCATTTGAGAATAACACTGGCTAACGCATTTATGGCATCTGAGAATAGGGAAACTGTAGGTGGCTCATCTGATTGAAGAAAGCAAACGCTGCAACGTGACAATGCTGAGACGCTTATATCCTTGGAAAGTATTATTTACTTAAGAATAAACTTCAGTTGTTTATATCTACATGTATAGAATTGAAAATAAAAGTTATAGACATGAAAGAGGGCTTTTAGTTGTTTCACTTCACAGAAATGGAATACGGGCGCCTACGAAAAGGAGAGTCCAAGTGCTCTCATTGGGTTCCCCTGTTTAAATAAAGTTAGGCTTGTCTCTGTAAATACTATATCGACTTATAGTTCAGTGCATGACAGATGGAACGATAACTTTTGGGAGTCAAGATAAAATGTTGGTATTTTTTCTTTGTACCAGTATGAATTTATTTTATTTCTTTATTTCTTTATTTTTTTTTTTTTCTGTACTACAAAGACATGACAGTTAAATTATGAACTTCTATGACTCATTATATACAAAATTACTACTTTAAGTGTTGCATTCTGTAATGTGTTTATTGCATATTTTTAATAACATACATGTACATTCAGAATACTTTTGGGGGGGGGGGAATTTGCTTTATGATTTTGATTCAATATTATTGTTTATTGCCTATATTTACTTCAGCAATATCGGACATTTCAAAAATTGTTATTGTGATAGGCCAAGTTGTAGTCAGGGCTGGTAAAAAAAATATTATTGACAACATAGACAGGTATAGAAAACTGTAGTGCAGGGTTGTCCAAACTTTTCTCATTAAGAGCCACATATCAAAACACAGACAAAGCTGAGGGCCAAGAAAAATAGGTTTGAGGGCCGCATTTGGCCCCCGGGCCACAGTTTTGTAGGCATGTTGACATGTTGTACCGCACCCACTTTTAGCTCTAAATTGACATGACCGTGCTGTCTTGACCCAAGAAAACTTATTCCACCGCAGTAGGTTGATTTGTGTAAAACGCTCTATGTTCATGTGCACCAACCAGTCAACACCGCACCGGTTCTCTGAAAGCTTTAAAACAGCTCTGTAGTCCATATTGAACTTATTTACTGTCAAGATCGTCAGCAGCCCCATGCAAAACAATACAACCCAAATAATGATGGCGGAGCCCACGGCAACTTCAGAAATAAGGCAACTAATTCCATTGTGCTTGGAGTGACTTTGTTCAATATATTAAGCCTAATTGCATCCACACGTTAGCACTATTGACACAAACATGCATACTTGTCAGAAACACACCAGTCTGCACACTGAATTCGATCTCAAAGTTTCACTCGCAAATGGTGAGAAAATTGTTGTTTACTTTCCGTAACTTATAGTATAATGATAAGAAGCACAAGCAAGACAGAGGGAGAGCTGCAGCTGGATCAGAGAGAAGGAGGGGGAGAGGGGGCAGAAAGCACCGCACACCACACAGAGGCAGGAGGGAACCAGGGACTGGACTTTTACTCAAATTGTGTATATTTAGTGCATGGGAAACGCATGCCTTATCATCGAGATTGGTGTAGTAGTGGAAGTAGTAGTAGTAGTAGCCTATTTTTGTAATGGAGAATAGTTATTTGGTTGTAGTAGCAAGTTTTTGAAATGTACAAGAATCCGTGTAGTATTTGTGTACTTATTATCCAGATTAAAACTTGGTCAGTGTAGATATAGCATTACATTTCCTTGCAGTAAATAGTAAAACGATCAATAGCAGGACAGATGTGTTAATCCAGAGCCGTAAATATCTGGATGGAAATTGTACACTGTATACAGCCTGTATGGATTTGTTTCTGCTCAATGCAAATAAAACCTGTCCAAGCTATTCTTACAGACACTTGCTCAAGATCTATTGGTAGTCCCTGAGCTCTGCTTTGTGCCTGCTCCAGATAGGCCACCGTACTAGCATCAGGTGATGGATGGTTTAAATGCAAAACATGAATTTCCCATTTGGCTACTAAAATGCAAACTTAAACTTTGAACGAGCGCCTTTGCTTGCAAGCTAACGATTTATAGAACTATGAGTCAAGAACATACTTTAGCTTCAATATTAACCCCGCCTCCTCAGTCCATTCCGTCGCTCTGATATTGCACCCCAGAAACAACTGTCTTGCGCAGAAACAACTGTCTTGCACAGTTGTTTCTACATACATTGTTCTCATCAGTCTCCACACAGTTTGTGATTTGCTCTTTTGATAATCACAATAATGGAAATGTCTGGCATAGAGTCGAGCAATCTTCCCATAATTCTTAGATAGATAATATAGAGATCTTTTTTTTGTACTAGAAGAAACAAAAAGTCAGGTACAAGCCCTTCAGCAATGCAATATTCTACAACAGACATGTCAGACTCAGGCCCATGGGCCAAATTTGACCCTCGATATAAATACATTTGGCCCACGAGATCTTATCAAATATGTATTAGTTGGTATAGGGCATGCACCTCTAATACTATGAATCCCAGAATGCTTTGCAAATGTGTTGGCGCCGACCCCCACCAGTTCTGTTGACACTTATTAGCATTTGCTACCTGTAGCCTCACTCAAATTTAATTCACCCCTTCTGAAAAGCATGCGGATGTTGCTGAAATTTCCCAATAAATATTTAGTTTGGCCCACGACTTAGTCACAGTTTTTAATTTTGGCCCTCTGTGAATTTGAGTTTGACACCCCTGTCCTACAACATAACTACTATAACTACTGTACTGGTTGGTACTATAAATGAGCTGGCATTCACTCTTATTCAAAGTGAAGTAAAGCCATAAAGATGCTATCTGATCTGCGTTTGATTAACAGTCACATGCAGCCTTGTATGATTCTATGCAGCATATTTCTCTGTTTAATCACACTAATCGTCTCTTCACTAACCACCACAAGCTTGACCCTTGCGCTTTTAATGCATTATTAACAGCGCTGAGGTCTCACAATGACGGCCGTATGGCGAAACGCAATCTTTTCAGAAGCTGAGCGGATTCAGTAACCAGGGGCGACGGCAGGGTTGATTAAGACTGGCCATTTCAGATTAATTGCACATCGAAACACTGGTGGTACTGAATTTCTGCAGGCAACCATGGGGCCTTACAGACTTTCCCACTCAATTTATGCAGCTGGACCTGAAGAAGTTGTCTCTTAAATTTGAGCTAAAGGGGCGCAGGCTAAACTCGGGGCAGTGTGTTATTAGATATTGCCGCCCATGGGTCCATAGTCTGCCTGGGCCGACAAAGCTCAGAGCAAATGCCAAGAGAGTTATGAGAAAAATGAGGCGTAGTTATAAGGAAGATGGGTGAACAGGAACCAGGAAAAAAAAAAGTACCAAAGAAATGTTATGTCGTATTCAATATTTCAGGGCTTGGCATTAAAAGGCATCCACATGATTTTTTTCTTGTGGTTGAGCAAAACTTGTCTTGCACCAGTACAGATCTTCTTATAGAATATATCAGTACTGGTGCTAAGACAAGTTTTGTCAAAATAAGTCTGTACTGTCTGCATCTAATTGCCTGATTAACATATTAATCAACATGGTAAAACTCTGTACCGGCATCTAAAAGGTGTGAAATGCACTTATAAACTCATCATGGTGAATAATTAGGATACTCGGAGTACATAATGTAAGTGTAACTTTGGACGACTGCAAACAGTTTAAATGAAACCTGTTCTGTTCGGGGGTTTTTTTTTCAAGACGGTAATAAATTGGTACAGTGTCTTAAAATCTAGTAAACTTATCAATGGTTTGTAGACTAATAAAATAAAATGGCTTCCGCTGGCTACCTTTACGAGTAGATCATAGACTGTATAAAGAACCGGACTAAGTGACTGTGATGTCACCCATAGCGTTTGGGTTTCAGTCAAATGAAGCTCGTCCAGGGTAACAGTTATAGGGCTGAATTTGGAGCTGCCATATTTGGAGTTGCGACCATGAGTATCATATCAACCAAAGAGCCAATCTGAAGTGAGGCAGCTGAAGATAACAACCTTGGGGAAAGAAGGCAGCTGATTTGTCCCTTAGTGTTCCTCCCTTGTTCATATCATGAGTTATGGACGCAATAGCGAAATAAAAATACCAGGATCATGTAGAGAGCGTTAATACAAACATTTAAGCCCAAAATGACGAGTTTGACAGCAGCAGTTACAGAGAGAGGGACGACAGTTTTCTAATGTAAAGTGAATTGGAGCCAGAGTTGAAGGAGCGACAATTGCGCTCGTGATCACATGGCGGCTAGAAGATCAGCTATGTCCATTCATATATATATAGTCTATGCTGCAGATGTTGAACTATTGTTGAGATGCTGAGCCATGTAAAACTGAATTTGTGCTGCTTTTTTGAAGAAATGTTCTCAATCCATGACCAATTTAATATAATAAAAAGAAAAAAAAAAAAGTGGCCTTAATTCAAAATTATAATCTTAAATAACTAACAACTCAACAGTTCAGAGTTGGGGCGACAATAGCTCATCTGTGTTTGCCTACTGATCGGAAGGTGGGCGGTTCGAATCCCGCTCTAAACATAAAAAAACAAAGAAAAACATAATTTGTAGAGCGATCAGATGCATGCAGATGACCCACAGGTTGGCAGTACAGTTCCAGCTCCCATGTATGAATGCTATCGTTGTGCTCTTTGGCAAGACACTTAACCCACCTTGCCCCCAGTGTCTGTGAATGGGCGCTCACTGTCAGAACTACCCTATGCCTTATGTTCCAAAGCATAACATGGCTTTCTATACTACGACGATGTTTAATATCACATTACTACATTTGCTTTTGTTTTCCTGGTGTTTGAGAAAAAGAAGGCGTCGTAAAAGATGTGACATGAAGCCTTGTGAATTGATGATATATTGCACTTGGAAGAATTCATTAAAAGTTGGTACAAATGTCTCCCCTAAAGCTGACAGCTCAGTGAAGCGATACAAGCAAGTGCAATATTCAAACAGCGCTCTTTGCTTTGTTACAGATTTGTTTAAAGTGGGAGAAAACAAATCAGGCTCGCTTCCATGGCGCATGAAGAAAGACGAATGTTATTATGAGAAAATACATGGCAAAGATTGCAAAGACAGACCTTCAAATGCAGCAATGGTGAAAATACAGTTAGTCGTCTTTTGATAGGAACAAGACAGAAAGTGAACTCCATAACCTGAATTCACCACAGCAGCCAATAAGTCATGCTACGGGCGTGTGTAGTCTGACATAGCAATTTCTAAAGCGTAAATTCAAGATTGGATTATTGTTTTGTTGGAGGGGAGGAAAGTAAGTCATACGTCAAGTGAAGGTGGATGGTATGATGGGGTCAAAGGTCAGATCAGTCAGTGAGAATGAAGCTCATTAAGCTTTGTGCAGTTGATAGACATAATAGCATAGTTACCTGCTGTAATTTTATATCTAAAATCTTCTCAGCTATTCTTTCTCTAACTTCCTGTCTTTTTTCCACTCCATTCATAAATCGTCTCTTTCATCTCCGTTTGAACTGCTGGCCTTCGTATCTTTACCAAAAGCTCGTTTTACCTTTATGATCACTCTGTACAAGTTTAAACCATTTTGGTCTGAGCTCTCTGACGTTAATAAATACTCTTTATTCTGTCCATTTTGATGACTTGCAAGAGCTAATAAACAGTGCTGGGCGAAGGAAGTATTCAATTGTGTTACTCAAGTAAAAGTATCACATTAAAAAAATCTACTTAAGTAAAAGTATTTAAGTGGCTGTTTAAAAATGTACTTTAATAGTAAAAAGTAAAAGTATTTCACACAAGTGCTGTTCAATTGCTTAAGTGTATATGTAGTGATACTGATAAAAATTACACATATTTTGGTCAAAAGTAGCAATACAAATCTATTTCTTATTTTTTTTTCTTATGAATTCGGTATATTTATTTTCCTTTGCTCAAAGCCAAAGCTTGAACTTGGAAACTTTATTCAGGATGTTACATGTCAAATCATATGAAAAGTACTTTCAGTGCAGTTAAAAAAATGTAGTGGAGTAGCAAGTACAGTCTCAAATGTAGTGAAGTAAAAGCGAAAGGAATCCACTGTAAAATTTGCTTATGTTAAGTACAGATACCTAAAAATTCTACTTAGGTACAGCACTTTACTACTTGTATTCTGTTACCTTCCACCACAGCTAATAAACCATCAATAAGGCACATAGCATCATAAAATTTAATCGCATTGATGACTTTTTAATAGCTCTTTATCATTGCTGGTTTGAACAAGATAAACCACTGACTGATATCCCTCTGGCTGATATCCCTCTGACACAAACATGTGTGCAATCAGATTTCAATCAGAGCTCAATGATCATTATGAATAAAATGACATTTCTATCACCTCAGATTAACAGAGTTTAGTGTTTCGCTCATTGCTTCTGTAGAATTGTGAGATGTTTTTCCGTCCTATATGAGTTAGTTTTCCTTTCTTTTTTCCTTGTGAGCAGCCATATTTGTTTTGAAACAAACAGGCCATGGGTGACCCTGATTGGCTAATCCACCTGTCAATCAGAGCCACCTGAAAACGGGACGCTTAATCATCTTCGTAAAGTACTGAAGTGTGTATTCTGGATCTCAGTCGACATACTGTATGTTACGTCAGTTTTTTCTCTGTGTTATTTATATATTTTAACTCAGATTTACATTGAATGAACATAAGAAACAGCATGGAGGCATAACAAGGCACACATATATGGAAAGAAGAAGTGTGTTTCTTTAAAGTAGCACAGTTTTATTTTACATTAAACGTTAAGTCAAAGGATATACTCATGCCACAGCTTAGGTTTGAGCGATTGAAATAGCCTAGTCCGCTACTCTCGGTGCCTTATTCTTTGATAAAATGAATTATGGCTCTTGAATATAAATACACTTAAAAACCAGTCTTTTGAACATCGTTTTGATGTGAATGGATCCCGAAGAACAGGTCCACATTAAAGACTTGAAAGTCCCATCACATGTCCAAATGATTTTACTCTCTCTAACCCCCAGTCTACCCATAGAGATCATATAGAATTTTGAGTGTTGCCATCATTTCTTGTCACACTACTACAGTAATCATTTTACCAAGCGATCACATGATACACCTTACTTATCCTGTGCCTTTGCGAGAGCCCGTCAACAACCTTGCACTAAAAATGAAAGAAACCAAAGTCAAATCCCCAGCTTACTAACGCAAACACAGACGCATATTGCCACGGAGACACAGTGCAGCAGTTAAGCTCCCTCATACTGCTCGACAGCTCTGGCTCTGAGACAATTTTTTTCATCATCCTTTGTCAAGTTCCCCATTTTCCCCTGAATGGCTGTGGGGCCTTTTAACCAGCGGGAGCAATTAACATGTCATTTGTTGGCTGTCATTTGGTACGTGCCGTGTGTATGTTGTCGGGGCGTGTGTGCATGATGGCTGTAATAACAACATGATCTTTTCGTCCACGTTTGCAGCTTTTTCTGACATGTGGAGAGGGGAGTGTGTGTTTATGGTTTCTCCCAAGGCCTCGTCATGATGTAGCTCGTCTTCCTGACAGCACACCAGGACAATTGTGGATCTCCTTTGCTCTTTCTCCCTGCACAGGTAATTATTAATAAAGACAAGCTGTCAGAGTGGTGGCTTTGCTCTGTTTTGTCAACGGTATTGTTTCAGAATTACAGTATTAGCAGCTTACAAAAGGTGACAATCTGTGGAGGCTATAGATTTAAGCTCAGATGTAACACAATGGTGACGTTAAATCAATAGGAATTTCCAAGGCTGCAGCTGTAGGCTTGATATTAATTTATTCTTCTATTTTTCATTTAGAAACTAACATTGAAGCCAAACTTATACAGCTATGGGCTTTTGGATATACCCTGGACACTAAGGGTACATTCACACCATAGATCAGGGGTGTCCAAACTATGGCCTGGGGGCCAAATGTGGCCCTCAGACCAGTTTTTATTGGCCCTCAGGCCTCTGAACCGGCCCAATTGATCATAAGCAGTACTTTTAACAGCAAATTAAAGTATTTCTACCACTAAAACCTCAAACATCACATTGCAGTGTGATACAGACCTAAAATGAATGTGTTTCAAGCTTTATTAATACACAGCGGCTCTGTCAAAGCTGTGTTTAAAACATCGCACTGCATTGATCACTGGTCTGTGGCCCTCTGCTTCATATATGTTTTGAGATGTGGCCCTCAATTAAATAGACTATATGTATAAATGGACATATCTAACCTGCTAGCCGCCATGTTCCAAATAGAAAGTGAGCATGGGCACACTTTCAGCTCTGTCAGCTCTGGCTCCAATTTAATTTCTATTGAAAAAAAGTCTTAAAATGTTTGTACTGACCCGCTCTACATGATTCTCGTATTATTATTTCATTATTGTTTCTGTAAATCAAGATATGAACATTAATAACAGACAATTCAGACACCTTCTTTCCTCGCTAGTGTTAGCAACAGGTTTGACTGACAGGGTTCCTAAGCACCCACTCCCTGTCAAACCAGCGGTGTTGGCACGAACGGGCATTACCATCAATAGCCTCGCTCCAGATTGGCTCTTTGGTTGCTATGATACTCATGGTTGGACTTCCTAATATGGAACTCCAAAATTCACCCCTATAACTGCTAGCCTCGATGAGCTTCATGTCTGACATTATACTCACTTTGTTAACTTCTTTATACAGTCTTTGTCCTTGGTTTTCCTAAATTTGAAGCATTTTAGTTCTGATATAGTGGTTATGTCCTGTTCTAGTCCTTGATTAGTCCTATAGTCCAGATTTTGTTTCGAGTTTAGTCCTGGTTTATTCCCATTGAGATACAGTTTGTTGCCACCAGACTTTGCCATGATGCTATTTTGCAAACCGCTGCTGTGTAAAGTAAATCAAAGCTAAAGGTTAGCGTGCTCCAACCAACCACCTACCACCTTCAAACACTTGTCTGCTCATGCTGTCTCAGTGAAGATATACTGTTAAAAAATTAATAACAAAGAAAGAAAACATTCCAGTCCAATAGAGTAAAACCAGGAATGGAGAAGTCTTTAAGAACAATGAGTCATAAATGCATCAGGGCAGCCACAAGACTTTAATAACAGTTCTTTGTGAGTTAGATTGCAGGCCTCTTACTTACTTACTGACCTCGATGATATGTCAATTCTCTTGTGTCTTCATATTTGTTAAAGGCTATTAGACCTGACATGTTAACTAATGTAAATGTGTTCACGTCGTGGCATTAACAAGTGTCCTTGGGGAGCTCACATTTCCACATTCAAACATATTGTACTGTGCTGTGAGACTGTAGGCTCTGTTCTCCACTCGTCTGCTGTTTGTATACGGTTTCATGACATTAGCTGCTGCAATACTATCGCTCAGATCAGATACATGCTCCACATCTCGGAAACACACTGCTGCTGGAGTCTGCAAAATGTGATAAACGCCAAAGCCTTTATCTCAACGTACAAGACTTCAATTGATGTAAATAGTAGTAGCTGTTAAAGTGGTTGAGAGAAAACGTACGTATTGGTTACATACATTTACTCAAGACTGTTTTCAAAATCTTCATTTGGAAGGCATGTCAATAGTTTTTTGTCTTGTTTCAGTCAATATGGACGGGCGCTACAAATGGCATCACAATGTGTTATTGTGGGGAAAAAAAAAAGATAATATAAACACTATTTTATCTGTTCTTGGAGTAAGACTTAACTTATATAGTGAAAATGTTTTGGTGCAGCCCTGATTTCAGGTGTTACTTGTGTTATTAGTACTAACATACTAAAAAAGACACTTTGGTATCCTTATACAATAGGCAAGGCAAGACAAGTTTATTTGTATAGCACAATTCATACACAAAGTAATTCATAGTGCTTTACAGAATAACCAAGTTTTTAGCTGCATAAAACTGAAACGCTGATTCCTGATTCCCCATGTTTAGTCCTGACTGTGAGCGCCAGCAGGAGGTCGGTCCCTGAAGTCCTCAGAGTGTGAGATGGTTCATATGGCACTAACATGTGGAGAGATGTACTTTGGTGCTGGGCCATGGAGAGACTTGTACACAAGCAGAGCTGATTTAAAGTCTATTCTTTGAGCTACAGAGCAGAGACCTGAGCACAGGACTTATGTGCTCGTACTTCTTGGTTCTGGTCAGAACCCGAGCAGCAGCGTATGGATGTACTGCAGTTGTCTCAATGCTCATTTGGAGAGGCCAGAAAGCAGGCCATTCCAGTAGTCTAACCTACTGGAGACAAATGCATGGATAAGTATCTCCAAGTCTTGTTTTGGCAGTATACCTTTGATTTTTGCAGTGTTTTTTAGGTGGTAAAAAGCTGCAGATGTTACTGATTTGATGTGGGTGTTAAAGTTCAAGTCTGAGCCCATTATTACTCCTAGATTTCTAGCCTGATTTGAAGGTTTTACAGAGAGAAACTGAAAGTGACTGCTGTATATGTTTCTGTGAGCCAAAGACTATCACTTCAGTGTTGTCAGTGAGTTTATCTGGAGAAAGTTGTTGTGAAAGTTGCATCCACACACTGATCTGTTGGATGCAGTGGCAGAGTGAATCCACTGGTCCATATTTACCTGCTGCAAGTGAGACATAGATCTGAGTGTCATCTACATAGTTGTGGTAGAACACATCATTCCTGCATATTAACTGACCTAATGGCAGCATTTAGAGATTGAATAACAGGGGTCCCAGGATTGACCCCTGGGGCTCCCCACAGGTCAGGGACATTTTATCTGAGACACATTTTCCAATTTCAACAAAGTATTCCCTGTTTTCTAGATAGGACTTGAACCAGCTTAGTGCTGTACCAGAGATGCCCACCCAGTCCTCTAGTCTCTGTAAGAGGATCCCATGATCCACAATGTCAATGGCAGCACTCAGATCTAACAGGATCAAGACTGAGACTTTGCATGCATCGGTTTTCAGGCAGATATCATTTGTCACCTTGATAAGAGCAGTCTCAGTGCTGTGGTGGGGTCGAAAACCAAACTGGAAAATATCAAAGGAGTTATTCATTTGGAGAAAGTTAATTAGTTCTTGTTACACAACTTTTTCAAGGACTTGGACTAAAAATGGCAGATTTGAGATGGATCGGTAATTGTTCAGTGTTGTGGCATCAACACTGCTCTTCTTTAGGAGAGGCTTGATAACTGCAGTTTTCAAAGCTCTTGGGAATGTTCCAGATTGAAATGATATGTTAACTATGCGAGCGAATGGTAAAAGCAAACTGTTGAGCACAAATTTTAGAAATTTCATGGGTCACACGTTGAGGCAGCATGTAGATCTGGGAACCTATGGCTCGCGAGCCAGGTGTGTACTCTCACTTGTAGTCCTTCAGCGTCGGATGCTATCGTTGCTGATAGACTCGTGGACTTTTTATTACAGTAACTCCGCAACCAATTGTGCTTCATGTAAATTCAAACGGCACCTCAAAGCAGAGGCACAAGGCTCTTTAGATATTTTACTGTCATTAAAGTAATCTGCCTCTGTTGTCCCTCGAAGATGACGAATGAGGGCACAGGAGCCACGGGGGATCATCATCTTCGAGGGACAACAGAGGCAGATTACCGTAATGACCGTAACATATCTAAAGAGCCTCATGCCTCTGCTTTGAGATGCCGTTTTAATTTACATGAGAGCACAATTGGTTGCGGAGTTACAGTAATAAAAAGTCTGCAACCGCGAGTCTATCAGCGATGATAGCATCCGACGCTAAAGGACTACAAGTGAGAGTACACACCTGGCTCACGAGCCATAGGGTCCCGACCCCTGATGAAGATGAACTCAGACTGGTGACAATCTCCTGGACAGTTATGTCAGTTACAGGTGCAAATAATAAAAATTAAAAAAAAAAATCTTAATTACCCTTGATTAAGCATGAACAAAAACTGAATTCATAATGAACAAATTGTTTGTTAAGAAAGACTCAGGTTTAGTAACTACTTAATTAAGGGGTTAGGAGTTAGGGTAGTAATTAAGCACTTATGTATTATATTTGTATAGTCAATATATGTGTTTATTATGAATTCACTGTCTATTCATGCTTTATTAAGGCTAAATAAAATGTAGTTATAATGAAGTTACCACCACTTACATAATAAGTAGATCATTATAGATTGCTCAGTATGACTCCTGCTTGAATGCATCAGTACCATCAGTGTGCTCTCTGTAGCAGTATGCCCCTATTGGAGACTAAAGGTTATCTCTAGCTGAGATATGGCCCTCCCATGACAGCACAGACATAGCACAGATGAACAGTCTGTACACAGAGCCTTTGGGTGAAGCTTGTGTCAAAGACGGATCATCCACTGGTCACCAAATACACACCCACTACACAGGGCTCAAGACCTTTATGTCAGCAGATTAAATGTAATATTTACAGTCTATATGAGTGTGCATTCAAACAGCTGTCATGTAGGATTCCAACACTGTTCTGCAGCTCCCCAGTCTGGTACATGAAAATATTACTACTACTACTACTACTACTACTACTACTAATAATAATAATAATAATTTTCTAAACAGACAGTTAAAACGGTGACGGATTTTCACTCCAATATGGCTGACTTCCTGTTCATCATAGGGCAGTGTGACAATTTCATTTTTGGCTTGTATCCTAGAGCTCTATCACTGCTCTGAATTTTAGCTGAATCGCGCTATTCCCATTTTGTCAATCCCCTATACCCCATGTAATAATAATGATCCAAGTTTTTAAAAATCTACCTTATTCCATTTATATCCATGGATCTTGTGTTTTTTATACTAGTTAATGAAAAGTTTGGGAGATAATGAATAGAAACTGGATCAAGTAGTGACTGAAACTGTATTCACCTGTTCAGTTGTGCACCTTCAGTGTATATTAGAAGAGACTTTTCCCATTTCCTTATCTTCAGCAGGCAGCAGGTCCACCACTGCACTGTTGCCCAGTCTCATTTACGACATTTGTTATTTCAATTCCAGTTCACATAGTTTTCCCTTTAACTGTATCCAGGAGGAGGAGGAGCCGGGTGAGGGGAACAGTCTGGCTCTGTTACCTTATTGACTGGTGGCTTGCTCAGACAGTGCCAAGATGCTCTGCTCTGACAACTCAGAAGCTCCTATTTAGCTTTAAGTTCAATGTTTAGATTGATTCTTCCATAAGACGCAGCTACTTTGTGTCAATTTCTTTTGCTCTCTTTGCTGCCCCTTGCCTGTTATGCGGGTCCTGTGTTGGTGTGGTGGTTCAGACGGCTCCTCGTGATGGTTTCTTGTCTCATTCATCTGCGCTCATCATTTTAGGATGGTTGGAAGCGGGTATTTATCACATTGTAGGGACACAAATCTGAATATATGCTCAGTTCATTTGGACATGGCTTCCTTATGGGGACAAAAAGGGTTCACGTGACAAAAATAGTCCCTTAAAAACGTGCAAATTTCAGATGTGGATAATGTGTGGGTTAGGATCAGTCAATCTAATGCCCCAGTTGAAGAGGCATGAGAGAATGATTTTAATTGTCATACAAAGCAAAGCCGCCTCTTCAGTTCTGAACTGTTCTGAACCGCTTCTTCACAACTGAAGAAGCGGCTTGGATGAGCAGCGAAACGTCTTCACTCCTACAACGATTTGTCCAGTTGACAGATTTTAACCTTGTCTTTTACTAAGGTTTACCTACTGCTAAAATTTGGTGAGTATAACTTAAGAATTACAGGAGCTATTGAAGATTTAAAAGTGTCAGTGACTTTTGGGCCACCCTGTACTGACTTATTTTAATAGATTTTTTTTTTTCAGACCAACATTTAG
This sequence comes from Periophthalmus modestus, assembly GCA_019594935.1. Taxonomy (NCBI): domain Eukaryota; kingdom Metazoa; phylum Chordata; class Actinopteri; order Gobiiformes; family Gobiidae; genus Periophthalmus; species Periophthalmus modestus. The sequence goes on from JAIEZT010001373.1 coordinate 21,373,014, forward strand.
TTGTTTTCATACCTGACAATTTGGACTGCTCACTATCGCTCTTCCTCAGAGTCCACGTGATGTTGCTGTAACGTGTCTGGTCAACTGATTTAAACAGGTTTTGACAACAGCGCAATCTGCAGTCCACCTTCTTCAGGACAGTATCCCAGATGTGTGAGAGTAAAAAGGCCCCTTCGTCCTTGTTTAAAGTCCTGTACACGTTTCTGTATTTCAGAAATCTTTCAAAAATACTCTCACACACCTGGATTTCTATCCTGAAGATGGGACTGCAGGTGGTGCTCCAGCTGCAGAAAGATAGTGCCTTTTTACATCAGCTGACTGGGCAGTCACAGCAACATCAGCAACATCGGCTGACTGGTTCAAATGTGTTAATGTTGTATTGTACATTAACGCAGGGCTTCATTTAAAGTAGACTTTTTTAGAGTTTGTTATAAAATGGGCTGGAAAAGGCACCACATAAATCTTGTCTCATAATACGTCTGGATCTGTTCCTGTGGTGACATTGTCTTTGTAGTTGCAGTATCATTAACACAAAATACTGTAAGCCATACTGTATCTGTGCTGTTTAGTCTCAGTGAGATTAGACAGAAATCGAAATCCAAAACAGTTAAATAATTTGAGATTAAACATGATTTCATTCAAATGTCAGAACATAAGTAACAGTCCCATATCCAAGACACGTGACATTTAATCACTGACTATAAGTCCCATTTAGTGTAACTGCAGCGGGACACTACCAGGACTGCTCACATGTAGCTTTTTGGGATCATTTTGGATTTTCTGGATTAGCTGTGACATTAGTGAGTGTTAAATGCGTGCCTTGTGGATTAAATAATTTCCCCATTCATTCAACTCATACATTAGTATCAAATGTGTAGCTTTGGCCTCATAGAAGTGGCATTAAAAGCTTAGCAAATTTACACAGAACAGACTAAATGACTGCCCACTGCTGAGACTGCTTTATTTTCATTAACGGTACATTAAAGGGATTTGGGTAAAATATGCATATAACACCCATTAGGACTTCATATTCACTGTGGTGTATGGTCTTCACACTGGGAATTAAATAGATTCCCAAATCGTGGCTTACATCTAGAATTAATTTAACCATGTCCATATCAGTTTTGCAGCAGAAAGAATATATGCAACTCCCAACACTCAAGGCAAGGCAAGTATACTTGTATAGCACAATTTGTACACACAGTAAAAAAAGTGCTTTACAGAATAAGAAAGATATTAGATTCATAACAGAACAAATGAAACCATAAATAATCATAATATAATTAAGTTTAAAAGAGAGGAGTGCAGAATTAAAAAACAACAAAAAACTTTCAGTTATATGCACAGCTTAACAGAAGTGTTTTGAGTCTGGATTTAAACATTGTCAAAGTAGAGGCCTGTCTCACATTTTCAGGAAGACTATTCCAGGTTTGTCAAACGCTGATTCTCCATGTTTAGTCTGCTGGTGCACAGAGTCGGAGCCTGAAGTCCTCAGAGAACGAGATGGTTCATATGGCATTAATATGTCGGAGATGTACTTTGGTGCTATAGGCCAGGGGTGGACAAGCTAGGGCCTGGGGGCCACATACGTTGGGCTTATTGATCTAGTCCGCTGAATGTGACGAAATTATGGCGCACTTCAGCTACATCAACCTTGTATTACTCTCTTATTCTCTTATCAGCCCTTCTGCAAAAAATTGCTTATCAAAGAAAAGAAAAGTGGATAGTGAGCACTGAGTGTTTAATACAGAGTGGGCAACAAAGTATTTTTACACGAAAGTACCAAGGCAAGCTTTTTGCTGGCATTCAAATTAACAAAAGCTAGCAAGCCTTTCTCCGAAGGTGAGTTTTTAAAATAATACATTTGGAAAACAATTTGTACAATGAGCCTTGCATATTCATGCTTTGCTACATGTCACATACCAAATCTCTAATGTAATATATACATATATATATATCCTGGCCCGGCCCCTCTGTCAAATTTTAGAACCCATTGTGGCTTGTGTGTCAAAAAGTTTGCTCACCCCTGAGCTAGGTCATGGAGAGACTTGTTCACAAGCAGAGCTACTTTAAAGTCTATTCTCTGAACCACAGGAGCCAGTGCAGAGACCTGAGCACAGGACTTATGTGCTCACACTTCCTGGTTCTAGTGAGTTCCCGAGCAGCAGAGTTCTGGATGTACTGCAGCTCACATGCAACATGCCCACAAATTTATAATCACAGTTTAGCTTCTGGATTGACAACTGAAGCCGTAAGTGGTTAATATTTATACTTTTATATGGTGAATGGCAGTTTGAGAATAAAAGTTGTCATCACTGCACGACATTTTTGTAACTTGCATTATCTCCAATCACCAAGAGAAAGTCTACCATATGCTGTGATGGTTGGTGTAGAAAAGTACTCTACACTATTTCTTGTTTTAAGCAGGGTAATAAGATCTGCTCAGTCTCTGTGCGTCATAAGCGCAGCCATATGCTGGGGCCCGCTCCAGTATCACAGACTTCCACAGCAAACTCGCTCCTCATCAAACCATCACACAAACTTTGTCAAACTCATTTGGAGATGCAGATGGATACAATGGCTGCCGGCTTTTATGCACCATTTGTCGTGTGCCCTCCATACAAATAAATCTGTTTCCATTTTTTAGAGACCAAAAATAAAGTCCCTGGTTTAGTGAAGAAAATTCAATTTCTTTTTTTTTTCTTTGGCTTTTTGAAAAATGTGTTTGTGGCTGAGCAAACAGGCATTGATGTTTAAAGAAGTAAAGGGTCGGTGTTAATGCACAAATGGACTCCTTTTATGTGTAAAAAAGTGTATTGAGAGTTGTTTGGGTGGGCTTTTCAGAGTTAGTTTTAATTGATGCTCTACAAGAGGGTCAACTTTGTTAGCGCGAAGTATGTTCTTCCAAGTGCTTTTTTAAAATCTGCTGATAAACAGTTAATATATGTAAAAATGTTTTATTGATTTATTTTGTGATATCCGCAATTAGGACGATATACAATATCGCTAACTGTGATCAAAAAGGCCCACAATTAATCGTTTGTGGCATTTTTTAAATAATTGTGATCACTGTACATGATTATAATCGCCTTTACAGCACTAAACTGCCTCAGGTTTCCGGTTTCAATATAATGTTTAGAAGTTAGTTCTGGTGTTTAGCCACTAGGGGGCCCTCTATCATAGTTTGGGGATGGTTCTTCACCTCAGTCGTTGTCATGGCAGTGGGCAGGCAGTGGATCTGGATCCGGATGATGCCACACATTTATATCCTCCACTCAAGAAGGTGAAGTCTGATGTGTGAAATTATTTTGGTTTTGAAAAACAAGACCAAAAAGGCGATGAGATACCAATCTACAGAGCCTGTTGAAAAAAGTTGTGGCTCCGAGGGCAAACATGAGCAAGTTGCATGCACATTTGCAAGACAACCACCCTGCATTGTTTGACAAACTTGAGCCAAAAATATTCATCGAAAGTAACATACCATGTGAAATAAACTACTGAATGTAGTTTATGTTAATTGGTTGCTAATGCTAGGTTAGCGCTAGCTAAATAGCATTTTGCACAGATGATGGCTGCAATGCAATTTATCATATCCTTTTTTCTGGGGGCTTTCTCAGGTTGGTTTGTAATCCAGTAGAGAAAATGAGCCTTATTTTTCTCCTAATGTTAATACAATCATTTTATTTTGAAAACTTTTATTTTGGTAAAAGGAAGTGAGATCCTCTCATTCACTCTATGGACTTCCTGTTTTGTCAGTCACGTTGGGTGATAATGACCTTATTTGTCAAACGTGATTAAGTCCGGCCTTCGATATCGAGTTCACATTAGCTTTTCTACTTTTCGTTCTTTTACGCTTTTGACACACATGAGGGAACCTGGATGATGAACCCTTTTCTTTTTTTTGCTAAACTAACAGATTGTCGTGAGTGCACGTTGAATTATTTTAATGTGAATATGGTACAAATGTATAATCCTAATTAGGAAATTGTTTATGCTATTTTAAGTTGACTCCATGCTGAACCAGAGCGGCTGTGGCAATGTGCTGTTGGTGTTCATGTTAAACCATCATCTTGGTAAGTCAACATGTGCTTACTGTAAAGTAACATGGAGATAAAAAACATGCCAACGTGTTGCTATTGTGTTGCTATTGTGTTGCTATTGTGTTGCTAATGTCTTGCTAACGTGTTGCTGTTGTGTTGCTATTGTGATGCTAAGGTAATGCCAATGCGTTGCTAAGGTGTTGCTAAGGTGTTGCTAAGGTGTTGCTAAGGTGTTGCTAACGTGTTGCTAACGTGTTGCTAACGTGTTGCTGTTTTGTTGCTATTGTGATGCTAATGTGCTGCTAATGTGTTGCTAACGTGTTGCTAACGTGTTGCTAACGTGTTGCTAACGTGTTGTTAATGTGTTGCTAAAGTGTTGCTAATGTGATGCTAATGCTAATAGCAAAAAATTGTAAACTATTACTTAGTTTAGTTTACCATTCGCGATTACTTAAGGTTAATATGAATCTTATTTGTACTTGTTTTATGGTATTTTAAAGCAAGAATTAAGTTCACAACAAATTTCACCGCACTTTTAATTTAGTTTTGCAAATTTACCTGTTGAGACTTTGATGCTAAATGCAGATTTAGATGCTTTATGCAAAAGATGCAATACATTGCTAAACCAACTAGGGTTTACTGATTCAGTGGATAAGTTTAAAGGAGTTATTGTAGTTTTACCTGTTTGGTAATATTAATAAGTTAATTTAATGATTTACAAAAGCATAAGAAAGGATTAAAAGTTACTAACTCAATTGGATACAAAGATTAATCACAAATCACATGAGTTAAAAAGTTTAAAGGAGCAATTCATTTTGTCATTTTTGCATCTGTAAAAAAAACTAAAACATAAATACACACATATTTACACATACACATTATAATGCGCTACAATGATATTTTCAGTTTAAAACATGCACATAGGGGGTACAATATTTGATCATTTGAGATAAAAAGAAACCAAAGATTAGAGAATGGAAATTGACTTTTAACTAGCTGTATACAATATTGTTATGCAGGCTAGGTTTTTTATGGTTGATAATGGTTCAGAAGATACTTAGAGGAGCTGGCAATCCTGTCCCAGAACCCTGGTCTGTGAATGGAGAATGGCAACTTTCTCTACTCTTCTTGTTGATCTCATAATGTGGTAACCACTGAAACTGCCTCAACGACGAGCCTTTTTGAACAATTGACTTTGACTGAAATATGACTGAGCTCAGTAGAACTTTGTTATATTCACATTATTTATTTATTTAGAAAAGGGACAGTGCATATTGATGAACATAAGATACATATGTAAATATGCCAGATTTTAGCCACAGGCTAATTTCCATCTGTTGTCCCTGGACAGGTTGATGGTCACATTGTGTACAATAAATCACAAACCTAGATTGCCGGCTGTTAAGTTATAAACATTTTCATTTTATTTCATATTTTTCTACCTAACTAATCCATCATATATCATTTCTGTCTTCTGCTATTTCATTTACACTCACTCTATTCCTTATGAACCTAGCGTTTGGTCCAACTACTAAATTATTTTACTATACTATTCTTGAGACGGGGGTTACGGATTTATGCGTTTTGTTTATTGTCAAGAGTTATATAATTGGTACATTTATTATTCATTCATTGTTAATTTGACTTGCAGTAAAAAATAAATAAATATATAAATAAATGAATACAGGTGATCGCTCAGACACCTGCAAATTGTATGCTAATGTATGTTTTTTTACTGACTTTTTAAAAAACCATAAACGTTTGTTTAATAATTATCATGATAATATCGTTAATTGCGTTAATTATTTTGGTCAAAAATAATTGTGAGTTTAAATTTTAATATTGTCCCATCCCATCCCCATCCTCAATTTGACTTGGCCTTACATGAAAAAATGAATAAATAAATACAATGGTAGACTAGTATCATCAAGGTTTTTGGTTGTTTGTTGTACGTCGACTACACCTACACGCTGGCACGTTGGTATGTGTGCCCATGTGAGCAGTATGAGACATTTAGCTTCTTTTCCAAAGGTTTAGTAGAGAGGGGTGCCAACACATGCACCACCCTGGCATCACACTGTGATATTATTAGTCTGTGAACACAGTCTGTGAACACAGTTGAATGCTAAAACAATAGCAGACTTGAAATGGGGGAGAATAAAGTGGTCATTTAGTCGTCTGTTTAACACTGTAAGGGCTTATAGCATGATATTGGTCATTATGCATCACTTTGATAACAAATCCCATCAGTGCAGTAACGATTATGTTTGAAATAACCATAAATTATGCAAATATTAAATATAAAAATGCTAGTCAATTGTAATTTGAATGAATTGTCAAAAGGCTTTCGCCAAAAGGAATGACATTCCACAGTAGATTTGTTTCCATGGAGATACTTCTTTGTTAGCCATGCAGTTGTCTAGTGAATTTGCAGTAAGTGTTTCATGCTGTGTATTTGAGCGTTTTGGAGGTGTATGTGTGGTTGTTGCCAACTCTCTGTGAGCCCTAGAGACTTGTATTGTACATAAAAAGGATCACTGTTGCATATTCAGATGATCAGTCCCAAGAGGGTCATTAAAAAGCATGTTTCGCAAGAGCCAGCAATCTCGCACAGTTGTTAACAGGCTCTGGTTATGGCTTTATTAAGACTAACACTTGTGTCTTGTGCGCACTGCCCAGGTGCCTCTCCTGTGCAGATGCTGCACACAGACAGATTTATGGACAGTGTGATGTGCGTGCCAAGTGCTCATGACAGACTTTTGAATATGCAGTGTGCATTAACTGCTTGGTGTCAGTACCAGCCCTGATATTTTGGGAATGGATCTGTGCTGCCAAGCTCATAAGTGATATGAGACACTTGACAGCATTGTAATTCAGCGTGATGGGAAGCTCGCCATCCGCCGACCAGTGACAGAGCCCTAATTGTGGTGCTGCAGCTGAAAGCCTGTTGACAACCATTTCCATGCATTAGTGAGAACCACTGTGCTTTGCTCCATTAAAACAATGTCTCTTCAGGCTCTCCTGGGCAAACAGCAGGCCTCTTGATTTTGAATTGGATAAAGTGGCACAGTAAAACATTTCATTTGCACACATGTATTCCACTACACACATGTATATAGTAATGTGGGGAAGTGTGTTAGTAAGGACATTTAAGGTAACAGGGTTATTTTCAGTCATAGTCAGTTTAAAAGCCTGCAATTTTTATTTTTTGAAGATTTGGGTTCCATGCTTTTTGGTTGTCTACTCTAGTTAAAACAACTAGGGCCTTGTCAAATTCACTTTATTATGAACAGCCATTTTCTTGCTTCAAACAGACCAACCTTGAAGAAAAAAAATGCTCACTTGCTGCCCAGCCTACCCCATACAAAAACATCACCCTAAAATAAAAGATATCTGGGACAGTATTCACCAATCAACAGCTCTTGGTTCTAATACATGAGTCGTACTTGGCCTTAAAAAACTGAAATGCAAACACACATTGCAGATTCATTAAACAGAAAAATTCCAAGTTGGCGGTCTAAATCCTTTTACCTCCTGCCCTGTTTTATCTTTCTTTTTACACACTGAGTCTCAGAACTTCCTGTACTGAAAAAGTAGCAGCGAGAAACATCTGGTGGGGTCATTCCAACCTGTTGTGCGGTCAGCTGTGTAGTTTCCCTCTTTGTATCTATCTCCCTCATAGTAATATTTTCTCTATTGAGCTTTTACTGTATTTGTTCTTTAGTTCATCCCACTTTGTTAGATGTGACTTTGTGAGCAAATTACCATTCCAATAAAACCATCTGTCCGGAGCAGACTTGCTGGCATATACACTGTGTGCATTGGCTGCTTTTGAGACAATATGGAGACATTTATTATTCAACCCAGTCCATCTCCCAAAATCAATCTCTAGTAAATAAACATTGCAATAATAAAGGAAGACTGTGTAGGATTTTGCTTCAAAGTGTTTGTTCATTTTAATAAGACAATACAATGAGGGTTGTGTCCTTGACCTTGTCAGATAAAAGCTATGTTTATATATTGTTAGTGTATATAGAATGTGATGGTGCTTTGTGGGAAAACAATAGGGTTGGTGAAAGGAAACGGCTGACCTTATAGAAGCAAGACAAGTTATTCACCGTATGCAAACCCTATATGAATCCTATTTTATTTTATATCATGCATTTTATTATTTTGTTTTGTTTACTTAAGATTATTATCAGCAGAGCATTTCAAGCTATAGGTTATATGCTTTATCTGGTCAGGGTCATGTGCTGCAGTATTGTGCTCTTTGTATTATCCACACCGAAATGTTTGCCTTAGCAACCACTGCAACCAAACATTCTTCATAATGTGTTTTTGTCATTTTATAAAATCTTCAGGGTTTGAGTTCAAGGTTTTCTTGGGGGAAAAAAACCAAACAAAACAATATGTAACATGGGTTGGATTATAAATGGAATTGTGTTAGATTTACACAGATGAAGGATGTGGTAGATGGTTAAAAAGAGTTTTTATTTTTTTTTCAGGAATGTGACTTGCTACAAAAGATGCCCTCCCCAGGAAGCCGCGTGCCAGACAGGTCAGCCCTTTGCATTAGACAGTTCATAGAAAAACACAACAAGGAAGACAACAAAGCTGGCAGAGCGGAATGCACATAGCTCGGAAACACCTACTGGTCTACAGCAAAAACAAGGGGGGCACAGTGAAGTAGCTACCTCGCCTGCAGCGTTTAAATGCTAGCGCGGATTGACAAGGGCTGCAGAAGCATGCTGCACCAGCTGGGTGATGCGTCATACCATGGCTTTTAGGGGACAACTGCAATCGGTCACATAAACAACGCAATTAACAAATTATCGCTTTCATCAAATCTGCAATTATCCACAATATGTACTGAAGGACGACCTGCAGCGGTTGGGAGCAGAGGACGACAGGGCTCACATGGGGAAGAATGCTGGTGGTAGTCAGCACCATGTTGAGGCTGTCCATACAGTGGGGAAGAGACAGTGAAAATGCCACTAGATGACATAAAGAGGTAGAGGAGATTTGTGAGTTCAGTAATGATGTGATGTTCGTGAATGAGCTTTTTTGAACGGTTCCTGAACATGAACAGTTGGATGCGGATCTCATTTTTTAAAAGAATCTAATCTTTTTCTTCCTAATTTGTATGCATTTTTATACTGAGATTTGGCATCATAATAACTGTTTGTTTTAAAATGATTATTATTGTATTGCAACATTTATTTAGATTCTCATAATTCCAAAGTGGAAACACACTCACACTCTCAGTTTGAACCATTTTAAACACATTCAAGCCTTGGTCAATTCTGCCAGTTATTAGTTTGTTCTTAAAATGAGTTCTCACATTGGCTTCTGTCATATAAACAAATAGTAAAAGAGCCAGTCTTTTGGACAGTTTTTTGAAATGAATGGCTCCAAAAGATTCAGATTCCTGAAAGAGCTGAAAGTCACATCACTAGAGTTCATGTTTTTGAAAAAACTTACAGAAGATAAGAGATCTGTGCATCTGTGAACAGGGAAGATGTCTGTGCTTTTCTCTCAACGGGATGTGAAGCTGAAAATGAACTTTGTAAAGTTTTGGCTACAGAACTTTCAGCTGATGCTTCTAAAATGTGTTGTGAATGTTTAAAGTTGTAATCATTCATCACATTTTTAATTTGTTTTACATAGCAAAAACTTTTCTAATCACACTACAGGAGGTAAAGTGTTATTGAGGATAGGACCATAACTGAAACTGCAGCAAACAACATGTCTGCATTTTATATAACACATTGAAACCATTTAGCTCAGGGTATCACAGAGTCTGCTGCAGTGGCTTTAAAATGGAAAAAGCCCTTCCTACACGGGATTAGTGCTCGTCTGTTTGATCTCAGGCTCTTGTGGACATCCTCCCGTCCTGGAGTGGAGTGAATTTGAGACACGCTTAATTGATTTGGAGTGTATTGCTCAGTTATGCTAATATGAGACATTTTCATAAAAGATTTCATAGACGAGGTGACATGGTTGTTGATTTTATTTCCCTCAGTTTTCTTATGTCTTTGTTAACAATGAATTTCACAACACAAGCGTGCCCTACCTATTGGATTCAGGGGTCTACTCTTCCTGTTTTAGTGTGCAGTAGCTTGGCAAAACCTGTGTTTGGCACTTAGTAAATATAAATTAGTGACTACATCATTGTCCAGTTTGCACCCTGCCTATAAAGCCTAGTTGTTTGAATAGGCTGCATCCATCCATGACTGTTGACACATTTACCTGAGATTAATGAAAGAATATGAACAATTCTGAAATGAATCTCACCGCAAACATTATACTGATTTCATTACCTCCACATTTTAGAGTGTCTCCAACTGCTTGTAGAGAACATCAACCGCTGTTAATATTTAATAAGTCATTAAAGCAGCCAGGCCTTTACTTAAGACTTATTTGAAAATAATATGTACCACTTAAACTGAATACCATTTACGTGTACAAAATACTGGTTCTTCCCTGTGTATCATAAACTGTATAAAGAAGTGGACTATGGGAGTGTAACGTTACCCATAACGTTCGGCTCTAGTCAAATGAAGCTCATTGAGGCTAGTAGTTATAGGAGTAAATTTGGAGCCAAGTTTCATAATTGAACCGCAAGTATCATAGCAAACAAAGCGTCAATCTGGAGCGAAGCTGTTGAAGGTAACGCGCCTTCCTGCTCGCACCGCTGGTTTAGCACGGAGCGAGTGCTTAGCAACGCAGTCAGTCAAACCTGTTGCTAACGCTAGTAGGAGCAACCTTGGGGAAAAGAAGCTGCCTGATGTTATTAATATCTTGATATCACTAGTGAATTACTAGTTCATTGCTATTGCCCTCCTGATCGTCCGGTGATGGCTGGACCTTAGATCGCCTTGCCTGAATGGATGGCTCATTGAGTGGGCTCTGGCCCTACAGACTTGAACTAGCTGTGCCTTAGTCCTGGACACATCTAAAGCCTGTCCGTCCATGGGAGTGGATCTCTCCTTCACTGTGGTTCTCCTCGAGGTTTCTCCTTTTCCCACTGGGTTTTTGGAGTTTTTCCTTGCCGAGAAGCAGGGTCTAAGGACAGGGGATGTTCTGGAACAATTATTCATTGCTTGTTTTCTGTTGATTAATTTACTTGTCTGTGTCTATTTCATTGTTGATTTTCTAATTCTGTTGGTTAATCAACTCTCATGTTCAGCCCTAACAGGCGACTGCTGTCGTGATCTTGGGCTTTACAAAAATAAGTTGAATTGAATTGAATTAACAATATCATGATCATGTAGAGCGACTTAATACAAACCTTTTTAAGAGCAAAATGATGAGGCTCACTGCAGCATTTACAGAGAGAGGGGTTGCAGTTAGTCTGGATGGAGTCGGAAATGCACCAATAATCATTTCCTAGCGGTGGCTAGCGGGTTAGCCATGTCCAATTATTTATATCTACGTCTATGCCAGGGGTGTCAAATGTTTTCTCATTAAGGGCCACATATAAAAACACAATAAAGCTGAACGATTGAGGGCCATAGACTGGTCGCCAGTACAGTGAATACTTCAAATCTTTAAATATTTGATATGGCCTTGTTAAAGTAGATTTTCAGTAATATACAGTTAAAAGTACTGTTTAAGGTAATATGGGTCAATTTGCCTGGAAGCTTGAGGGCCAAGAAAAATTGGTCTGAGAGCCGCATGCCTGGTCTATGCTGTCTATTCAAAACAAGACTTTTTAACTATTACATCTTATAATGAGCATAGATAAAAAGTAGTTGAGGGATATCACTCTGGGGGTAATTATTTATCAGCATCACTTATTATTAATGTCGCGGTTTATATGCAAAAGCTTCTTAATAGAATAGATTCATGAGGTATTGTCTTTTTATTCACATCCAATCAAAAACACAGCATCAAACACAATACAGAGTAACGCAAAGGGGGATTTGTGCTTTAGCTGACATAATGAACGCTGTACACTTGATCCATATTGGCTATGACGGCCCTACTGCACCTAGGGCTCTATTTGAAGTGAAATTGGACCATCACATCCTCCGCTGCTCTCTGCTCGTCTCCCTCCCTCTCTCTCATGTGGAAAATGGTTGGCCAGGACTCAGCTGTCAATCACCACGGTTAGACTGACTCCTGCCCGCGATGCTTATCAATAATGAAATGGGCAATTTAACAGCCTCGAGGACTCGCGCTCTCCTCCCACTGTAGCCGGTAACAGTGACATTAAGCTGTGTTTGGATACCTGCACCAAGAGGGTTGAAATAGATGCTTTGGTTTACGTAATTTACTCTTCATGTGAGTTGTACAATATTCGATTCAGAATAATAATAACAAAAAAAAAAATGTTCTGAAATGTTTTATTTGTGCCATTGCAAAAACAACCCTTATTATGTAATTTTATGTGGTCAGGAATAAAATAGCCTAGGACAAGGACTGAAAGAGGACTACGGGGTATTATTTTATTTATAAAGGAGTAGTGACCAGCAAATATTAATTTATACCAGTTATCCCAGAGCAGGTTCATACAAAACCAAGCCTAAACTATCATTACAAGAAGACACCTACACATCTGGTAGTACAATTTAAAGGTCCTCTATTACACATAATTGATTCTTGTGAGATTTAAGCCATATTAGAATGTTGTTACCTCAGTCAGATTAAGTTTGAGTGGGGCGACAGGTAGCAGTGTCAGCAGAAGTGGTAGGGGCAAAGCATTCAGGGATTCATAGTATTATTGGCCCTTGTGCTATACTGGCACAGCGGGCCAGCTCTAATACATATTTGATATGATCTCGTGGGCCAAATATAATTATATCAAGGGCCAAATTTGGCCCACGAGCCTGAGTTTGACATGTCTGATATAGATCATAAAATAGTTTAATATGGGCCGTTTAAACGCTCCAGCGCACATGAGTGACAAATCGTGAAAGTTGTAGTTATGGTAGTGAGTATAGTAGTGTATTCAACTTCACTCAACACAACTTGAGCAAAAATATTCCCACTTTCCTATTTCTGACCACATACTTTCTATCTGATCATGATCCAGCCTATTTGGGAGCGGCCCTATCTTTTGTGGTGATGTGAGTTTTATTCTCATAATACAAAGGCCGATTTAAGAGTGACAGCTCGTGGTGATGGATGTCAGAGCATGGCAGATCAAGCATTTGTTTTGTGCTCTGAAACAAATGCAGCGCCTTCACTCAGGCCTGATGGATAAGAGCATCAGCAGCCTCCACTTTCACCTTTCCCTCACTTTAGTCTGAATTATTCATGTCTTGTTTTTCATAGATTATTATCAGAATATCATTGCTTTCTTATTTGTCAGCAACTGGGATTTTATTCAAACTTAAGCCAGAAAGGTCAGAAAATGGTGCATCTGGGAGTCATGCGCAAATTATAAATAAAGCATAGAATATTTAACCCATTTATGTGTTGTTTCTGTAATAATGTTTCTCTCTGTGTAACATGTTAAGCCAGCAGCCACTTGTTTAAAATTGCATACTGCATACTTTATGTAGTCCCATTAGTGAAACAGGATCCATGGTCTGATTCTGAGGGCTATAGGCGCAGAGGAATGCACCATTAATGCCCACCAAGACAGAGGCATGACCACTGTAGCATAGTATATTTGCTATGTTAGCCTAGTCAATATTAACAAGTGTAACTCATTTCCGATTCCACCAGCAGGATTCTAAGTTAAAGATCCCATATTATGCCATTCTCTGCCTTGTGAAGACCACCTCGTGATGTCATGTGGTGATACAGGAGGTGCTCTACACTACTACTGTTTTTTTGTTTTTTTTAACTCCGTACACCTTCACTAGAATCATTTAGATAATTTCAGCCCTGGCATTACCAATCTCTACTGAACTGTTGGTTTGAAAAGTACCACTACATGACATCACAAGGTGGAACAGAGGTTTTGAGCTTTGAGGAATCCTGCATCATTAGTCTACATCTCCAAACAAGTGTGAATGAAACAAAACACAGCTCCAGGTATGTTTTTGATGAGGTAACAGCACTATAACGTGGCTCAAAGCTCACAAGAGTTCGCTGTGCAATATTGGACTTTTAAAATACCTACTACCTACCAGATGGCATTGATAAGCATTGGAAACTATACATAATTACATTTGATTTCTCATAGAAAATCAGGAAAGGAAAATCATCCTTTTTTTCTGTCTGGATCAGAGAGACAAAAAAAATCTGTTCAAGATTGATCATTCTAGAGCAACCTACAACCATTAGTTTAAAGTATTTTGATCACTTTGAATCGGATGTATATAATGTCTGTAATCCCTCAGTCATCCAGGTCTGATCCATAGTAAAAGCCGAAGTTAAATCTGTCAGCTGGACAAAAAAGTTGTAAGAGCGAACAACTTTTTGTTCAGTTGACAGATTTAACTTCAGCTTTTACATGGGTATAATGTTACTACACTTCTTTCTATAGACTTTTGTGAGCATTATGTCATGACACAATGCCATTTCTTCCTCCAAAACATATCTGGAGTTGTTTTGTTTTGCGCGTTTGAGTAATCCTTTACTACTGTCTGCATCTCCAAAGATGAACTTTTGATTCAATTCAAATTTTATTTGTATAGCACATTTAAAATACACTTTAAGCTGCCCAAAGTGCTTTAGACAAAATTCAACAAAACAGATATACAATGCCCAAATGCTCTGTTCCGCCTTGTGATGTCATGAAGCAGTTAAATTTTCAAATTAACAGTTATCTTTTACCTTAAGTTCAGTAGAGATTGGGAGTTCCCGGGCTGAAATTATCCAAATGATTCTAGTGAAAGTCTATGTAGTTTAAAAACACAGTGGAGCACTTCTTGTTGTACCACATGACATCACAAGGTGGAACAGTGTTTTCTGTTTGAGAGAAGAACTCAGCCTAAATATGCAGGGTTAGTGTTAAACATGTGTGAATGAAATAAAACACACCTCCTGGTATGTTTCTGACAAGGAAACAACATTATAACATAGATCAGAAAGTAGTGTAATAAGGGCCCTTTAAGTGAAGACTTTGCACACGTCATGCTGTCACTTCTTTTCTATTTAGTATCTATCATGTCTTCACAAATGACCTGCACACTCCATAATTCGCAATGCCTGCGTATTCCCACCTTTTATTGAATACAAAATGGATTCAAGGGCAAATGATAGATAAGAGGCGGAAAGAGTTACCGATATTAAGGGAGAGATTTCTTTCATTCCCGTTATTCACTGTGGCTTACAGGTCTCTGCTGGTGATTAAGGATCATGCAGCGAAGCCGATAATTTGAGTCCTTTCTGAATACGAATGTCAGAAACAAACTGCTGGGGGCTTATTGTAATGTATGGCTAGGATGCTGGGTGTTAATGCCAGACCCCGTTCTCCCGTGTTATGCATGCTCGACTCGGTTGCCTTCTGTATTTGCTATGCATTAAGCGAACTCACTCTTTGGAGACTGGCAGCATCTGCACACAATGTCTTACTCTGCCAAGTGAGACGGCACAAGGACACAAGTGAGGAAACGGATAAGGAAAGGAAGCAAGGAAGTAAGGAAGTAGGAGACATCAGAGTGGAGGGGGCGTGGCCGCAAAGGGAAAAGTTGCCAAATTAAATGCGTAGTGGGGGAGGAGCGGCGATCAGATGATGTATGGACTCCGATAAAAATGAGTAGGGAACAACAGAGTATGAGGAAATGAAACGAGCCGCGGATGCCAGCAGCGGGTGACGTGAGCACCAAGTTAATAAGTGACAGATAAGACTTGAAGAAAAGTGTACAAGAGTATAGGAACTCTCTGCTAAAAAAAAGTCAATGCATTATATAAAGTACATGCATATTCATAGCTTGACCCGATATAACCTCTGAGAGTTTCACTACTGCCAGTACTTGAATGATATAATTTAATTTAGTTCTGAATGAGCAATGGCAGATTTATTTATTTATTTAATTTATTCTTCAGCTTAATGAAAGCGTTTGTGACAGAAGACTACTTTATATCCCTCCATGCATATAAAGTATAGGGTATGAATTCATAAGATTTTGATGAGATATTTTGAATACACGGAAAAAGAAAAAAAACAAAAAACAAACTGCATTGTTAGCCATCATTTGAGTGTGTAGCCAATGGATTTTGGGTTCAATATTATAAAATTGTATTGCTCTATAGCTTGTCATTTGAGTGTATGTTATATGCATGATTTCACAGTGCCTGTACTTAAGCCCACTCAGCTCCCAAGTACCCATCTATGCTTTTGAATTGGATATGGTATCTACTTCGTCCTTAGTTGGCTTATAGTTGGAATATACAAAACATACCATTCATTGTTTACTGAAGAAGTAAAAGTGGCCTCTCTGCATAAAGTTACTTCAAGGTCCTCTATAACACAAAATGTATTCTTGAGAGCATACCTGGAGTTGTTTTTGTTTCATTCACACATGGTTGAGTAATCCTTTATTGTTAGTCTGTCTACATCTCCAAAGCTCAAAATGCTCTGTTTCTCCTTGTTAGCTTCCAGGTTAATGGTTACCTTTTACCTTTAGTTTAGTAGAGATTGGCAATTCTAGGGCTGAAATTATCCAAATAATTCTAGTGAAGGTGTATGAAGTTTAACCTCGTGAGACCCGAGCTCCTCCATGGCATGCTTTATTAATTTCTCTTTGTTATTTGGGCTGATTGGGACCTGATGAGTGTAAAAACAAAGAATTATCTTGTCCACATATGAGGACATCCGGCCCACATTTTAATAATTTTGATAGAACATTTGAATAATGATTTGCAAAACCTATTAAGTGCCTGAACAGCAACATTTGTAAAAAAACAAAAAAACAAAACAAAAACCAATTGTTCCTCTTGAAACAATGCGGCTAATTTAAAGTCCTGCTAAGAGGTGCAAGACATAACCGTTTACAAAAAAAAAAATAAAAAAAAATAAAATTCTCTTAAAAATATTCATCATTGAACATTTTTGCATTGTTGCTGTTCTTGTCTGTTGTTCTTCTAAAAATCTGCATTGTGGCTTAGACAACCCAAAATGTGTTGTCCACATATGAGGATGCCAGGTCTCAGAAGGTTAAAAACGCAGTGGAGCACTTTCTGTATTACCACATGACATCACAAAGTGAAACAGAGTGTTTTCTGTTAGAGAAAAGACCACAGCCTAAATATGGGTTTGTGTATGAATGATAACAAAACTCCAGCTATGTTTTTGATGACTTTGATGATTTTTTTAGTGTTATAACACAGATGATAAAATGGGGTGATATGGGCCCTTTAAACAGTATAGTATTTATAAAATAATTATGTGCAAAAACGACTTCTCACAAGCCATTTATTTTATTACAACAGAGTCAACAGCCAACTTTTCATACACTTGTTTTCTCCATATTGTCCTTGTCCTTTCCACTGTAAGCGGCCTCTTGCAACAGCATTGTGTGGCGGCATCAGTACTTTTTGTCTCTTTTTTTTTGGGTCAAAAGGAGTGGAAGCCAAGTCTGAATAAGAGGCTAAGATGTGCCACTGCAACTTCAAAGGCGTTGGACGTGATGCAACACAATGCAATGTTATGCCAACTACGGCAACGGGGCCCTCAAGATGCAGGTGTAGTTTTTGAACAGAGGGCAACAAAATTGGTCTCGGCTGCATGGACAGGAGACTCGCTGGCTGTCATTATCCAAAGCAGCTGATTCTCCTGATGTGACGAATTAGACCCGCGACGTGGCTCGATTTAAATTTCATTATAAGCTGCTCTTTCGCCGCTCCCAACGCAAGAGTCCGTGTCGTAAGACTAACATTTGAATGAACTGGAATTGGGGTGCAATCGTGTGACACCAAATAAATTGCCTTTCGCAGATGAGGAATGGGACGATAACATGAGCTTGTGATTAGAGCGAGCCACAATAAGAGCGCTTTCAGGGAAGGGAGGCTCAACCAAAAGTGTGAGTCCAAGACAGTTCCTGCTTGTTTTGACTCTTGGGCTGAATTCTTTATTTATTAATCATGGATTAAACATACCCTTAAAATAAAGGTACTTCTCTTGTCCCTGTGGAATTGTCTTTCCGTTTCTCCACAGATCCGTCCTGTAGCTTGACCTTGTGAAAGATGCGTTTGATGTTGGCTGTTTATAGAGATGGCTACAGCTAACCCGTTAGCCGTCGCGTTCCAAATAGGAAATAAACCTGGGCACGCTTCCGGCTCCATTGACTCCAATTCACTTTACATTAAAAAACTGTCACCTCTCTCTCTGTAACTGCTGCTGTGAGCCTCGTCATTTTGGTCTAAAAATGTTGGTATTAACTCATTCTACATGATCCTGGTAGTTTTATTTCACCATTCTGTCCGTAAATCAAGTTATGAACATTAATAAGAGACAAATCTGGTGCCTTCTTCCCTTGAGGTTGCTTCCATTACTATTAGCAACAGGTATGATTGACGGCATTGCTAAGCGCCCACTCCCTGCCAAACCAGCGGTGCAAGCAGGAAGGGACGTTACCTTCAAGATTTGCTCTCGGGTTGCTATGATACTCTTGGTCAGATTTCCAAATAAGATAATCGCTCCAGTTTCGCCCCTATAACTGCTAGGCTCCAGTCAAATGAAGCTCATCGAGCCTAACGCTATGGGTGATGCCACACTCACTTAGTCCACTTCTTTATACAGTCTATGGCTTAATGCCTTATTGTAGAATATTGCTGGCAAAGTAATGACATCCCCATGGAGACGAGCAGGTGGCCGTCCCTCCACCAGCCACATACCACACCTCATACATCAACATGGCACCAAATTATTTATGTACTGCTGCAATGGATTTTTTAAAATTCTTTTTTGATAACGAGAGCTATATTCCTCTCCAGTTATCTAAGCAGTCAATCACTTTTTTTTTTATTAAAACAAATTACGATGCTATTCTCCACGCTGCGTCTTTGTGGTCAAGAATTAATTAGAACATGAAAGATACTGGCTGCTGGTTGCACGGGGTCTGCTTTCCTCAGAGATCAGCCATCTATCGGTAGTTGTCGCACATGATTGGTTTCTCCGTCTGAAAGCCCTTGATGTCCCACTACAGCAGAGTGAAGAGAAAACACCAAATAGAATATATGTAGACACCAATCAGTGCTATTTGCTGCACTCAAATGCATCATGGGTCTTTGTAGTGGGCCAGTGCAGAGAAGAAAGCTGACCTGCATGCACAACCAGAGGGAGCCTTTGTACATTATTTACTATCATTTGCTACAAGCCGTTGTCAAAAGACTTGGGGAAGGAGCCCAGCCCTTTGAGATAAGCACGCCTTTGTTTTTAACCAAAGACTGTTTAAATGCAAAAATGTTTCAAATGACTGTGGTAAAACGGCGCATGTGCGGATGTGTGTGAGGGAGAAATAAAAGACTTTTGTTGAAGTTCTCTCAAATGGAATGGTATTTTGCCGTTATTATTCTGTATGGTACGGCGTGACTTCTCTTTTTGGTTAGATAGGGCATTGTTTTGGAATCAGAAGTATCTACACTGCCTCTGTCATTGTTGACCTTGATAAGAGCCTGATGGGATTTCAAAGAGGCGCAGCTAAAAGCACTACAAAAGTAGCATACAATCAAGAGCCAGTGCGATGGAGAGCCGAATCCATTACCTCATCCTCCGCATATTTTGTTAGTTGTCGTCTTACAAATAGATCAAATTTTGCCTTATGTTAAACAGAAACTGAGATTATTCATCCAATGAGAGAAGAATGCTACCATTCATTGTGTTAATCCACACCAATCTGCCATAATTTTTCTTGTCCAATCCTTACTTAATGTGCTCCCCTGCTGTGTGTGGATTAATAGTATTTAGCACCAAACATTTTAGTTTTTTCACAAGGAAGTTGAACTGTTCAGATACCAGACAGCCATAGTTCAACATTCCGTCCCATTATTTAAACAAGGTTTTACAAATCATTTCACGTTTCCCTTATCTTTATGTTAATAAATGAGTGAGAAACCTGTCTCAATCTCTGCACTGAAATGATGTATGGCTCTGCTAACTGGACCACTTCACACAGCGCCCCTGAATACTAGAGGAGGGATTCAGCCCACAAGCTTGGTGGGGTTACTCATCAAGCCATCTCATGTACAGAATTATATTTACATAACTTTAATAGTAAATAAAATTGGTGCAACCTTTTGTAAATTGTGTGTTTAAGTGCCAGTTACCTTTCCTCTTCATTATAAATACAAAATGAAATAATATGACCAGTTTGGATATAAATATTAGTAATACGACTATTCAAAAGACTGGCTCTTTTTAGTATTTATTTTTTTATTTATGACAGGAGCCAATGTGAGAAGTAATTTTTTTCTCCCTATAAACTAATCAGAGGAAGAAATGACCATGAATCAAATTTGTTAAAAAATGGTTCAAACTGACAGTGGGAGTGTGTTTACCTTTTGAAATTATAAGAATCTAAATACAATATTTCACTAAAAATGTGTTTTTTTGTTCACAACGGTCTCACTTGTGTTGCTGCTTCTGAATCTTGTGTCTGTTCAGTGTTAATTAGTATAAAAACGCATAAAAATCCAAACAGTATTTTAGGAATAACATCTTGATTTACTAATACTTGGGTGATGGTGGTCACGCATGTTTGAGGCAGTATCTTTGAGCTGTTGTGTGGTCCTTGCCTTGGAGGTCCTTATTGGTTCACCAGTGTAAAGTGTATGCAGGATCTGGCTCTGTATCTCTGAAGGTCCTTTAGAAGTCACCACTAACTAGAAGCTGGGGAATAGACTGTCTGCGCTGACAGAGGAGAGCAGGAGAGAGAGAGAGGAAGAGAAAGAGAGAGAGAGGGGGTCCCCCGTGAGGCCCTGCCAGTCCCCAATGCGAGCTCTCGCCTCATGCACATTCCCTTTCATGTGGACTATTAACATCAGGTAACACCGCAGCCCAGCACTTTGAAGTCACTGCAAATATCAAAGGAATTAGACAGACAGGGAAGAGGGGACTGAAGTGGGAAAATAGATGTTGAAAATATACTCATATGATTTGTAATTGGTATGATTATGATAATTACCTGATTTTATGTATTCTCCAATTATTGATAGCAAATTTAAGATTTTCATTAGAGGCGCTAGTTCATTTTAAATGGTTTGCAGTGGTACAAAGTTCTTCCTCGTGTACCTTATGCATTAAAATCATCCTAATCCAGAGGTGTCCAAAATTTTTTTATTGAGGGCCACATCTCAAAACATATTTGAAGCGGAGGGCCACAGACCGGTGATCAAACCAGTGCTGTGCTTTATTCACAGCTTTCACAGAGCTGCTGTATATTAATAAGACTTGAAACACATTCATTTTTAGGTCTGTATCACAGTGCAATGTGATGTTTGAGGATATAGTGGTAGAAATAGTTAAATTGGCTGTTAAAAGTACTGCTTATGATCAATTGGGCCGGTTCAGCAAGAGACCTGAGGGCCAATAAAAACTGGTCTGAGGGCTGCATTTGGACACTGCTGAGTTTTTAGCGTTTTTCACAACTTTCAAAGATGAGAGATTTTGTCCTAAAACAGTAAAGCCAGCAGTAAAACAACTAGCATGCTAACGCTCACTTTCTGATTACAGGTCAATAAAACACTTTGGAAGCAGACAGCACGTACCAGACATTCTGTATTTTGACCTAAAGAGTTGTTCAAGAGCTGGTTTAACTGGGGCAAGACTGATTTCTCGCTCTAATACAAGGGAAAAATTGGGGACAGGGCCTTAACTATAAAGAAATCAACACTAGTATATTAAGATGAGATATTTGTTTTTGGTGTAAACTTACAATTTATATGTTTGCCAATTAACACCAGAGACACTTGTCAAAACTAGCCACGGAAATAGTATGAGTAATTGGTTTTGTCTGAGGAGATGACATGACAGTGAGCCCAAGCATGGTTAATGTGGGAACTAAACTGCCACTGTCACCTCAAACAATTTGGTCTAATTAAATACATTGATAGAGAGTGTAATGTGTTTTAGTTCTGAGTTGACATTTTAATTTGATCTGTTGATGAGGTCATATTTTGTCGGTTCCTGGAAGGTTAGGAGACTGGCGTGGGTTACCAGTGGTGGAAGGAATACTCAATTTTGTTACGTAAGCAGAAGTTACAGACACTGGAGCAAGAATATAAAGTAAAAGTATCACATGAAAAAATCTACTTGAATATTATTTTATATGTCTTTTTTTTTTTAAGTACCTGTTGAAAAATGTACTTATAAAGTAAAAAATAAGAGTTTTGCGGAGGGTTTGAGATCTAATAAAGCTTTGATTGTAGTGATTTTGATTGTTTGGGTTTTTTTTCTAGCTTTTTTATTGTTATTGTGTCAAAAACAAGCCCCTCAGCCTTTTCAGGAAGTCTTGAACAATAATAACAAATACTTTTTTTTACTTTTCAGTCCTGATCTAAATGCAGTGGAATAGAAAGTACAGATACCTTCTCTCAAATGTAGTGAAGTAAAAGTAAAAACTATCAACTTGAGTTGAGTAAAGTATAGATGCCTACAATGTTTTCTTGTATATACAGTACATTATTGCTTGTACTTTGTTACATTCCATCACTTTGGGTTATGACCTTGTGTTCAGAAAATTAACAAGAAGTATTTTGTGTGTGTTCTATTACCAGAACGCTACAATATTATCTGTAAAAATGCTAGGGCTTTGCCTGAAGTTTGAGGCTATGTTATATAGTACTAATGTTTCTTTTAGTGCTGACTTTGAAGTGTAAAACATAATACCATAATAATGATGCCACAATCAGCATGCTGGCTGCAAAACTCTATGCAAAATAATGATCAGAATAAACTTCATTTGTCACACGCAGATTTCCCCTTTCAAAGATCTCACATTTTTTGAAAAGGCTCCAAATGTTCTCCACAGATGTGTCCCACAGTTTTTGCGCGTAGACTCCTGAGAGCTTGGATCCAGTCCGGCAGCACCGGCGCGGCAGGGTGCTGGGGTTTAACTGGAGTGCTTCCTCTCTGAGATGTTAATCCGGAGGCCGCAAAAAGGCACAACCACAGACACAGACACAACAGAAAAACAGGGGTTTGCATGTTACTGTGGAGGGGAGTGCAAGTTCAGCCAAGAGTGACGGTTGTGGTAGCAGGCCGCGTACCAACCGACCACCTTTAATGATTTTTAGATCTGCAATGCTAACATCAAGGATCAGATTACACAAAGGCGATATTAACAAAAATGCATAAACATAAGAGAACAGATAATAACAGATAATAGAGATAATGACACACTAGCTAGCTCACTGTGTCTCAAAACCAGCAATCACTTTTATTAAAATCAGAAAACATAAAATAAACAACCTATTATAAATTAAATTCATTAAAATAAAGACTGCAGCTCCCTGTCCACTGCCTGATCTTTGATTATTTATTCTTTTTAGCGTAACTCAGCAGAAAATTATGAACAGGAAGAAGTGACACTAACAGTTGTAACTTATTCGTAGAGGTGAACAACTATTTCAAGTGTCTCACAAGTGTCTCTTCCTCCAGGTAAATAGTACATTATAAAAAACTTATTTTGTCATCAACGTGCTCTAGGTAATTTCTGTGGAGAATTTATTGCATGGCCTAGAATTGTCTACACTATGGCATAAATCTTCGGGCGACATTACGTGCTTGTTGCCACTCCGCATTATGTGTGATCTGCGGAGAGGCAAGCCCACTCGCAGTATAGGACTACATGTTTCTTTAGGTGTTTTTGTGCAATAAAAACACTTGAAATTCAACATGTTTAATTTGCATACTGTGTAACGTTCTGAGCAAAGCAATAGCAAGTAATCTCCATGCATACGGCCATTAGAAAAGTTGCACACTGCTCCATTAACTTGTGTAAGTATTCGAGAATTAACTATACCGCCGCACTTGCCCAATTATTTTTGTATTGGATATGTTTACTTTGGTGAAGAAGGTCTTGTTATATCCTTTGTGAGTTTAAGGGTGGCATTTCCCAGCCCACCCTCCTCTCAAAAGACAAAGATATGGTACTCCCTGCACTCATCTTCATCCTTGGCACCAGAAAACAGTGTGTGTTCAAAACAGTGCCAAACTCGCAGTGAAGGTTCCTACTTGAGGAAGATGAAGATGCCGGAATGGCATAAGGACTCTAGCGCTAACAATGAAACCAGATGGGTCCACATCTCTCAAGTCCATGACCGGCTCTTTGGTCCATTGAGCTTCTGAGCAATGAGCAAGTTGTTTGTCTGAGCGAGGACAGCAGATGGTCAATCATTATGGTCTGAGGATCTTCAAAACACTGATCCCAGACCAGTGCGCTGTCAGCTGTGGACTCTTTGGGGATATGAGGTGTGAGGATTTTTGTATAAAACTATGAGACACACATTCAATCTGAACTGCCTGTCTTACTTACTGCAAATAGTATTTCTGTAAATGTAAGGACAAATGGAGCTCAACAGTGACCATCTGCCCCTGGTTCCGGAAGTAAAATTCCCATTTATTTTTCCCATTTGCTCAGGGTTCTCAGCTATGTGGTAACTAATGACCGCACGACCTATAATTTTATTTAAAATCTGTCTCTGAAACTTTTTCGCAGAAATGGTTGCTGGTTAGCCTCCGCGACGCCTTTGAACTCATAGTATTTAAATTTTTCGAAAGTTCAGGGGAAAAGTGAATGGAGATTTTGCTTCCGGAACCAGAGCAGACTTCAAAGTGGACCGGACTGCTCAGCTCCATTACTTTCTTGGTGGAAACCTAAAGCATATTCAATTCACGCATGGTTGCATTGAATTTGATATAAAAAACAACCTTGTTTGAAATACAGTAGCCTTCAATGTTGTTGCGTTTGAAGTTCCAATATTTGAGGACGTGCATGTAGTGGTGTAACAGTGTGAGCCTTCATCATACATATATTATCTGTACTTTGGAATCTTCTGCATCTGCTCCGTCCCATAAGGGCTGAACACATGTCTTTTCAACATTTTGTTCAACTTTGTTGTTTCTGAAGCGCTTTCTATATAAAGTTGGATTGAGGAAATACATTACAAGCAGGGGACTCTATAGGTTCATGGTCCAGAGTGCCAAGATGGAGGACTAGCCTGTATGTTTTTGCTTACATGTGTAAATACACAGCCATAGTTTCAAAAATGTGTACTAACGTAAGAGTAATGATGCATTAAAATCATGTTACTCAAATGGAAGTAAAAAATACTATTCAAGTAGTGGTTTATCCAAATCCTTTTTTTTGGTTAATTATTTGGGTCACTGAGTAACAGTATACATAAAATTATACACAGTATTTAAAATCTTTGTTAAATTGAGTTAAAATGAGACATAAGTTAAGGACAGATTCTGGTATTTTCAAAGAATAAACAACAAAAGATTTGTTGTTCACATGAAGCTTTATTTACTATAGGTTTATAGAGGGATTCACTAAAACATTTACACAAGTAAGAGTACTGTTACTTCAAACAAAGGATTACTCAAGTAAGAGAAAAAATATGGCGTCAGTAAAGTGTCAATAAATGTAACTGAGTAATAAACTCATTTAACCCACATCCGTAAACCCTACATGGACAACAGCATAAACAATTACTCCACTTTTCCATGATGACTCAGTAAGTTTGAGTTGCTCCACCTTTGTAAGCAGATCACATCACATTAAATCTGCAGTTCTGATAGCAGAGTGCAGAGAAGCCTCGTCACACACACAGAGGCTGCACTGAAACGATAAGCGCTTGGATTAATAAAGACCATTAGGGTCAGACTCCTCTCCTAAAGCGCCCCGTGTCGAGCCTGTCCCACGATGCACCACAAGACAATAGGTACTGTCCACAGCCAGCAGACGCACCGCATCATTTAGGTGATTGTGAGGTTGCATTAGAAAAATTATCATTCAGAAATGCTGCAATTATTGGTATTAAACTCTAGCTGTGCATCTCTCCCATTTCTGATGCGGTTCAACAAGTCATCTGTTCATCCCCGGAAACAATGTGTACTCACGTTGTGTAATTCAGGAGGTCCAGTCTGATGACAGGAATAAAAATAGCATTTAAAAAAACACGATCGTACTTTAATACTAAACAACTGCAGTTTTGGATGTGTGCCGAGACCAAACAAATGAAATGGATTTAAGGCTTTGCGCTTGTGTGTTCCGCCCTCCCCACCCTCACCCCATCCCAAAAATGTTTTAGTTAGAGTGTTATTAGGCGCGAACGGGACTACGTGCGGTATTTTTGGTTAAATGTTGGGGTAATCAGCTTAATGCAGAGTTAAAGGGCCAATGGGACGCTAGCCAAATCTCGGGGCTATTAAAGTTGCGGCATATCCCCGCGGTGACCTCATCCTCTGCTTTAATTATGGCGATGCTGTGGCTCTTGTGTCGCTCTTCGCTCAGATTCAAAGCTTCACACTTGTTCTCGCACTCTCTTGTGTGCAGGGCGGCGCTGGTTCACACATTTGCTGGCAGCCTACAGATGTTACTGCTCCCTCTGTTCAGTTTGCGGCAGCGTTTGTCATATATCTATCAATCTTTTCTGTTTATATCAATGGGCAGCGATTCAAGTTTGAGGCAGACAGTCTCATTACAGTGAATTACAAATAACACTGGAGATAATCAGAAGCTACCCAAAGCAATGCAAATGTATGTAAATGCTAAAGTAAGTGACTACATACCCACATGTATATATTTTACACTTAAAACAGACCTATTATGCAATATCGACTTTTCAGTGCTTTTAACCCTGTTATAGTTGTTTCCCCTTCTCATTTACCCACTCCAAGCTCTATTTGGAGTGATTCATGTATGTTTGAGCGAACTTTAATTGTTTATTTTCTACACTCCTTATTGCCATTTTCAATACGCCATATTGCTGATCAATACCCCATTTTCACAGGGACACACCCACTGCTCTGTACTTACCTCATATTTCAGTTTAGGATTGAACAGTGTCGCATAGTCATTTTGGTATAAATGAGAAAAAAAATGTACTAGTCCCTAGTGTGATCTGCAGCTATCATTAGGAGGAGCCGGAAGCGCCACGGCTCTTTGTTGTGATGATGTTTACAGTGACGCCAGTTCCCATTGGGCACTGCGGTTTTCTAACACGAAAGTTAGTGGACTTGTTTCTTTTATTAAGGGGTTTTAGATGAATTTTGCAATTTTAAATGTGTAAATTGTAACATAATGATTTACAGGTGTCATAGGTTATTACAGTATAGCAGACACAAGCACAATAGGTCTTTATTAATTCTATTGTGGCGGATGCTATCGTCTATAGAGTGCGGTTTCTGACTTTCCTTTACCGTAACTCCGCAACCAATTGTGCCGTCATGTAAATTCAAACGGCGTCTCAAAATAGAGGCATGGAGCACTTTAAATATTTTACTGTCATTACAGTAATCTGCCTCCGTTGTCCCTCGAAGATGACCAATCAGAGCGCAGATGCCGCGGGGATTTTCTCAGTCACTTATTTGATGCGTCAAAGAAAAAATATGGATGGATATGTAAAATAGAGGTAGTTGAGTGGAAAAAATTCAGTACATTCTGATACTTCCTTTAACATTATTTTTATGGCTAAAAAAGGAATAAAAGGCTAGGAGAGCTATACTGGTCTATAGTGTGCTCAGTCCTTAAAGGGTTAAGGGGTTTTAGATGGATATTACAATTTAAAATGTGGAAATTATAACGTAATGCTTCACAGGTGTCATAGATTATTATAATATAGCAGACACAAGCGCAATAGGTCTTTAGTGGATGACTCCCAGTGCTAACCCATGCAATCTACTGTTGTGTCATAGGGCAAGACACTTCACCCACTGCATCTATGTATAAACATGTTGAGGTGCAGGTTGGCAGCCTCGCTTCATTCATTCTAACTACAGTCGATGTAATGACAGACCACTATCAACTGTGAAAAGTCTGCTTTATGCCAGATGCCATTCCAGATGCTATGGCAGCAGACGCCATTCTTCGAGAAAGCACTGTGTTTATCCATGCTTGGGACTGGTAAGATTGTTATTTTTTTTTATCTTGATGCAATGCTCTTTGACATCAATACAACCTGAGATCTTGTTGAAAAGCACAATTGCCACACTATAAAGAAGTGGCTGAAGACAGAGTTTACAAAACCCACTGCTTCACGCTGATAAAGTAATATGTTCTTAAAGTGGCTGTAATAACAGAGAGCGCAAAAAGACTTAAACAGCACGACACTTTTTTTGCACAGGTTCCACTCTATTAAATCTGCTCGCATTAGTCCACGCACGGCTCTTTCCCTCTTTGTTCACTGCGTCTCTTTTGTCTTTTGCCTTTTCTCTGCCAGTCTCCCAGACTTTGTGGGCCAGTGGTTCCCCTCTGCGCGTGTCATGTTTGAAGTGAATGACAGTCAAATAGTGCTATAAGTGTACAGCTTTTATACAAAAGAGCCGTGTGCTGGTTGGTGTTATTAGGAGTTATTGTGACTTCCTTTCAGAAATATAGAAAGGGCTCGAGTTTAACATATGGGATACATACAATAGTTTTGCACTATTGTAAGCGCATTTCTTTAACTTCTTACCTCCTAAAGTGCTTTGACATTTCCATTCTGATTTAACTCAATCAAGTTCACGTCTATCTTCTGTGTCACCCTTTTAAATCTATAAATTATAAAACCTTGTCATGTAAATTACCTTTGCATTATGGATCTGTTCTTCTTTGTGCTACTTTATGCCTTCTATTTCCCCCTTTAGATCTTTCTGTCAAACTCTCTCTCACCTCCGTTCCTCGTCCTTTCCTCCTAATCCCTAATCACATCCCCTCCTTTATCTTTATTTTATTCCCTCTTATTTTATTCTCGCCAAAGGCTCCGTTTCTTTTTTCCCGTTACAATGCCGTATCAATATTGCAGAGGAGCACCACTGGAGGCTGAGCTTATTCTACCACTCAAATCAAGCTGCAAATCCCTCTAATTCTTCTGCGATGGTTAAAAAAAGGCACATGCTCATTTGAACACGAGAGATATGAAAACAAATTGCGTTCACAAAGAAAGGAAATGACAAAAGAAAGTTGTTTGAGCATACAGTGTAAACACACAGACAGTCGCACACGCCCATAATGTCAGAGCCAAACATCTGGTGGTACATGTATAATTTGAACAGAAGCTGGAGCCGCCATTGAGATGCTCCATGTGCCAGCTGGGCCTGTGTCTGCCAGCTCCACAGCTGTACTGCGTGTCACTCTGCACACATGATCACTGTCTTCATACATACTTTATACACACTTACTACTACGAGACAGCCTCATACCAGCACACTCAGATCTAAGGTTGGATCTATACCAGGTTGATAAATGGTCTCGTTAAAGGTCATATATTATGCAAAATTGATCCTTGTGAACTTTAAGCCATGTTATAATGCTGTTACCTCCTCAAAAAAAGATACCTTGTCTTTTGTTTCGTTCACACGTTTGAGTAATCCTCTATTATTAGTCTACATCTCCAAAGCTCAAAATGCTCAGTTCCACCTTGTGATGTCATGTAGTGGTAGTGTTCAATTTAACAGCTGCTTTTTACCTTTTAGTTCAGTAAAGTTTGCAATTCCAGGGCTGAAATCATCCAAATGATTCTAGTGAAGGTGTGTGGAGTTTTGCAATGCATGCAGACTAAAAGCTGATTATTATCTGATTTCTAGACCTGTAAGATTAATGAGAAGCAATCCACAAAATCTGAGTAATCAGATGGACTTGGATAAAAAAGAAATCAGGTGATTTAAAAAGTATTTAACTCCAAAAATCTCATAATAATTAGACTTTAACTGCTCAGGTAACCACAGTCACCAACAGACAACTGATAGTTTGAAATTCAGTCTGTGTGCAGGTTATTTAAAGCCCCTGACTCTGCTTACCCACAATAGAAGGTGTAGTGGGAATATCCAGATAGAAATATAACCTTTTAGATTTGTGTTTTAGATTTGATCTTTGTCTTAGCTTTTTTAATGTAATTTCAATAATGAACTATATACACTGTTTTTTTGTTTTTTTTTCTCTTGTCATCAGTCAGTCTGAACCTAACAGTGCTGCCATGATAAATGTATCATAATTTTAAATGCAGGATGGAAAGGCACAAACAAAAGGGAAAATGTGTTAACATTTTGCAGAGTAGACCGTTATTTGCTTATTAACTATAGGCGACAGGTAAAGTTTACCCTTAAAATGCTTATGTTGAGAAAATGGCGTACTGCTCCATCAGTCTTTACAGTTTTGTATTTCTAAAATACTGCTGCTGCAGAGATTTTACTCTCAGACAGCCGAACTACTGCCATATTAATATTAACACAAAACTGCTGGTCAGGAAAGCATCAAACTGTCTGACGATATGCATATTCTATAATTGATAGTTTTACCTTTAGCCTTTTTATTGAAATGACAGAAACACACACTTGAAAGACAGACATTGGGTTGTGAACCAAAACGTTAATTGTACCAGTTTAAAATGTGGAAAAACATAATCCTAATCCTAATTACTCACCACAATGAAATTATAAGTGCTTTTCGCAACTTTCTGCAAGACACATGAGACATTAAGTTTATATTTAGCAGAAAGTAGATAATAATCTCTTATATGATATAGACAAGGCAAGTTTAAGTGTACAGCAAAATGCTTTACAGAATGCGAAAGACATTAAAATCACCATACAACAAATCAAAATACAAATAATCATTTATGTTTTAATTTAAGAAAAGTTCAGAATAAAAACCTTTCTGTCATATGCACAGCTAAACAGGAACATTTTCAGCCTGGATTTAAACATTGTCAAAGTAGAGGCCTGTGTCACATCTTTAGGAAGACAACTGAAATGCTGATTTCCCATCTTTAGTCCTGTCTCTGGGCACCTGCAGGAGGTTGGTCCCTGAAGTCCTCAGAGTGTGAGATGGTTCGTATGGCACTAACATGTCGGAGATGTACTTTGGTGCTAGGCCATGGAGACTTGGACACAAGACGTGCTCGTCCTTCCTGGTTCTAGTCAGGACCCGAGCAGCAGTGTTCTGGATGTACTGCAGCTGTTTTAAGACTCGTTTGGAGAAGTCGGTGAGCAGGCAGTTACAGTAGTCTAACCCCTCCAAGTCTGGTTTAGACAGTACATCTTTGGTTTTGTTTTTGTTTGTACCTTATATTCTTTTTAGATGGTAAAGTTAATTTTATTGATTTGATGTGGCTGTTAAAGTTCAAGTATGAGTCCATTTTTACCCCTAGATTTCTAGCCTGATATGAAGGTTTCACAGAGACAGACTGGAGGTGACTGCTGACACTTTCTCTTTGTTTCTGCGGGCCAATAAACAAACTGGCTCCTTATATAAACCTTCCAAAAGACAGAACGCTTTGCCTTAACTTCAAACACAGTAAGATCATCAAAGCATTGGAATAAAACTCATCTACGATACTCTTCTGGAGAAAAGAATACCGTGTCATTTCCAGTTAAAAAAAAAAAAAAAAACCCAAACTACCGCAAGTCCACATTTTTTGCGTATTGATTACACTACAGTTGACTTTGACGGGCTGTGCAGTGTGAGATTGCTGTCTTATTCAGTCTGGAAAAATCAATGCCGTGCTCCTAAACACTAACATTTGCTCTATAAGTGGGTCTCTGTAATAAATATCGCAAGTATGACATTCCACCATTTTCAGAGGAGAGAGAGAGATAAGCTTGACTAAATCGACCAATTACACCAAGTAACCCCTTGTTTTGATTTCTGCCTTGCTTCATAATAATTGCGTGATGGATTGGGTTGCGTGGCTTATACCGATATTATGCCGATGTGATTACTTCCCCCCTCCTCCGCTGAATAAGGTAAGATATCGATTTGCATGAAAAGTACATAGCTGCAGATCTATCAGGTCTGGAGGGTGTCTGAGATTGGATGGGTGTTTTCAGATATAGAGAAATATTGATTTAATATCTTTCTGCATTCATATCTTGAGGTCTTAGCAAAGAATTGGCAGGCTCGATTTTTTTCTCTTTTAATTATACCTTTAGGTCCAGATGATGTAATGCAATTGCATAATAACATCTGAAATGTTCCGTGCTATTTGATCACATACGCTTTATTGGTTTTCTTTATGTCTGAAGGAGCTGTAAGTATTGTTTTATTGCTTGGGTTTTGAGCTAAGGGTTAACAACCGGCCAGAGATTTTGAAGGGTTTATTCAGCTACATGGAGGGCTTGTTAGTCGCTGTTCTAAAGTTGAAGTTGACGACAGCAAGTACCCAGAAGCTGAAGTCTCACTGTATTCTCTGAAGCCCAGACTGATTTGAACTTTAACTGAGAGAGAAAGACAAATCTTGCTCTCTTTTACAGTTTGAGCGTGGAGATTTGAACAAAATAAGACCAGACTGGTTTTGAAGAAGAAGTTGTATTTGTTTTAGCAACTGCCGTCTGAGCAAAGAAATAAGAAATAAAAACATGCAGGATGGATGTTGTCTTGTTTCATTGAGGCGTTTCTGATGTTGGATATAGTAATTATGAGACTATTATAATTTAGTTGCAAAATCTAATTCTGCAGATGTGGTGTCAGCAAGTATTAAGTTAGCTTACTGTAGTTACTAACCCCTTATCAAACAACAATTTGTTTTGTATTCATTTTGTCCTCCTGTGTTGCGGTACTAAGTAAGTCAATTTTCCTTAAATTACTCCTAGAGACAAAAAAAGGTAATTTGATTCTTTAAAGGGCTGCAATGGTGTCACCCAAGAGTGTGTCATGTCAATGTCTTCTTTGACTCTATTAATGTGACAGTTGGGCTCAGCTACCACTGTGTGTCTCATGTCCTAGACCTTGCCCTTTTGACTCAAAGCAATGTATTCAAGTGTCTTTAAAAGCCCAGACTATTCATCATATCTAGCCTCTGATCTACCTTTTGTTTAAATACATTTCTAAACACCATCTAACCTGTAAGAGAAGAAAAGCTTCTTTATCGAGGTTATAGATCAATTTAATATGTGATGTTTGCAACCCACACATCAGGAAGCAATGAATGCAATAGTTGCTTGTGTCAACTATGTCCAGGGAGATGCATTAGGAGTCACTCTTTTCCATTAGAGGACCTCCCCAGTCCGACCTGCTCACTTAAGCTAAAGCAACACCTTGTAACTTTCTATATTTGGCATGTAGCTTACATGATTCCATGGAAATGGAAAGTTAAAAACAAACGTTGAAACATTCTCCATGGGCACAGATGGGTTTTATGCCAATGTCATAGCCAAGCATTTCACTTTCTATTGATAAATGGTGGCCCCTTTCTGTAACTGCTGAGGCTCATCCTTTTGGTCTAAAATGTTCATATTAACCCGATCTACTTGATTTCTGGGCAGAATAGTGAAATAAAAACCCTAGGATCAAGATAGGAACATGAATAGCAGACCAGTCAGGGACGTTGTTTCCCTCACGTCAGCTCTGCTAGTGTTAGCAACTGGTTTGAATGATAGCATAGCTAAGTGCCCGTCCTCTGCCAAAGCAGCAGAGCGGGCATGTACTTTGCTCCAGATTGGTTCGTTGGTTGCTATGATCACGATTGGAACTCCAAATATGGACTTCATAACTGCAGGCCTCAATTAGCCTCAACTGGCTTCATTTGGCCTTGAGTCAAACGCTATGGGTGGCATCACTCTCCCTCTGTCCTCTTCTTTATACATTATTATTAAGGAACATTATTTTCATGGAAACAGACAAAAGACCCTCCTCCAGGCTAAATAAAAGCCAGGTTTGTGGAGATGCGAGACCCTTTTCACCCCCAATTTACACCAAAGCAGTCACAGCAGTGCAGCAGACGCACAAGAATCACTTTTATTATTAGCAGTCTACAACAGCATTGCCATATGCGCGTCCAGCGGGCATAATTATTATTATCGCTCAAATTAGGTTGGAGTTCTAATTTTTCAGGGGAATTTTTCAACCACGGCTTTTCATGCAAAGCATCGTCCCTCAGGTCAACTTTTGGTTAGTTTTAAAACGTAATTCATCCAATCTACAATGAATATGTAAGTGATATAAAACAGTTTGGCATTTTAAATATGAGAATATACAGAGGCTAGCATTGTAAGAGCAGCTCTGATTAATTAATTAACTTTTTGTCCATTCTTTGGTTAAGTTAAAGAAAGTAGGTTAAGAAAGTAGTGCAGGTATCTATACAGTCTGTCCAATCGAAAAATATAATAATGGTAAAAACAGTGGCAAGTGCACCAGTAGTAGCAAATGTAACCTGTTAGGCATGCAACAGCTTCATAGCTTTTAGGCCCCCCTTAATGTTCAGACTGTGACAAATAAATCCCAGAATGCTTTTTATTTATTTGTTTTTTAAGTCTAGCAGGAAATGGCCTGTGTCAGTGATGTAATGTGTCCAGAGCAGACAGACACAGACAAATACTGCTTGGCGAAATAGAAAAGAGAGAGAGCAAAAATGTATGAGAGATACCACCAACGGCAGCAGCATTAAGCCACATTAAAGAAGATTAGGACAAGCAATCAAGCACCGGTCGCTATGGAAACACCAAGCCTAAACTGTTATTAAGTTGAGCTAGCCAAGACTGACGTGGTACAAAGGCGCGTAAGCTAAGTGCTACCCACCTCCCTCCTCCCTCTTTTCAGGGCCTGTGTGTAATTCTGGATAACATGACAATCTACAACCAGATAATCTTTGTCTTTTACATGCTGTTGGTTTATTTATGGCAAATGACAAGGATAGCTTTCCAAACGGTTTTGTATTATTTTTATCCGAAACAGAACTGCGAGACTTAAACGGATAATGTGTTATTCATTGGCAAAAGCTGGTAGATAATGTGATTTGGAGAATTTTTAAAGCGTTGCATGTTTGACACCCAGACGAATTGTTTAATTTAACAACATATGCACTATAAGTCGGTCGGGTTTCAAAAAGGATTTGAATGCGTAAAGGTGTCACAATGATAAAAAGAGATAGAAACAAAGAAAGAAAGAAAATTTAAAACAGCATTACAATATACGATTACTTATTCTAACCACATAAGTAATTCGGACAATACTAGCAAGTTACCATGGTGAATAGCAAATCAATCATTCAAAAATTATCATTGTTTTCCCATCATAGACTTTATAAAGAAGTGGACTAAGGGATTGTGACGTCACCCATAGCGTTCGGCTCCAGTCAAATGAAGTTCATCGAGGCTAGCACTTACAGCGGCGAATTTGGAGCAGAGTACCATATTTGGAATTCCGATTATGAGTATCATCGCAACCAAAGAGCCAATCTGGAGCAAAACTGATTCAGCAGGGGGCGGATGGTGTCAATCAAACTTAACTGCTACCCTCGATGAGCTTCATTTGACTGGAGCCGAGCATTACAGGTGACGTCACAGTCCCTTAGTCCTCTTCCTACTCTCTAAAGCTAGTAGGAGCGACCTCGGGGAATGATTTGTCTGTTATAAATGTTCATATCTTGAGTTATGGACACAATAGCGACATAAAAATACCAGTAATCATGTACAGCAGGTTAATACGAACATTTTAAAACCAAAATTACGAGCCTGACAGGAGCTGGAATGTGGCGGCTAGCTGGTTAGTTTCCCATGCTATGAGTGATTGCCGTCCAAAAAAAACCCCTACCCCCAGTCCCGATATCATACACATTCAGCGTCTTGCTAAAGGACACATTTCCAGATGGCAACGCTGTTAGTAAGAGACAAAACCACCAATGTACAAAATTGTCAAAATGATTCTGCATATTGCATCTTTTTTTGCCTCATGATCCGAAGCACCACATTCATGATTCCATAAGCCAAGCGGGGGGAGATGGTTTTTATGTTTTCGAGCCGTGCCATTGGTCTCTTGAAAAGAAATGGGCTGAAATAGGGGGTTTAAATGAGAGCGTTGCCAGGAAATCATCACCAGGCAAATCAGGAGCACAAAGATGACAGAGCCAGGGAAGACAAGGACACCATTGTGTGAAGTCGTATAATGTGAAAAATGCTATTTGAGGCAACACTCATTAACATAATATACAGCACATTATACGGCCATTATACCATCGGAAAAGTAGTAACCTTAGCTGTACTCTGGCTGTTCTTCTATTGATTTTCTATAAATAAACGCCGCTCAAACTGTAATGAAACTCTGATGTCAGCTAAAAAATCCCTTCTAAAAATGTCTGAAAAAGATTTGAGAGCTGAAGAGGTAAAGATTTTATTATTCAATTTGATAAAGAAGGAGACCCTGTAGGGTACTTAACTTTTCCCTTATAGTGAAGTAAAGTTCTCTTTTGAGTGTACTTGAGTATATGGGGGGTGAAAATGGCTGCTAAATCATATCTGAATTGGGTTATGAACCATTTTTATCAGTTGCAAAGATGTAGCACTGGGATTTTGGCACTGGCTATGGTTAACCTTCTAGTTTTACTGCTGATAAAAGGAGAATGTTCTGGGATTTTTTAGGGGTGTTTTTATGATTTTAAACACTTTTTTAAACATGCATATACATTTTTGCCTATCTTTGTATTTTTTTGTACAGATTGATGTCAGTCTGGTCCTCACGTCCTCTGTTACGTCTCAAGCCCGATCAAATGTGATCATGCAATCAGATCAGTTTTTTTCAGTGACACATGTGAAAAGAAGGAGCTCATTGGTCCGTAAAGATAAGAAATAAAATCAAACTTCTCAACTTAGATTGACAGTTTAGCGCAGACATGTCAAACTCAGGCCCGCGGCCAAATTTGGCCCTCGATATAAATATATTTGGCCCATCGGCTGTTGCATCAGTATAGCGCATTCACCTCTTATACTATGAATCCCAGAATGCTTTGCAAATGTGTTGGCACCGGCCCCTACCACTTCTGTTGACACTCATTAGCCTCGGCTACCTGTCGCCTCAAACTTAATCCACCCTGTAAAAACATGTAAATGTTGTTGAAATTTTTCAGTAAATATTTAGTTTGGCCCACGATTTAGTCAGTTTTAAATTTTGGCCCTCTGTGAATTTGAGTTTGACACCCCTAGTTTAGTGCTTCGCTCACTGATTCTGCAGAAATCCATGATGTCAGCCCCCTGTAATATTTTTTTTTTCCTTTATTTATTTTTTTTTTTACTATATGGACATACCATGCCTGTCCCCGATTCACCTGTCACCTGTCACCAACTTGCACTTTTCACAAGTATTGAAATGTGTCGGGTGACCAGACATATATATATATGCGTTTTCATCAAGTATTGAATATATGTATATATATCACAAATGCATATATATATAAAAAATATATATAAAATATTGTAAAGAATAAAGATTTGTGCAAGGGCTTATGGAAGTCAAGCAGGAATGGTGAAAATCATTAAGGACAATTTTGTTTCAAATGTTTCATGACATGCACTTGCTAACAACAGGCTACGTTATGTCTCTGAAACAAAATGCCACGTGTAATTTTTGCTAAAAGCCAGATAATTGTGTTTCTCAGTGTGAATTGTAACACTATTTATTTGTCAGAAGTCCGGGAGGTGATGAAATGTGTGTCAGCCGCTGTGCCCTCGTCCACCTGCTGTCGCTAGCTTGTGTTGCACCTTCCCTCAAGAAAATGTCACTTCCAGACAAAGGCCACACTGGTGACAAGCTGCTATCCACAAGTTTCTCTGGATTTTTGCCAAATTCACGCTTGACACTGTTCCATCTGCGAAACTGATCTGTGAACCAAATGAACATAAACACTACGACTTTCAGTAAAATAAATAAATACATATATAAATGAACAAATGAATGAATAAATAAATAAGAAATGTAGCCAAGTAACCTAGCAACACACTCTTAATAAAGCCATTTTGTGAAGGTTGTTCAGATTTGAAAGAGGGGTAATTAAATTTAGTGGATTGATTGTCCATGATGAAAAGTATTGACCAAAATTTCTAAACTCTGCTTCACTGTCCTTGCTTTTCATTTCTTTGGCGAAGTAGCCTCGCAACTCAATTAAAATGTTTGTTTCTATTATTACTCATAGAGATTTTTTGTTATTGAAAAATGCCAACTGAAATTAAGGTTAGAGAACACAATTATCCCTGATGGAAAAAATACGTCCTCCAAAGACAGGAGTCGGACCCGTGACATTCTTACAGAGAATCGTATTAACGTGGATTGTACTCGACACAATACCACACACTTTTACAAAGAAGATGCTCTGTGATGGAAAATGATATTATATTCTTTACATGACTTGTATTTAAGCCATATATACATGTTTTTGATTCCCACAGTATTATTATTTTTTTTTTTTATTTGAGCTTGTTGCCAGGTTAGTGAAATTCCCCATAACAACAGGTCTTGTGATTGAAAATGCCATGCAAAAGCACATGCATTTTCGGAGGGATGTCGGACTGTACTGTTTACCCATGGCCCAGTGCAGGGAGGGGCCCCTCACAAAGTCTGTAATATGCATTTTTCATTAGACAACATGTAGTGCGGGTCCACCATGATGATTTGTACCCAGGGCCCAGAATTTGTTGCTACACCCTGCCTTTTAGCATAATGGATTAGGCTTCAGTTGCTTTTCTCAAAACCTTTTTATTGGGTTTATTTTTTACATTCAGTCCCAGAACTTGAGGTCAGAAACAAAAGATGCACAAAACTGTTGAAGGTTTGGCTCAATGATTCAGTCTGACACAGTTATAGGCTATATGATTGTAATACACTGGATTGGAAGGACATTGCTACATATGCATTTGAATATTCACGGGAGAATATTTACTAAGCGTCACTGTAGTTCATGGTCATTATAATTGGGTATTTTGTTTTCAAATCATTTTTTCAGTTTAAGCATTTTGTAAAATAATTAGTTTTACTTTAAAATTAATTACCACGCAAAAGCTCATATTGGATCTGGCACCCAGGAGTCAGCTTTTTGCTTACAGCACAAAATCAATGTGTGGCTCAAAATCAGTGTTGTCTTCTGGCTCATTTCTAAAAGGCTAAGCAATATTATTTACAATAAAGGCCATTAGATTCATCTGTATAATTATACTATGTATAAACTTTTACATTTCTAATTTCAATCATTTCCACACTACAACCATCAAATGCTGATCAATTCAAAAAATAACCTTATGCCATTGCCCAGTCCAATTTTTGTTTTGTTTGTCTTTTGTTTCTTTTTTTTTTTCAACCCACATGTGTTATTCTGGCCTAGGGCTGCCAGTCACACTCTCCTCTGTGACTCTATTGATTCTCAGTGTAAATGTAATTCAACTATACCAGCAATTTTTAATGTAATCAATCTCTTATTTTGATCCCTCACCTGATTATTGGGTCAACAACACACGTCCTGCTATGCTCCTTCCATCCATTACACAGAAGTGTCGACACTGCTTATCCAGGAAGTAGCTTTGGCTCCCATAAATTGAATTGGGAACATTAATATTCCACTCGGGCCTCGGCGCGCTCGGGCGGGGCTTAGTAGGGGAGTATACCGAGGAGAGAGGTGTAATGTTCTGTCAGCATATGTGCAAGAGCTTGTCCATCTGCATGAAGAGGGCCCAGAGCTCCACTAACATCCCACCTTACAAACCTTATTCACTTCAGCCTACCCTCAGAGCCAGTACAGGAATAGAAGACTTTGGGGGACAATAAAAGCCAAGGTTTCCCTGTGCGATCCTTCCTTGTGTTTTTTTTTTGAGCTAGTGTATGTCTGTGACTTCACTGAATATGCTTTTTCACCTCATTTTAAAAACATTACAACAGACAACATATTTCCTAGAGTAATTCAGCTGCATTATGTCGGTGTGTATTGTCATTCTGTTACCTATAGACAAACGGCAAGATATTGTGTTCTCTATCCATGGGGTTCAGAATGACAAAAAACAGGACTGTTGTCATACCAATTAGCAATTTTTAAAACGACAAATATTTTAGTTTTTCACTGGTAAAAAGTCCTTAAACTATTGCGTACAACAGGAAACTGAATATAATGATCCAGCTTAAAACCTATAACTACGCTCATTCACTGCACCTATGGAACCAATTAGCTCAACAAAATGAGCATTTACCGCTGAACTACAAGATTCCGCTTCAAATGATGCTCTGAACAACCTTTGGCATTGTGAGGGACCAATGCCCGGGTAGAGACAGTGCCAACTGAAGGGACAACGACAAAGAGAACAATATGACCACCAGTTGTCTATATAGTGAGCTGTTTTTTATGTTTGTGCACATCCATGACTGATCTGTCCACCTGTGATAGTGCCCCCTGTGGTCCAGATCATCCAGGTGAATATGTTAATGCTGCCCTTTCTTGGCCATACGCGTTTAGCAACATGTAGTACACCACCCTTAGTGCTGTGCTCTTACAGAGGGCACCTGTGAGCCACATGAGGGCCTTTTATGTCATTCTTCTGCTATCCCATTCCCATCACCTTATTATATCTATCCCTAGAGGCACCTTATCCTCACTGCCATCTGCTGGCACGGCCTGCATACTGATTAATTAACAAACATGGCTAAAAACAGGCTCATTAAAAACACTCATTATATAGGACATCCATGGGGCTCTGAGTCAGAACACTGTCACTGGATTGCTTACCCTTGTTTTGCGGATTTGCTAAATTCTTTATTTCGGCCTTCATCGTCTGGCACTACCATAAGAGAAATAGAGAAGAAGCTACAGGGATGTGCTTTTCTAATAGGCCAAAAAGCTGAGATGAACTTAAAGATAAAACTCTAGCAGAGGTGGGAAAATTGAGATGAAGACTCTATCGGACGTATTGTGAGCGGCAGGATGTCAGAACTGCCAGCAGACGATTAAGTGTGTGTCACGAGCCTCAGGGGAGTTATTGGATTTGCGATTTCTACTCCCTAGCCAGGGTGATAGACGGAAATTGGTTGGACCTCCTGTAAGATTTTAGCATTAATAGAGTGCAGTAAGAACAAGTCCCAGTTGGATATCAGTTTTATAGTAAGGTGGGTACACATTCTAATACATGCCAATGAGAACTGCAGCCAAGCATGCAAGGCTTGAGCAATAATTTATCATTTTTAAGTCTCCCTTTTGCGTCTGTGTAATTCCTCAGTCTTCCTCGTGGGTTCCATAGCAAAAATTCTCTCAACTGGACAAAAAACAAGCCACTTCGTATCTGCAGTTCTTCGGTTCCTTGGATGGGTGGCAAAAAGTCTTAACAAAAAATGTGTCCGGTTGACAGAATATTGCTATTATTGGCCAAAATAATGGACTTCTATTATGGTTTCTTATTAAAACATGTTTTTCCTTTCATCCAAAAACTCAAAAAATGCATGAAAATGGCAAGTCTCACATGCCACCACTTAATTTAACTAACGACAGGTGTAAACTAACTGCTACACAGACGCAGATACCACAAGACTTACAAAATCATTAAAATCAGTGTGTCCTGTAACTGCTACACGGACCTCAGACCAGGTGACCGGGTCCGGGTGAGGTGCGGGTCTGTGGAAGGCAAGGAGTCTATTTTTGCCAGACACCGCAATTGATGGAGCAGTCTGATGAGCGGGAATTAGACGTGTGTTATCATGTGAACCCTGGTGAAATTGCTCTACCTTTGGTAAAATACACTATAGTCGATAACAGTAGCTCAGTCGGGAGAATGTTTGTCTACTGATATGAAGGTGGTTCTAATCTCACGCTCAACATAAATATCATTGGTTGAGCGGTCAGATCCACTGACCTACAGGTTGGCAGTGCGATTCCAGGTCCCACAGATGAATGCTGGCATTGTGTTCTGGGGCAAAACACTTAACATCCCTCACCCCCAGTGTCTGTGTACACTTCTATGAATGTGTGTGTGAATGGGTGAGTCGTTCCTTGATGTAAAGTGCTTTGGGTGCCTTGAAGGTGGAAAGGTGCTATATAAAAAAGTGACCATTTAGTTGGTGTAACAGGCGTCTTCGAGTAACACAAACCCATACCTTATTAAATGTAAATCCATCGTAAGTCTTGATCCACAATTTGATGCAGAAACTTTGTCTGAATTTAGTATTACATTAGAAAAATACTTGTAACCCAAACACATTTGTTCAGAAGAAATAAAAATACTTTTCTTTTTTTGTTTCCTCGCCAAATGTTGACCTCCAAAGCACGCTGCCAAAATCCAACAACCGGTCACCTTGTTAACCGGCAAACCATGAAAGGTTTTGGTGGAGAGAAAAAAAAGTGTCCTCAAAGAGTGCGGAAAAATGTTGATCAAATAAAAGATCAAAACACTGAATGTAACTAAAAAAAAAAAAAAAAAAAAAAATCAATTTCCCAAGAAAATCGACTTTTTTCTACCCAATAAGGTGAATCCTCTGTGAATCCTCACATTATAGTATTTTGGCTCACCCGATTGCACACAGCAGGAGACGACAGGCTAAACCCTCCTCTTTAATGTCTAATCAGTAGATGAAGGATGGATTAATTGCCATTAAGAAAGATCAAGAAAAAATATGTATCCCAAACACAGTGGGAGTCCTTTAAGACCACCCTGCATTATCCGGTAGCACACACATAAGCCATTATCTGGAAACATCTGTCCGCCCTGTTGACCTCTGCAGCTCGGGTCAAATGAGGCCGATTACAGCACACCAGCGAGGAGGATGAAGAAATACGGATTGAGATGTTTGTGTGCTAACGCTGCCTGCTTTTTATGTAGCCTGGTGTGATGGTGTCACCGGGGCACAGGGCAGAAGCGCCATAATCCTAATAGTCACATATCTGCCCCAGAAAGAGGCATAAGCTCCAAACAACTTGATTCCTTCACTGTCAATGCATCTGCGGTTAGCACTTTAGCCATTTAAGCTAACGCAGGCATCGAGTGAGTGAGATCGACTTCACTGCTACCCTGCTTTTCTAGGATTTAGATAGCTTATATTTTATGGGGATTTTCAAGATGTAGCAAGGGGAAATAGAGGTGCTTTTGGTTGTTGTTTAGATGGATGGAAAAATATCGTGGAATGGCAATTGAACTACAAACCGTCTGGTCTGTGGTTGCCTTTTTATAACAATATCTATTACTTTAATTTGCCATTCAGTTCACCAAGATTATGCCTTCCTGGCTTTAAACTCACTAGGTAATAGAATATAAAAGTTTCCAAGTGGCAACTGTCTTTATTTGAGAAAAGTTGAAGTGATGATGCAAACTTGGAGTGTTTGGAGAAATTGAGAGCAGATTGTAAATGCACATTTTGGGAAACAGATTTTGAACAGAACAGTAAAGAAGCATGTCATCTGATGGGACAAGTAATATTTAGTTACCCATCAAAAATGCAGCTTGATAAATATAACAGAAACCAACACATGGCAGAATGGCACAAATCTTCTGTAATCTGTGCTTACTCACTGGCATAATATTGCTTGACTTGGAAATTCTCAATTTTAATGACAAAAAAGCTTTCAGACTTGTATGTTTCAATATTTATGTTGACTAAATAAAAAATGGAAAAAAACACAATTTTAACTTGCAAAATAAGAAATTAATCCCTTCCTCCAGTTCTAAAATTTCTAATTAAATCTGCTGATCCTGTTTGGCAATCATGTTCAAGTAGTGTTTGGTATTTTAATTTGCATAGTTAGTTTCGGGCTTCAGGAACCAGCAGTGCAAAAAAAACATGAAAACATATTAACATTTTCTACCTCTATCATAGCCATCTATAACTATCTAAGCTTCTGCCTCACGTGGTTACTATAAGATTATCCCTCTCTAGCAATTTCAATCTGGAAACTTGGAAACACATCGAAGTGGAGTTTTGATGTACTGATCCTATCCCTCCTCACTTCCAACTATAAAATCAATTTTCAACTTGTAACTGTTGCGTCTTTCTTTAACTTTAGTCACAGTGCTACAAAGGCGGTGGACCTGATTTTTACTTTGACATATGAAAAACAGAACTAATTCATTTTAAACCGTTTGCAGTGGTCCAAAGTTATTCCTCACATACCTTACGTGTTCCTAGCATCCTTATTAATTATTGACCACGACAAGATTATAAACGACTTTCAGAGGCCAAGGCGAGTTTTGCTCTCACGGTGAAACTATTGACAACTAGCATGTGAACAGCACACTTTCTGATTCTTCCCGAAGATAAAAGGCTTTACGATTTGATGCAGATGGCACACAGCAATGTCATTTTCTACCTTAATAACCCAATTTACGCTATTTTCTGATCTGTTATAATGTTGTTCCCTCATCACAAAGATACATGGTTTTTATTCACTTGTTTAACACAAAAACCCTGCATATTTATCCTGCGTTCTTTTCCATCCATCCATTCATTATCCGGGGCCGAGTCGCGGGGGCAGCAGTCTAAGCAGGGTCTCCCAAACTTCCCGCACCCCAGACACGTCCTCCAGCTCTTCCGGTGGGACTCCAAGGCGTTCCCAGGCCAGCCGAGAGACATAGTCCCTCCAGCGTGTCCTGGGTCTTACCCGGGGCCT
The DNA here is from genome assembly GCA_019594935.1 of Periophthalmus modestus. NCBI lineage: Eukaryota > Metazoa > Chordata > Actinopteri > Gobiiformes > Gobiidae > Periophthalmus > Periophthalmus modestus. The sequence continues at coordinate 21,417,428 of JAIEZT010001373.1, forward strand.
CCTCCCGGTGGGACATGCCCAGAACACCTCCCTAGGCAGATGCCGAGCCACCTCAGCTGGTTCCCCTCAACGTGTAGGAGCAGCGTCTCTGCGTTCTTTTCTCAAACTCAAAACATTCTCTTACACTTTGTGATTTCATGTGGAAGTACAGGAAATGCTCCACAGTGATTTAAAAACTCCATACACCTTCGCTAGAATAATTTGGATGATTTCAGCCCTGGAATTGCTCATCTCTGCAAACAAAACACAACTGCGGGTATGTTTTTAAGGAGGTAACAACATAACATGGCTTAAAACTCACATGAATCAGGTTTGCGCAATACAGGACCTCTAATAGCTGCCTATACAATACACCTGTACTGGGGTAACAAATTTGTCTCAATTACACACAAAATATGACGTTGGAGACATGTTCTCGTGTAGGCCACAATCTCTTGTTGTTCTGTCACCAACAAACAAGTGTATTTTAGTTACTGCCTGAAAGCATCGTTTCACAGTACGACGTCATGCCGCATGTTGTGCCATTTGGGTTTTGGGCTTTTATGTTTTTGTGTGAGTTATTATGCTTTGAACTGTTATCCATCAGACAATTTGAATATGTCTGGCGGGAGTCCTCCTGCAGTTTGTCGGTGTCTCTTGGTGCTAACGCTGGCCTCTAACCTGACTGTGGGGTGTGACTTAGCAAGCCCGCTGTGCCGTAACATCTGTCTTTATTATTCTGCTTCCTGTCAACCTTTCAGCTGCTGGCACCAAACACTAATAAAATAACATGTTCTAGCTAAGCGATCACCCCGCTGAGAAAATGGGTCTGCGCTGGATGGCACTCAGTGTACAGTGTAAAAAGGCAGTGTTAAACCGCACGCAGAGCTGGCCTCCTTGATCATTCTCATTGGAGTATGGTGGTATATGCGCTCTAACCCCTCAGGCTCTACGCTCTGCATCTGTAACTGCTGCACTAAGTGATTGCTACAAGCGAAGAGGCAGCCCTGTCTTTGCCTATAGACATTAATAAGATTATGGCATAAACAAGATATAAGTGTGTTGTCTCAATTCATTTTTGTCATTTTTTTCTCACTAGGCCTGCTGTAGATTTGCAGAGGCTGGTGTTCTTTAAAGTTAGCCTTGAATTTCATGCAACAGGCAGCACAATGCTTGCCTTGATATCGTTTCAAAGCAGATTAATTTCACTCTGAATCTGAATCGTTGTGCAAATTGTTCTTGATGCTGAAATCTGCCGATCTGCACTTTTCACGTATGAACTCTGCTGGACAAAGTCAGTTTCTTAGTCAATGAAAGAGGACGGATAGTGTTAAAAGCTATGAAGAAGGACAAGAACAAAGAGGCAAAGATGCATTATATATTGAGGAGGCAGCGTGAAAGGCCAATGGAGCACATGCAAATGACGGCTCACTGCCACAGATGTTATGGAAGGGGTTCTTACAAAGCTTCAACTTTTATTACAGCAATTCCAACTAAAGCTTTTTTATGATCTTATGCTCAAAGAAATAATTTATCACATGTCTTGACCTATTTTTCACCTGGCCATATCCTGCTTTAAACGCATAGAGGGAAAAAAATCCATAGTTTGAAAAAGGGTCCCCGCACACAGTAAAATCTTCTTAATAAGGACATGGCACTGCTCCTCGTCCAAACACACATCAATATTTCATATTTACCACACTATTTATCCACTTGCTTCATCATTTATGAGTGCTCTGAGGTCGCAGTGTGTGGACCCAGGCTTTTGTGTGTGTGTTTGTGTCTTTTGTAAGTGTGCCATTTAGATAATGTCACTGCGGGCCATAAGCTCCACTGGCATCTCTGTAGTGCTCCTATGCAGCCATCGACAAAGCTATTCTCTCTGAATAAACAAGTGCCCCCTCTCTTCGACACTCCAGTCTTAATTATTCATATGGAGCTGAATAGGACATTGTTTATCAAGGCTAAAGCACCAGGGGACCTTGTGCCCACAGTTGTGCACCTACAGTAGTGTGTGTGCAGCAGTAGAGACAGAAGGAGAATGAAAAAAAAGATACTGAAGTAGTTCGTGTGCAGGCAGCCAACTTCCCAATTGGTAATTAAAATACCTTTGACAAACTAGCTTTAGCTGTCTACTCACTATTAGTATGCTAATGAGGGTTGAAGAGGTAAACTGCGTTCCCACCAGAGGAAAGAAAAGGAATGGATTCATGTGATGAACTCTGCATAAGGAGCAATGATGAGTCAATAACTGTTGTATATAATTATGAATGTTTGGCGTATACCTGGCTTTTCTTCTACTACCACAGGACTGCACTGAATTTAGTAGATGAAAGAAAGATTTAAAAAATAACTGGGTAATTTACATAAACAATTACCCCGTGGCTCCTGCCTTTACACATAAACGTATACATTACACATAAAGACTATTAATTTCCCTTTGTACAAATGTAAATACAGTAAATGCACACAGCACAATGCATTAAACATATGATCTCCTATTGACTGTAATCCAACATGAACAATAACAGAAAAATAATGAAGCTCAGGTGAATTTGCCAATTGTTCCAGCCCTACTTTTACACTCACCTTCACAAAAACTGTGTGACTAGAGTCACTCGTCTTTTGCAGCCAGACGTATCTGTGTGGAGCAGGTGGGACTACTTGTGATAATAGTCTGTTGGCAGGCGCTCCAGCCTTCATCTGAGGCTGTTTATTGTTGTGTTTAATGTTGAGCTCAGGGACTACCTGTCCTTCCACATGATTGACAGAGGCTTGCATGTGTCCTCAGCCTTCTTTGGACGGAGATGTTCTAAGAGGAACTGAAAGAAACCGAATGCAACACTAGCTCCGACTTGCCTCAGAAAATTGGGTGACACAAGATTGGCACTTAAAGACCTATGATGTTTTAAGTAAATAAATACATGGCTACAGTGCAGTTCTTACCCTACGCTATGTGAATTTATATCTTCACATTTTTGTTTTTTGGTCTAATACCCTCTAATATCTCAAAATGCATGACATTTTAACATGTCTGTATGTATTGGATTAAGGCCAGACAATGCACACACAGCTATACTTGTTTCTAAGCTATTGTTGGTTTATAATAAGAAAATAAATTAGCAATTTAGAAATTTGGAAAATAACGAGAGGAAAAAAACAACAACAACATGTAAAAACATCTGTCGAGCTGTGTGATGGTGGGCTTTCTGCTGTCTGTTCCTCGTGTACTTTTAACTATCTTTAGCATGAGCTTGCCTGGCAACCTTCATATCAAGAGATAGAGTTGCTGATGTGTGGACATTGAAAGGCATGTAACAGAGCTTCTTCCGCTTCTCCCTTTCACATCAAAACTCACCTTTCTGCTCACTGGCTCGCCCCACACATCACCCCTGCTCTGTCAGCGCTGTATAGACACTGTTTGATCATGTGTGGGACATGCGCACAGAACGCCACCGAGGGTAAGCACACTCTTTAGAGATAACGTCCTTGTATCATTTAAATGTTAATAGGCTTTCTATGGGCTCAAACTTACATTTATTATTGTGCAAATTAGCTAATTTTCCCATATCTGCACTGTCGTTAGAGCTGGCATGTTTAGTTGTCTGAGGATAATTAGAATGATTGTACTGTAAGAGAGAGAAGAGAGTGAGAGAGAGAGAAGGAGAAAAGAAAAGGGCATTTAGCGCTTCAGTGAGGCTTTTTGTTGTGCTATAGACACTTCATAGAGATGTTTGCAAGTCAAGTTAGATGATCAGTCGGAGAAAATCTGAAGGTAAAAAGAAAAGACTGTTGTTTTAGAAGTCATTGAGGTTGTTTTTGACCTAACCAAGGATAGACAGGATTTGGAGGCTTCATGAACCATTCAAAGCTTTTGGAAAATTGTATTGATACACAAGTCGATGACTCACAATGTGTTTCTTTTGCTCCACTTTATGTTTTGTGGTAAATAAAGTGTCACGATTATGAATCCGTCTGATACGACCTAAAATGCCTGACAAAAATAGCCCCTTATTCAACGTGAAGCTGTTTCTGAACTCTTTGGAGTAAAGATAAATGGCTGGGTTCTCTGTGAAGCTGAAGCTCTGTAGTTTTGGCCTCTGCAGTCTGATCTACTCTCATTGCAATGCACTTTGTCCAATTCAAATCTTGCTTAGATGTTTTTCAGTCCTTTTTTTTGCTTAGCTTAACAAAAAATCACACAAAAAAAAAATCACAAAAGGAATATAAAAATATATAAATTTATTTATTATATTTATATATATATATATATATATATATATATATATATATATATATATATATATATATATTATAATACCATGGGAATGTCCAGCCATAATGCTGTGGGGGAAGGAGAGGGTTCCGTGTCCCAGAAATGACCATGTTTTGGTCCAAAATGTGCATATCAACCCAAGAATGAGTAAAAGACCTTGCGAGGATGCTGCTGAAGCTGGTAAGAGCATGTCATTATCCACAGTGAAACGAGTACTGTACTGACACGGGCTGAAAGGCCACTCTGCTAGGAAGAAGTCATTACTACAAAAGAAACATGAAAAATCCAGATTACAGTTTGCAAATGCACACAGGGACAAAGATCTTCATTTTTGGAGACATGCAATGTGGTCTGACAAAACAAAAATGTAACTGTTTGGCCATAATGAGCATCATTACGTTTGGAGGGAAAAGGAGGAAACTTGCAGGGCTGAGAACACCATCCCAACTGTGAAACACTGAAGTGGCAGCATGTTGTGGGGTTGTTTTGCTGCAGGGCAGTCTTGTGCACTTCACAAAATAAATGGCATCATAAAGAATGATAATTATGTGGAAATACTGAAGCAACATCTCAAGAAATCAGCCAGGAAGTTGTAACTTGGGCGCAAATGGGTCTTCCAAATGGACAATGACCCAAAGCATACTGGCAAACTGGTTACAAAGTGGCTTAAGAATAACAAAGTCAATGTTTTGAAGTGGCCATCACAAAGCCCTGATCTCAGTCATATTGAAAATGTATGCACAAACCTGAAAATGCATGTGCGAGCACGGCGGCCTACAAACTTGGCTTAGTTATACCAGTTCTGTCTCGAGGAATGAGCCAAAATCTCCGCCAACTTTTGTGAGAAGCTTGTGGAAATATGGATATTGAAAGTGTTTGACTCATGTCATACAGTTTAAAGGCAATTGTACCAAATACTAATAAAATGTATGTAAACTTCTGGCTTTGACGAAAGTAATGAAAAATTTTTAAAATTAAAAATCCTTCTCTGATTATTCTGACATTTATCAAATAGAAATAATTTTGGTATCCTAATTGACCTAAAAGAGGAAAAGTTTAGTCTAATTTCATTTCAGACAGTGAGGGGGGAAAAAAGTATATGCGTCTTTTTATATAGTGTATGTAAACTTCTGGTTTCAACTGTATGTACTTATTGAGTGAAAAGGCTTTCAGTCAGCTCCAACGTCTGGCAAAAAGAGGATACAACGGATTTGATCAAGAGCACCAGGGCACCACCGGACAGTACGCCATGCCGTCTGAGCGTCTCTCATACTTGGTACTATACAGAATACTTACTGCCACCAGACCGAAGCTGCACAGCGTGCAGTCTGAGGCCAGCATAAGCTTTGAAGATGTACACAGACTAATAATGCCGGATTAATGAAATAAAACACAGCTCCAGGTAGGTTTTTGAGGAGGTAACAACATTCTAACATGGCTTAAAGCTCATAAGAGCCAATTTTGCGTAATATAGGACCTGTATTATAGACCTTACACAGGATACATTGTTAGTACAATCAAAACTCTTGAGGTGATGAATGAGAGAATCAAAAACAACAATAAATAGACTCTTTGCAGAGACAGCAGATCAATTCCAATAGCAGAGAAATGCTACAAGCCGTGGTGGACACGGGCAGTTCTGACTGTAAATGTGCTGCCCTCATTGTTTGAACTGTAAACATAGACATTTAGCTATCACTTAGAAGCTGTCACTGTTACTATATAGGCCATGATTGGAGTGCAATTTCCACATGGAAGCTGTTTGCTTTCAGATTTTCACAAGGCGTCGGGGATAATGTGTAGCTGACTCATCCGCGGCGTGCCATAAAACATTTCACATAAAGGTCCATAGTAAAAGGTGTTTGATGGTGGATGCAGTTCCGTAAGTCATTAAAAGCTATTTATTTCCCGACATGAATCAAACTTTCTCTCTACCCCACTTTTCTCGCACATTACAGAGGTGTTTTATTGTAATTGTATGGCGATTGTATCTATTTTGTCTTCTATTATCACCACTGACTTAAATTAAAAAAAAGTATTTAAATATAGACAAAGCAAAATACTGGCCCGGGCACCAAAAATATCTTGTAAACCTGCAATGCATAAAGATATGTTACAGCTGTAGTCACTATTAAAGTAAGTGATGTTCTAAGATTTTGTTGATCTTGGTTACTCCATAGACTGCATGCAAATAGACATAGCTAACCTGCTAGCCACCACATTCCAAACAGGAAGTGAGCATGGGCTTGCTTCCGGCTCCATCGACTCTGGCCCCAATTCACTTTCTATTGAAAAACAGTCGCCCCTCTCTCCCTAATTGTCATTAGGTTGGTTTTTCATATTAACCCGATCTATATGGTCCTTGCATTGTTATTTGACTATTTTGCCTGTAAATCAAGATATAAACATTGATAAAAGACAAATACTAGCATTAGCAACTGGTTTGGCTGACAGCATTGCTAGGCACCTGCTCCCTGCTAAACCAGCAGTGCGGGCGGGAAATGGCTTTCAACAAAGGGCTTGCTCTGGATTGGCTCTTTGGTTGCTATGATACTCACAATCGGAAATCTAAATATGGAACTCAGCTCCAAATTTGCCCATATAACTACTATCCTCAAAGAGCTTTATTTGACTGGAGCCGAATGCTACACTCACTGACAGTAAGAATGCATGTTTTTTCATAGTATTTTTATCAATTTTTTTGTTAGCAATAGAGACACTAATTTAACAAATGTTAGATCGATACATTTGCCATACAGTAGAGCATTTGTAAAACTAATTACATTTCCGTGAAATCAATCCACTGGACCTGTTATTAGAAAAGTTTCACAGTACATCGTTATTTTTATTGTTTAGTTGTTTTTTTTTTGTTTGTTTTCTTCTTTTTATTAAATAGTAACATGTATAATACTTAAATTGTATGACTTTTATTTTACAAATTACAAAATTAAACACCCTACACACATAAAACAACAAACCACAGACCAGCTGCACAGAACAGAATTGTTTTTAGTGATTTTTGTTCCGTTTCACTTTCACTGACTTACATTATTTTCATAGATAGATAGATATTATTTTCATAGATAGATAGATGCTGGAACTGTTTTTTCCCAGAATCCCTGAAGGACGTAGAAGATGTAAACCCCAGGCACCAGCTAATTAGCATTATGAGGACACAGGTGTGAGCTGAGGTGAGAATTTAACGCACTGTTGGGGGTCACTGTTGCTTAGATACATAGAGTTAACATTTATACAGCCGTGTACATTTTGGTCCATGGATTACTCATGACTGATTTTATAGACCTTTTTATAGTCCCTGTAACACCTTGAGATTGACATAATCACTCTTTGCCTCATAAAATACAACACCGATATAGCACAATGAGTAATACATACATTATTGTTCGGATGGCTTTACAGATCTGCTTCATAAAATGGCCGCACTGCATGTCGGCAATTGTGTAAGCTAAAAAGGGAACAGTATCACTCAGGACTTGGATAGATAAATTGCATTCATAGTCTGGAGTGTGGTTAGCGTTTATATGCTAATCACGACGAGTAGCTCAGTTGGTTGAATGTCTGTAAACTATCCGAAGGTTGGCGGTTCGAATTCTGCTCTCGACTTAAACATTGTAGGGAGAGCAGGCAGTTCCGGCCCAGAGGTTGGTGGTGTAATTTCAGCTCCTGCGGATGAATGCTGTCATTGTGCCTTTGCGCAAGACACTTTACCCGTTTCTGTGTAGACTCTGCACGCCTGACTGGGTGCGTTGGAGGAGCGGCACTTGACTGAAAGGTTTTAAGAAGACTCCCACACAATGTCTCACTCTTGGTTCACTTTTATTAATACAACGTTTCGGTTCCTCTGACCTTCCCCAGGTCGGAGTGACGGAGTGGCACCTCCAAGAGTTTACATGAAGCTCCCTCATAGCTCAGAGCGAGGGCAAACAAATGCACGCTCTTCATTACAACACCTATTTGACATTAAAACATTACATTAAACAATAATTGATCATTTAGTCCTTTTGGGTTGTGGTCACCCCCCTCAGCAGAGCAGGCACCTGTTTGATCCCACAGAAACAAGGTGAAGACATGTCATGTTTAAGCTGATTTGAATGAACAGCAACTGGAGAGCCAGGGTCTTGCGTCTTCTTTTGCTTTTGTGCTCACTTGCGGATTTTGACTTTTCGTATCGTCTTTCCAACAAGACCACATGGGCAGCGCGACAGGCAAACTACATGGGTTGATGCACATGTAATGACCCTCCTAATGGGTAACTTTTTTCCAGTAGAAGGGTGACAGAAATGGGAAATCTTGGTGGTGTTATGGCACTGCGCGCAACTGTTGCATCTGTAATTGCCGTTGGGAAGAGGGGTAATGAGAAGTCTGAACGTACCAAGGTGTCTCACAGGTTTCTGCCTCTTCTGTAGGTGAATAGAGGTGGATCTTTGCATATTTGGGACAATTCTGGATCAGTCTCAAATAATTACCAAAGTTTCGAAAATAACTGACTTGATTTTGTAACTCTGAGGTGAATACACAGTGTTAAATATTGCTGAAAAACGTCTTTCATTTTTAGAGTCCTTTTTCTTTAGAAGCTCGTCCCCTGGTTTGGATGACGCCTTCTCTATCCACAGTAGAGAATAGCCTCTCTCCATGAATTTTGCTTTCATCTCTGTTGACTTTTCTATGAAGTCCTCTGTGTTTTGGCAGAGCCGTTTTGTGCGCACTTGTGGCCAACCTTTGGGTCAAGAGTTTTAACCCAACTCGTCCCTAGTGGTGTGTGAATGTGTATATGCATGTGTGTGTGAATGGGTGAGTGGTTCCTTGGTGTAAAGCGCTTTGACAGCCTTGAAAAAGCGTTCTATAAAAATGTGACCATAACCTAACTTGACCATATGTTTCTATATGTTTTCTATTTATTATTAGTTATTGTTTTATCCATCCATTTTCTTCCTCTTATGTGGGGCCAGGTCACGGGGACCGCAGTCTAAACATGGACTCGCAGACTTCTCTCACCCCAGACACTAAATGAAGGAGCTGGAGGAAGTGACCTGGTGAGAAACATAGTCCCTCCAGCATGTCATGGGTCTCCCCCGGGGCCTGCATCATATTGCGAATTTTGTTCACTGACCAAAGTAACAAAGATTTTTCTGATTCTTCAGCTACACTGGCATCCTTCCACCATTCAAACACATATATGCACCAGAAGGTTTGCCATAGCGAACAATCACAAGAGCTAATGGATGCCTGCTATGTGCGAACAATCTACCATTCTCCAACCTTTTAGCCGTCCAAGGCCCATAGTTTCCAATTCCTAGAGGAAAGAAACACATTTTAGTCATCTGCGGCCATTGCACAAATCACACCAAACCTTTAAAAATCACTGCTCCCATTGGAGTGTTGAAAATTGCTAGGAGTTACAACATGAATTATCAAAGAGCATTCTCCCTGCTCCACAAAGGGCACAGCACATGCAATTCTCAAGATTCCTTCATTTATTTATTTATTTTATTCCATAAACATTATCCAACTGTTACCAGGCAACTGAAAGATGCGACTTAAGTTTGTTAATGAGACCATCTTTTGTGGAGAGCACTGTCCGTTTCATGACATGTTATTTGCTGCAGGCTGTAACTGTACTCAGGCACTATTGGATGCTGCCAGAAGCTCACAATTCAACGGGATGTCAATCATTCATTCCCCCCGCGCACAATGACCTCTATCATAGCCGCGCGCCTACTCCGTATCTGTTCGGGCCTCCTCTGTGGCTGTCATCCTCCTATGTTGGCCTGTCTGCTCTGTCTCTTTTTCACTAGCTCAGCAAATCACATGCTCTTTCCACCCCCATTCAGTCATTTGTCTTCCTTTTTTTTTCAAGTGCATTACAGAATAAGCAAGACATTAAAATCACAATACAACAAATCAAAACACAAATAGGCATCAGAAAATTAACATTAAAAGAGAAGAGTTTTTAAAAGCCTTTCAGTCATATGCCAGCTAAACAGAACTGTTTTGAGTCTGGACTTAAACACTGTCAAAGTAGAGGCCTGTCTCCATCTTCAGGAAGACCAGGTTTTAGCTGCATAAAACTGAAACACTGTCATGTTGTCTCTGACTCTGGGCACCTGTTTGGTCCCTGAAGTCCTCAGAAGTGAGATGGTTCATTGGCACTAACATGTCGCAGAACTTTGGTGCTAGGCCATGCAAGACTTGTTCACAACAGAGCTTAAAATCTACAGGATGCAGAGACCTGAGCACAGGACGCAATCAAAAAACACAAATAGTCAGTCAGAAAAGCAACATTAAAAGAGAAGAGTGCAGAATAAAAACCTTTCAGTCATATGCGCAGCTAAACAGAACTGTTTTGAGTCTCGAGACAAATGCATGGATAAGTCTGTCAAAGTAGAGGCCTGTCCTTTGACATTTGCTTTAGAGGTAAAAAGCTGCCAGGTTTTGATGTGGGTGTTAAAAATCAAATCTGAATGCATTATTACTCCCAGATGGGCTACCTGTAGGAAGGTTTCAGAGAGAGACACTCAGAGGTGACTGCAAACACAACCTGCCCGCAGATGTACTGTTTGGTGCTAGGCCATGAGATACTTGTTTCACAAGCAGAGCTATTTTGAATGAGAATAAATGAAAATGAGTGTCCCTACAGAGGGTTAAAAAAAAGCAAATGTTATTGATTTGCATGTGGGTGTTAAAATCTCTAATCTGAATGCATTATTACTCCCAGATTTCTAGACTGATATGAAGGTTTCAAAGAGAGACACTGGAGGTGACTGCAAACACACCCTGCCCCAAAGTGCTGCATGATCCTATTGAGGCGACGGATTCATACAACTTAGGGGATATCCACAAATACACACACAGGACACACACACACACACACACAACACACCACACACACACACATTGGGTTTAGGTCACACACCTTCACATCACTCAAGGATCTAAACGCATAGATCCAAATGAAGGAAAAAAGTTAATGAAGGAAAAATAATCTAGAATTGCTTTACAGATAATGAGAAAGTAATTTATTAGCAACAAAATGGAAAACCATTCCATGATTTTATGTAAATGAAAATGTTGCTCCCTCTAGTGCAGAGGGGTTAAACCCCAAAAAAAGAAACTGAAAAAATGATTCAGCAGAGGGGTCTGTTCTGCCAAAATGTCATTATAGCAACTCAGAATAATACTCAGTTGTTAGTGTGGCTCCCACGTGCTTGTATGCATGCCTGACAACGGCGGGGCTGCTCCTATTGAGGCGACGGACGGTGTCTTGGGGGGATATCCTCCCAGATTTGGACCAGGACATCACTGACCGAAACATAATGTCCCAGAGGTGTTCTATTGGTTTTAGGTCAGTACAACAAAATCATCCTCCAGGACCTGCCAGTGCATACTCTTTTGCACATGAGTTCGGGCATTGTTGTGCATCAGGAGGAACCCAGAAAAATACCAGTGGCATCACAACTGGGAAAACCATTCCTGTTTGGGGGCTGTCTTGCTGTTGCCCCGAAGTGCACCCTTTGTTTATTTCATTTCCCTATTGCAGCTGAACACATTAACAAACCCCCTGTGCTTCTTAACTGACCATATCCCTATCCCAGAAGTTTGATTGATAGGTTGCTATAGTTTTTTAAAGAGTGTTCATATATTTTTTTGAGCTCTGTGTGTGTGTATGTAAATATGTGCTCAGTTTACAAATACCAGAGCAAAAAAAATAAAGTATTACATGCAAGAAACTACTTACATAAAAGTATTAAAATACCTGCTTAAATTAAAATTTTTACTCAAACAGTATTTAAGTATTTTTTGCACAGTTTGAGACCTAATAAAGCTTTAAATGTAATGATTTTGGTAAAGAATTGTGCTTAATTTGAATTCTTACTTTTCCTCCTTGTATATTTTTGTTTGCTCAAATTGTGAACTTGATCAAAATAAACTCAGCCTTTTCAACAGGTTGAAGACAATAATAAAAAAATACTTTTCAGTTCTGTTCAAAAATGGAGTGGAGTAGAAAGTACAGATACTGCTCTCAAATGTAGTGAAGTAAAAGTAAAAAGTATCCACTGTAAAATTTACTTAAGCAAAGTACAGATACCTAAAACTTGTATTTAAGTACAGTACAGTACTTTATTACGTTTCATCACTGATTTTAACCATCAGCCACTGCTCTAATATATGACCTTTATATAGCGCTTTTCCACCTTCAAGAGACTCAAAGCACTTTGCATAAAATAAGCTTGCCAGCCGCAATTTGCACCCATTATTCTTTCTTATCAAGATTTATACAAATATCCATTCGAGAATTCCAACAAGCTCTCCAACTGACTTTGCAGCTCAAAACAAAACTTGAAAATTCACACATTTGACGATGACTGCAAACGCAAAGCAGAAACTCCAATCTTGTGAGTTTTTGACATCATCAGACAGATAGAATGCTCACCAGCCATCATCTGTCAAAACTCTCCCGTCCAGCTCGTCTCCTCCATCGCTGTATGTTTAACTTGCCTTCACTTTGAGTTTGGTTCTGGAGGCACGGAGTGGCAGGAAGCAGCCTGTTGAAAGCCATCTGTTAGCTGATCTGACAGGGCTGAGTGTGCGGGGAACACTGGCACCGGGCACTGGCATCGGCACAGCTCTCTATTTGGCTGTAGCCGCGCTCCTCCGACAGCCAGCCTTCACACTCTGTTTACACACTGATTGTTCATTCGCAGGCACCTGGCGAAGACGATCTACATGATTTTTGGTTTAGGACATGGATGATTGGAAGCTATTAAAAGTATCTACCGCCATAGACAATGGAATAAGACTTCATTTGTCGCTCAATCTTTAAACATTTTGAAAGGGTTTGCTGAGGTCTTCGCAAAATTGGGTCAGTCACATAAAAAGTGTGAAATTGCTTGCCGGGTTTGTTGAGTTAATCCTAGTTTCTTCCGCTCTAAAAAGAAGATCCCCTCAACTTTTTCATAACACTAATGAAAAAACACCAAATTTTGGCAGTAGGTAAACTGAACCTTCCGAGATTTTTGGCAATATATACAGTTATAATTGTTCACCTGCACTTGGAACTTATCACTACTTAACTAGGGGAAGTAAAAATGACCAAATCTTTTTAAATTATGTTTTTTTAAATGTCCATCATTTTCAGTTTGGCACTGAATAGCCCGATCCACCACACTTTGCATAACATTTGAAGCATTTCCGGGCTTATGGCTCTTATTTGATCCTCGATATTACGTTTTAATTCGTTTATTGTCTGAGATTTATTCACAAACACCTTTTCTTTAAGATAGCCCCACAGGAAGAAATCGGGACTAGTCAGGTCTCAAGAGATCACATACTGTCCCCTGTCTTTGAAAACGACTTATTATTCCTTTAATGGCATTTACGCTTGGGGCATCACTGGTATTAAAATGTCAATGGTAACACCTCTGGGTTTCTGAATTTGACCCATGTGACTCAAAGTACCACTGTACAATGAGGGATAGTTCTAAAGGGTAGTTCTTCTGCTCTGAAAAAATGAAAAAAAATGTATAACTTTTTTGTTTCTAAATGTTTTTCTTTTAATTGTTTGTGACATTCTGTATATGTATTTTGCATGTTGACTTGCCCTGTTTTATTTTTTACCCCAGATGCCCTTCCTTTGCACATATCTTGTAACTAAAGCAATGATTTCTTGGATAATGACAGAATCCTTTGGCCATGTGTATGCACAACCTTCTACTCCACAGACTACATAACACAATGAGCTGAATTATTCACAATCATTACAAAGAGCATTTGCTAATTATTTAACAGTTTTGTATTTTTGATTCATGTGTACATTACTAATGCATAGACCGCTGCATTACTCATGTTGTCCTTAGAGGATGACTCATTTGTACAGCCACTATCAGAGCAGGACCAAGACACAAACAACTTATTTCTGCTGCTGTATGTGCCTCTATAGCCTCATCACTGACCCTATCTCAATGCATCGCGACTCTCCTCTCAGTGAATGAAACGGCTCTAATTATGAACATGCAGTCAGAGCTGGTCCAACATGACCTGCTGCTGTCTCTCGTTAGCCTCAGTATTAACCGAGAGCAGTGCTAAGTACTGCAATTTGTTCAAATGTTTTGTGTGGCTTTTGTTTTGGAGTCTTGCTTTATGAATATGGAAGGCGATTGATCAAAATTGGAGGTTTTGCTTACTTTTATCAAAATAGATTGCTATTCTGCAATGCTCTTGTTTGCAATTACACTTTAACTAGCAGTGATTATTCATATTACAATTTACATAATGTGATTAGTACCTGATTAGGTTTCCTTATATATTTAATTGCTTTGGTTTAAGTATGCTCCACCACCTCTGTTGTTTGTTAATGAACACACACACGGATTTCATGACTCCTTGCAAATGTAAATGTACAGAAAAGATAAACAATACATTTTTAAAGGGCCTACATTATGCTATTTTCTGATTTATGTTATAATGTTGTTTCCTGATCAAATACATACCCAGAGTTGTGTTTTGTTTTATTCACACATTTAACTGTGTTTTCAGGATGAGTTCTTCTCTCAAACTGAAAACACTCTTCCACCTTGTGATGTCATGTGCTAATACAGGAAGTGCTCCACTGTCCGCTGTTTTTAAACTCCATACATCTTTGCTAGACTCAGCTCAGGTAAATCGAGAGCTTTGCCTTTCGACTCGGCTCCTTCTGAGCTCCTTCTAGGCTTCCTCCGCAGGGTGGCTGGGCACTCCCTTAGAGGTAGGGTAAGGAGCTCAGTCACATGGGAGGGGCTCGGAGTAGAGCCGCTGCTCCTTCACGTCGAGAGGAGTCAGCTGCTCGGGAGGTGGGAGGGAGGTCTCTGGGCATGTCCCACCGGGAAGAGGCCCCGGGGAAGACCCAGGACATGCTGGAGGGACTATGTCTCTCGGCTGGCCTGGGACCGCCTTGGGGGCCCCACCGGAGGAGTTGGAGGACGTGTCTGGGGTGAGGGAAGTCTGGGCGTTCCTGCTGCCCCCACCACCCAGCACCGGATAAGCAGAAGAAATGGATGGATGAATGGACACCTTCACTAGAATCATCTGGATGATTTTAGCCCTGAATGTGCCAGTCTCTACTAAACAAGATAAAAAGAAGCTGTTAACTTGAAAACTATGATTTCATAACATAAGGTGGAATAAAGCTTTTTGAGATTTGAAGATGCAGACCGGCTAATAATGCAAGATTACTTACGTTGGTTTTGCGTGACCTATGACCTTTAAAGTAAGTATAGTCTATTCTTTCATATTATTTTATATTTTAAAGCATACCATTGATCAAAGCAGTGTTTGTATATTTTCTAACTCGCCAAGAAATACCATTCTTCCTGTTCTTTCTTGTTAGTTTTGCATTTATCAGTGCTTATTATTAGATGCAAGCTATGATTATAGAGCCCAGGAAACCTTCAATGTCTCTCAAAATATCCCAAACTCTTCAAACCACTAGTGCCTTGGTGAAATCAGCTGATTTGGCACTTGGCATGGCTGAGTGGCTGCAAGACTTCTCCTATTGATTTCCCATTACTACAAGCTAAAATACAGATTGCATAATTGGTCCTTGAATTACTGTATGATTTGTAAGTGATTGTACATAATTACCATTCAAGTCATATATAGCCAAGCGTAGATCTGACCAACCTTAATCACATTTCCAACGTTCTTTTCCACGCCATACTTCAATTAGGAGAAGACAGAAGACAGACTTCTTTATTAAAAATGTTGACATTTAAACTGCACTTTCCGTCTGACTAATTATCGGCAGAGTCTTACAGCTCTTAAGGTAGTCCTTCATCGACTAAAGCTGCCTCTGCTCCTTACATGTGACAGGGAATCCAATTTAGTGGAAGCAGCAGAAGAAAAGTTGCACATTCGGCGTAATCTTTAATAACAAAATATCTCATAAAACCAAGCGCTCCGGCAGGTTATTCCCATGAAGATCCTGGATTAACTGTTGCGAGCGCTCTGACAAGAAAAACTGAGCAAATGTGTAGGTTTTTGATCTCTTTATACGGCGAAAACTGCAAGGAATCCCATAACTACTACTGAGTATTATCAGGGCTTCAGTTACACTTGAGTGAATATAGTTTTCAAATCTATCATGAAAAATAGTCTTTTTTTTGTTCATTCATCATCAACATTCACTTGAATCTTTTCACTCTACAACTTACGAATGAGCTACCAAAAGAGCAATAAAAACACCTGAATAAACATCTAGATAAGTTTAATGCTTTACAGTGGAGCATTCTAAGCAACGCAGTAATCTTCTTCGTCTTCTTCTGCCTCTTCTTCTGCTTCTTCTTCTACCTCTTTGTCTGTCTCTTCTTCTGCCGCTTCTTCTGCCTCTTCTGTCGCTTCTTCTTCTGCTTCTTCTGCTTTTTTTTCTTCTTCTTCTTCTGCTTCTTCGTCTTCTTTGTCCTCGTCATCTGCTTCTTCTCGCCCCCGAGTCCTGGAGGCTACAAGTCCTCCTTTTGCTTTTTCTTCTGCTTCCTCTTCTTTACAGTGGAGCATTCTAAGCAACGCAGTAATCTTCATCTTCTTCTGCCTCTTCTTCTGCTTCTTCTTCTACCTCTTCGTCTGTCTCTTCTGCTTCTTCTGCCTCTTCTTGTGCTTCTTTTTCTTCTGCCTCTTCTGTCGCTTCTTCTGCTTCTTCTGCTTTTCTTTTTTCTTCTTCTTCTGCTTCTTCTTCATCTTCTTTGTCCTCTTCATCTGCTACTTCTTCTGCTTCTTCCTCTGCTTCTACTCCTCCTTCTGCTTTTTCTTCTGCCTCCTCTTCTTCATCTTCTTCTTCCTCTGCCTCTTCTTCTGCTTTTTTCTTCAACTTCTTTGTCGTCTTTGTCTGCTACTTCTGCTTCTTCCTCTGCCTCATCTTATGTCGCTTCTTCTGCTTCCTCTTCTCCTCCTTCTGCTTCTTCATCTTCTTTTGTCTCTCTCCCTCTTTTCTTCTGCCTTCTTTCTGCTTCTTATTTTTATTTCATGATTTTTTTTTGTATTAACTTGTCATAACCTTTTTCTTGCTACTATCTTATCTTGCCCTTATTAGCCCACCTAGTTTTACATCACCGCATACAACCGAGAAAGTGTGTCCAATATTTGTTTTCACCGTTTCCTCGTGTTTGTGATTTGCTGTGACAGTTCACCTCTACCAGGACCCTGCTTTTCTTACTGTCGGCCTGCAGGAGCTGAGGACCGTGGGATGGTATGAGGCGGTGAACGCTCCCAGTTATTTTGAATGCTTCGGCGTCTGTGGTGGAGCTCTTATCTGTGATCTCCACACACCTCCCTGGAGTTTTAACACAGGGTTTGTGTTTCATTTTTACGGCTACATTGTTTTAACAAATCCAGCTGTGCGACCCAACGCGACAGTTACTTTTGAGCTGAAATATTTCTTGCTGTTTTCTGTTTTGAGGAGGTCTGTAGCAATGAGTTACTTAAGCAGTGGATAAATGATTATATTGGCGGGTATTCATCATCAAATTGTGGGAAATCTGCATATAGTAACTTTGTGGAGACTTTTTATTTGTGGGGACAATAATAGATCAGTGTTGTGTTTTAAAGTTGTGAGGTAATTTTTGGCTAAGGTTATGCATGTAGTAATTGTCCTTAATCTCTACTAACTGAGCTATGGTCACACGCCTACTTTTTTTTTTGTGTAAAGTGTTTGTCCACTGATCCGAAGGTTGGCTGTTCAAATCCCATGCTTGACATAAACATCATTGTAGACCTGTCACATCCAGTGACCCACAGGTTGGAGGTGCGATTCCAGTTCCCACACTGTGTATACTGGCATGTGAATAGGTGAGTGTTTTTTGGTACTTTTATTTTTTTTTTTTTTTTTTTAGAGCGGGTTAATAGGAACATTTTAAATTCAGAAGGACAAGGCTGACAGCAGCAGTTTTTAAATACAAAGTGAACTGGAGTCATAGTCGATGGAGGCGGAAGTGTGCCCATCCTCACTTCCTGTTTGGAATGCGGCGAGCATGCGGATTAGCTAAATCTGTTTATATATACAGTTGTACCTCGCTATATCATGGTTCACCTTTTGTGGCCTCTCTGTTTTGTGGATTTTTTTTTTTGTGTGCAATTTTGCATGCTTGTATTCACAGTGTATGTATCCTGATTGGCTAAGGAACTGTAGAGCATTGTCCATCAATCTCCTATGTGCTGTGTCTCCTGTACAGTACAGAATGGGTTCAGTCAAATTTACATAAATGTGAAGTGCTGTATGTTTGCAAGTTTTCTCCAGGACAAAACCCACAATGAAAACGTGAATGAAACGATCTGCACCGACAAATTTCAGAAACGCTTTGGACTTAAAAGAGGCTGCCTCTGCAGATACCGCTGGAGCAGAGGCATGTGAATAACACATTTAAAGTGATCATCGAGGAAGGGGGATGTAATATACAAAGGCTTGAACTTTGAGAGTGTTTAAACAAGAGAGAAATGTGAGACAATGTTAAGGCCTGTCTGGGGAGTGTATAAAGTGTGTGGTGAGGGGTTTTACAGCCTTAAAACATAAAATAATTGTAAAATATAAAGCTGAATACTTGCCGGATTTTGTCTATTGCGGGTTATTTTTAGAATGTAACCCCCGCGATAAACAAGGGACCACTGTACCGTTTATCCTTGAAACGGCTCCATCTAAACTAACAAAGTCTTACATTATTGGTCATTATTACGTTATCGATCGCTGCAATGCGTTTAAAATTTCAGTCCAATAGTTCAGACTTTTAGAAATGTGTGTAGATTGTGCACATGAAAGATGGCAAAATACATACAAACTAACATCTGACCCCTTTACCACCTTTGCCTGTCTGAGCTGGGCTAATCGTGCATAAACATCCTGGTGCTTCTTTCTTGTGCGTTTGGCACCTGTTTGAAGGTCAATCAGGAGAGTTTCAGCTGACTACCAAAGCCCAGCGCCCCATGCCTGTGTCCTCTTTACCCCCTCACATGCTCAACTTGTGATATCCGGCTCCTGAGTGGCAGAGGGTAAGCCTTTGATTCCAAGATGTTTCTCTCCGCTGGGTGGTGGGCTGTTCTACAAAGTCATAACACAGCACAATGGGCGCCTTGTTGTCAGATGATTAGAGAGACTGGAGTGTGCATATGTGCATGTCTGTGTTTGTGTGTGTGTTGTCTAGTTTGTCTGACAGCTGTTTCAAATAACAATACATGTCAAAAGTGGTGAATACATTCCATGACTGGCAGAGCCTTTGTATTCAAGGCCCCTTTTCAATAGTTTGTAAGAATGTCAGCGAGTCTTGATCCAGGATTTGCCAGAAGGGGCACACATTGGAAGAAGAAGCGAACTTTAAAAATATGTGTTTTATATCTCATCGAACAAACTTCTCTGTTTGTTTGGAGCATGTGGCAAGAGGGTAAAATACACTCTCAGTCTTATACACTCTTACTCACATCTTACTTCAATTTTTTGAGAGGAAAACTTAACTTTAGCATTTCTGTACATTAGGGAAAATGATTTGCATGAACTTGTGGAGCGACTTTTAGTACTCCTTCCTCCTCCACGCAGGAGTCAGGGTTCTCGCGCATTTCTGTAGTACATTCCCACACAATGGCCTAGTGTAACATTTGCTCATGTTCTCGTCTTCAAAAAAAAACAAAACAGCACACAGTACAGGGATCTCAAACAAGAATGTAGCAGCTACTAACTGTCACGGCCTCATGCTACGCTTTTGGAGACACAGCACTTCCTCTGGCTTGAATTTAGCTCAAGCAGCAGAACGTGGTGTCAGTGAAGGGCAGAGAGGTGTGTGCACTATATACAGCCTTTGGGCTTATAGCGCTCACAATACAGGCACAATGCATACAAAACAAAACTAGCTAAAAAGAATGTATTCAGTAGTGGCTGATGCAACTGTTTATCATGTAGGATTGGGGTACCTATATTGTGAACAGAGGAAGTCGGTATTTATTTAACTAGTGTCCCCAGCTCTCGCATACCCTTTGGTACTTTGTCTACATTCATATCTATATATTTTTGGGCAGCTTTTTCAGACAGGAAGCAACATGCCAATTAGCTTTTATCCCAAACCATCATTTGTCTCTTTTTGAATGCTAAAATGTTTTTCTTTGAGATACAAACAACACAAACCAGCCTGATTTTTGTCCCAAAGTATTGCTTTTACAAAGCAGTGTGGGGCAACTGTGCAATGCAACTTTAAGCCAAAATCGAAATCAATTCTCAAAGAATAATGGCTTGGTGGAGCTTAAGAGGTCCAATCTCTAACTTGAGAAAAATGTGCTCGACCTCCCCGTGGGCTGTCTTTGCATACTCTGCCTCTATGTGGAACGGCATAATGACTCTAAATTGGCTCTAGTGACTAACAAGGCTGTTATTGTCCAGGGCGAACGTGGCTTAAGGGCCTTGGTTGTTGGTATAGATTCCAGTTTAATACATTATGAACACATACAAACCCTGAAAAAAGAATGAATACATAAAACAGCTGATTTTGGTTTGGCCCCTCATGTTGTGTTAGAGCATACAACAGTAGCATTCTGCTGACTGGCTCTTCTCCCTGCATAAACCACGTGGGGACAGGTCAAATAGGGATTTCTCTTTAGTCTGTCCTCTCTGGGCAGCTGTAGAATTGTCATACACATTGTGATATTGTTCAAATGGTATTAAGCAGATGCTGCTGATGGATAAATGCATGTTAATGTGACAAAACCATTTTTCATGATTCTCATTATAAAAAAAAACACCAAAAACAAATTGCAAACTGTACAGAAATATGTGTACCCCTCAAAACATTTTCACTCTAAAGTCCAGTTGACATAATGCAACCTCGCTGTAATTTTCTCATGTGTTCTCTAATATTACTAAATATGATAATGATAATAATAATAATTCACAAAAACATGAATTTCAATGGACATTTACTGAGTTACTGCAGTAACTTTTTGAAAATCAGAGAAGGTAAAAATATTTGACAGAGATGTTCTTAGTAAGATTGTTGATTAAGGTATTTCAGTTCCTCAAGTCAATGCAGTATATTTATGCAAGGATATGATTAACGAGAACCACATTGCAGATAACTGGCTAATGTAAAGATACAGTTCCTCAAGAATGCATATATTTATGCAAGGCGACTCAGAGATATTAATATATTATGAAAAGCCTGTGAAAAGCCTGTGACATTAACCCAAACATTTTCTGATGACCTGTTTCAGTTCAAAAACAAAAGAGAAGCAGAAAAGGCCCGGCACAAAAAGGTGAGAGCGCGTAATTAAGTTAGACGTATAGAAGCTCGGGGGCATCTTTCACAACTGGAATGCAGAGAGACAGGATGTGAGGGAGGACTGGGGTCTGTAGACACAGGGATATACTTAACTACATACTGGGTCAGAAGAATCAAAGCCCCCGGGTGCACTGGAGCCAAACATGTCCCGCCCGATGAGGTGCGAGCAGGGAGACGAGCGCGACCTCTGAACTTCAACCTCACTCTGTTTGGGAAGAGGTCACTGGTACCTTTCCGAGCCTCGGGGGTGCCATTTTTTTTAGCTGACCGCGACTTATTGGCAACAGAAAAGATAATAGCTGATAAGGTTATTGTGTATTTTTTCCTAACAAGAGCTCCAGGCTGTTTTGGAGCTTTGAAGGTGGCCTAGTTTGCATATGGAGGTGGTAGGTACATGAATGGGTTTTATAATGAGCTATAATATAAGTGAAGTGGGAGCTTTGCTAAATGTGATTTGGGCTCATTTTTCAGCACTAAAAGGCTAATGCACTATATTGTTCCCACTACTCTGGATATGAGCCCTTTACAGATAATATATCAGAAGCACTGTTGTGTTAAGAAGAAAAATGATTTAGGATGCATAACCAGCCCTACATACAATTTATGAAGTATCGGAGCTTCTGTTACAGACACTGTGTGGAAAAGTCATTTTAATAGGTTCAAGGTTATTTTATTAGTAGCAACAGGTAAATTTAGTTTGGCAGTGAGACGGCTCATTCATTCATTCACACATACACGCATCTGCATTTGGAAAAGCGGCAACAGTGCAAAGTGCTGTGCAGACTAAAAGTACTAATAACCTCATTAGAAACCAGACATTCAAGAGTACAAATACAGCACATGTGCAACGGGGCCTAAATAAGATAAATATAACATCACTTGTTCAGGGCATTTATAGCTTTTGTAGCGGTTGCTTTAAGCTACACTACTCATGTCGTTTTATTTCTTTATTAAATGTAGGTATTCTTAATGATTAAGAATATCCAAAGGTGCGTTATGTAACTTTTTCCTGCTTGTGTCTATGGAGATGTTACAACTATACAGTATACTGTTTAATCCTGACTCTGGACAGTTTTGCATTTGACACATCTACATGATTTATTTCAAAATATCCATCTATCCATCCATTTTCTTTCGCTTATCCAGTTCCAGGTCAGGAGGGCAGCAGTCTAAACATGTAGCTCAAAAAATATACTGAAAAACATGCATTCTTACTGTGAGTGGGGTCATCTCTTCACATATTTCATTTGTATCTTGGCCTGCTGATGTCTTCTGCTTATTTCCACTGAGATACTGTGGAACTGTTATGGAATTTCTAATAGTAAAAACCTTTAAAAAAAAATGAAATCAATAGAGAAGTTGTCTTGAGTCAAAAAGTCAGATTTATTGGATCAATTGTGCACAATTGTCAAAGAGCTGTTGTCCCTAATAGTATTGTCTCGCCCTCAGCCTCTAAATGAACATGCACACAGTGGATTTATACCATCAAAATAATTGTACCAGTCTTAATCTAGTGCAACTGACTCCAGGCTGCTGGACACATCGTCTTGTACGCTGAGATATGCCCCTGCGTAACAAGAGATAGTATCACGAAAATTAGGTCAAAGAAAGAGATAATATTACATATCAATACACGTAAGGATTTAGGAATTAGTTCAAACAGAAAGATGACAATACATATATCAATACAAGTAAAGATTTAGGGCAAAAAAACGCCATAACAGAACAATCCAGGCTCAGCAGTTGTATCTCAACAGAGACAGGCAGGCGGCGGACCCTCCACCAGAAAAAAATTCATAGTGCACCTTGGAGTATTTATTTCAACAGCTTACATTTAAACAATTTTGCTTCTCATGAAATTGGCAAAATTGCATTTATCAACTCCTAATTCATTTGAGAAAACTGACAAGGAGCCACAGTTTTTGTTTTGCTTGTTTGAAACAAAAAAATTGACGTTGGCACGCTTATGTAAAGGCACACATTACACCAAATTACTTCTAATAAAATTAAAAGTCAAAATGCTTCAATGAAGGATATACTTTAAATAACTTTCAAATGAATTATTTCTCAAAGTCTGACCTTGCTCCTCTTTTGAATTCAAACTGTCTCTGTTCTTACCTACCTCTCACAGCGTGACTCACCCGCGCATGTCCGAAACAATCAGATTCCTCCATTCCTTTGCTAAAAATTAGTGCAATTAGGAGTTTGGGATTGTGCTGTTTGGCAGCGCTGCCTGTTGCCGCCTCAGGGCTTTCTTGATATGACTGAGATTATTAAAGCACGGATGCTCCACTCTTTTTCTATGCTCACAATTCCTTTAGATTAAACATTTATTTCAAACCAAAATACAGTTCCAAGTCTTATGCTTGTTTTGCACAATGCACGTGATTGGGGACAAGTAGGCCACTGTGTGGGCACAATTATGTGTTTGTGTGTGTGTGTGTGGGGACAAGTAGTGTGCCACTAGTGTGCGTGTGCGTGTGCGTGTGCGTGTGCGTGTGCGTGTGCGTGTGCGTGTGTGTTGTGTTTGGGAGGGGACCATGAAAAAGCAGGTTGCCCGCCCCAGGCCATGAATAGCCATCCTGTTGAATAAACTTTGTGCGAGCATACCGGCTGATATCTGACCTGAAACTGGACCAAATATAACACAGCCGCCAGAACTACAAGATCCAGATAATGGAAAGAGAAGAAAATGGATTTGGATGGTGACAAAAGGTCTTGTATGCTTTTACTAAGAACCAGTACACTAAACTCTGGTTTTAAAGTTGTGCACATACAAGACTACCCATTTTGAAAACAAATGTTGAAAATGTATTGCACAATACATTGTTCATATTCATTTTGGAGTTCCATGGTGGAAAGTAATTATAGCTACCCAGGGGAAAAAAAATAGTCCAAACTAATTTTGGGAATTTTATCTTTAAAGGACCCATATTCTGCTGTTTTCTGATACATGTTATAATGTAGTTTCCTCATCACAAACATACCAGGAGTTGTGTTTTGTTTCAGTCACACATGTTTAACACACAGACTCTGCATATTTAAGCTGAGTTCTTCTCCCAGACAGAAAACACACTGTTCCACCTTGTGATGTCATATGGCAATACAGGAAGTGTATGTGTTTTTAAACACCATCCGCCTTCAGTACAGTTATTTGGATGATTTCAGCCCTTGGAATTGCCAGTGTCTACTGTACAAGAGCTAAAGGGTAGCAAAACTACTGTGAAAACTACTACTTCATGACATCACAAGGTGGAACAGAGCATTTTGAGCTTTGGAGATGTAGACAGACTAATAATAAAGGGTTACTCAGACACGTGCGAATGAAACAAAACACAATTCCGGGTATGTTTTTGAGGAGGTAACAACATTATAACACATTTTAAAGCTCACAAGAGTCAGGTTTGCATAATATGGGACCTTTAACTGTACTAGTATAAAATATGAAATAAAGTAAACGTATATTCTTAGCAGCGATGGTTGCCGTATCACTAGGCCGGAATAGCCATGTGTATTTTTTCTTTTAACAGCAATTCTTATTAATAAAAGGCATTTTCCATCTAGTGTGAGAATCAACACGTTTCCACTCCATTTATTTTTATTTTTACAAAGGCTAGGAAGATGAGTTCGCCAACCAGATCTCATCACCCTAAATTCTTCAGTGCGCTGTTTTCTGAATAATGAACTTTCAAAATCAAAGACGCTATTTTCAAATGAAACCAAACAGACACAGAGAATCTTGCCGCAATCTAAACCAATTTTTAACAAGTCTTGCATGTCTCCATTTTAACAAACACAATTTCAACTTGTCCATAGTTATCAAAAGCAAGCCTAGATAATAACTTGGCGCCTGACACAACCCTCTGTAATGATCAGAATAATAACTAGGGCCTAGTCGGGGTGAAATGCCAAAGCGTGAACGATGAGGAGAGAGGAATACACGCACGTACCCACACATACTTTTGCATATGCGGATGAAATAGTAATTCCCGCCCTCCTCCTCCTCCTCCTTCTCCTTGTGTCAGTCTCTTTAAAGCAGCTCTTTGCAACACGCTCGCTTTATCCCCCATCGCGTTTTATCTCCCTTCGACCCTCCACCGTCCTCACCTCCGCCTCATTTACAACTGCGCCTCTTCTCCTCCAGGGAGCATTAACCTAGGTCATCCGCTCGCTGCACCCCACGGCCATGATTAGAGATGGGGTGAGGGTTTGGGAGGGAGAGGGAGAGGGAGAAGGAGGGGAGGTGTTGGAGTGACACCAGAGAAGAGCTGAAAAAAAGTGAGTGAACAAGGAAGTCTGCAGTGAATGACCCCCCTACCACCCCTTAACTACACACACCTCCCTGAGCTTACTGGCTTTATGGGGACTAAGCACAGCATGTTGAAATCTCAGTAATCACAATGAGGCAAGAGAAGTGAAAAGAAAGGGTGAGATTAAAGGAAGAGTACAGAAAGGTTACGGGGAATGAAAGGAAAAAAGTATGGGGTAAAAGGACATAAGAAGTAAGGAAAGGCCAATGTTATGCAAGCCTGATGAATCTTTGTATTGGATATATTGTATAACATTACTAATTAAATCACATATTTGAATCAATTGTATTTCACTTTGATTGTTTCTTTTGCTGATTTCTGCTACAAAGGCTTTTTAAAAATATTGAAAATTATTGCAACTGGCAGACAAACGCATCGTAGACCTAGACAACCTTCATTATTTCTCAAACACATGCCTCGCAAATTACTTAATATAGCAGCAAGAAGAGAAAATAAATACTAATCAAATTCTCAATGAAGGAGCAAGTAACATATCAAAGGGCTTTGTATGAAATAAATACAGATATGGATAAGGTAGAAGTAAGCAAGGCAAGGTTATTTTTTATAGCACAATTCATACACAGAGTTATTGAAGGTGTTTTACAGAATAAGGATGACGTTAAAGAAAACAATACAGCAAATCAAAAGAAATAATCATCAGAAAATTTGTATTAAAATAGAAGAGTGCAGAATAAAAACCTTTCAGTCATATGCACAGCTAAAAAGAACTGGTTTGAGTCTGGATTTAAACATTGTCAAAGTAGAGGCTTGTCTCGCATCTTCAGGAAGACTATTCCAGGTTTTTGCTGCATAAAACTGAATTGCTGATTCTCCATGTTTAGTCCTGACTCTGAGCACCAGCAGGAGGCGGGTCCCTGAAGTCCTCAGATTATGAGATGGTTCATATTGCTCTTACATTTCAGAGATGTACTTTGGAGAGACTTGTTCACAAACAGAGCTGCTTTAAAGACTATTCTCTGAGCCACAGGAGCCAGTGCAGAGACCTGAGCGCAGGACTAATGTGCTCGTAATTCCTGGTTCTAGTAAAGTAAAATAAACTATGAATATGCAGAGAGGATAGAGTAAATGGTCACATTTATGTAGCACTTTCTTGGCAGTCAAACCGCTTTACATCCAAGAACCATTCACCCATTATCACGCATTCACAGCCAGTGTATGCAGACAGTAAAGAAATGTGACTGATCAAACAGGAGTTAATCAGCCTTATGACTCATTGCTATATATGAAATTGAGATAAAAAACTGAATGTGAACCTTTGTGAAGAATGCAATGAAGCCAGACACTGTATCAAAGGAACATTTGTCAGGAAAGTTTGTCTTTCTCAAACATGGAATAGACCATTTCAGAATCCACTCCTCAAATCACAAAGAATGTCTCCTGATCCCCAGTGAAGCACCTGTTTATGATTCAGTCTGGTTCAAAAGTCCAGCCTTGTTTCCACTCTGCACTTGCACATGCTTAACCATCTGTGAAAGAATACCCCGAGAGCGCTCCTTATCCCTGTCTGGATCCACCACAAAAACGGCTACTGCTACTGCTGCTGATGTTGTTGTTGTTGTTTTTGTCCCAGACCAGAGACAAAATCCGTCCAGCCACAAACATCCTCAAATTTCAGCTCGCATATAATCAGGAAATCGAATGGTGGCTGGCCCTGGTGCATTGTGGGATCTGAGTGTCAACACCAGTTAATGTGCAGCGTTTGGACTGACTCTCAATCTTTTGTATATCCAAACACTGATATGGGGAATTTTTAATTTTATTTTGTAGAGGAAACATCCTAAATTCAAGCTACAGAAAATATATTTTTACCATTTGAAATGTTTATAGCTAACTTCATTTTTCAACTTTGAGAAACACACTTTGACAGAGGACGGACACAAAGAGCACTTGTCTTCAAAATAAAAGCTCAAAGATCATTAATATAACATTCTAAAGTTGTAAAATGTTAGCAACTGAATTGATATATTCTTCGTAGGCAGTCCACCGTAAAGCCGCAGACAATCAGGGCTTTACGTTCACAATGATCCGAGTGTCCTTCAAAGCCCCGTGTCAAGTGCCCAGTGAAGCTGCCTCCTGGGCCGGTTACTGCACAGACGTAAAGTTGTGGGGAGATGAGGGGATCTGGGTAGAGCGAGATTGTGGAGAGCGGTGACCACTGTCCAAGGCTGTTGACAGAAAGCTGCACTAGCTCATGTGCTCATCAGGATTGGAGAGCATTTGAGGGCAGCTCCACCAGGAGAACACTGGCAAATAGCTAATTATTTTGGCTGATAAAACAAAAATCAAATGACCATGACGTACATGGACCCTAAAGTTATCCACAGAAGAGCCATAAAAAAACTCACGGACGTTTAATAAGATCTGGAAGATGAACCAAACACGGCATTATTTTCAATGGCCTGTACTCATTGGTCCGTAATGCCAAAAAATATTTTGTCTTCCGCATTATTTTATCAACACGGGCTAGTGCCTCCCACCCATGAAACGTGCACCACATGATCAGTTCTGGCCAATCGGAATGATGGCTACAAGAGCTAAGGGTTCAGAGGGGTAGGAGTCAGAGTGGGAGCTAGGCAAAATCTTACAAAGCTAACTTTTAGGTGCTTTGAGGATTAAAAAGTTTATGTTGTGACGATACAGAAGAATCCCTACAAAATCCAACCTTTGTGAAAGCTGCCATTCGAACACAGGAAGTTTGAATTACGAAAAAATGCACTGTGACCTATGGGAGATTTTTTTTCTGGGCTGGAGCTCCAGGGAGTTGCAGTACCTGGAGCAGCCACTATTCGATCTCACCCGGGGATGGAGGGGAGTGTCTTACTCAGTTCTTACTATAGATCCATGTATAAACTGTGATTATCTCCCAAACGCCCATGTTGAAAACTACCTGCTGCTGTAAGACCGCAGCAGCAGAGCGGATCATGGGTGAATGTAAAGCCCAGACCAACTCACCTGTACATGGCTTTGCGGTGGCTGTTATTAAATTATCTTTGAGCTTTTATTTTTATTGCAAGCGATTTGTTTAAGTCGGGCAACTTTCTTTTGTCAAGTGCTTTTCTCCAAGTTGAAAAATTAAATTAGGGAATACAGCTTGCACATTTTCATTCTCAACTTTTCATATAATGTGTCGTAGTCTCGTTTTGTCACAAAGGGCTGGTTTTGCGATATTCTCTTCGGTGAAAACACAGCATGTATTTATTTACAAAAAAGCAGAGAAACTTTCAGCAGCTTTAATGTTTATGACTTCTTCTTCTGAGGAAAAAGGGAAAAGTGAAATAGCCTACAGCGTCTTGTTAGCAGTTGCCGTTTTGATCTGACTCTTGTGTACCGCATTATAGTGTTGACACTGAAAGGCAGCATTGTTCCTCCATAGATTCATAACGTTGATCTTTGGCCTCTTCCAGATGACATCCTGTCCGTGCTGCCATTCCTAAGCCTTATTGTTATCTGAATAACTCCTTTTATCTTTAACCCATGTCGCCTTGTCCTCATTCTCTGTCTTTTTCTTGACCTTTCACCTCTGCAATCTCGCTCCCTTCTTCTAAAGCCATTATCTGTCTGACCTTCGTCCCTCTCTTTTCTCCTTCTGATTCTTCCATCCCTTATATTAGACTGTCTATAGGTCGTTTTCGAATCCTACTGTCAAATACTCAAAGCAGTTGCAGTAACGCAGATCAAATTTCCCAAATATGGTTTATGAGCAAATATCTCTGAAGAATAATTGTCTCAACTGACTTAATATTTAAAGCAGCTCTAACTCTTCTAGTGGAAAAGTTTGTATTTTTTTTATAAGGCCCTGTTATTTACCCTGGTGGTGTCACTTTCTTGTTTCCATGGACATAGATAAGTTCAATGCCATACTGTGCCATTATAAGCAAAACAATAACCTTTAAGCTACTTGCAAAATAAGCTTTAAATCTGCAACTTATTATAGAATCTCATCCTGTATCTACCACTGTACGTTCTATTTTATCTTCGTCTCATGGCCTTCCCCATTAGACCTCTATTTCCCTGTCCACTGATGTGCTGCGCCCCTTCTGCCCCTCTCTCACCTCTCCTATGTCTTGCCTATGGACTTCGGCCTCTCATCTGATCCTCCTTTTATACCAAAAATCATCGTCTCACTTCCATCTTCCTTGCTGCTGCCACCGGGCCTATATTCTCTGATCACTCCTTCCTGGGTTTTGGTCCGCCCACGCCCCCTCCCCTTTTCCTGCCTCTCTTTCCTCCCTTCACTGGTTCCTGACCTCCATCTCCATGTGATCATCCCTCCAGAGCTGAGGCCATCTGTTCTTGCAGGAGAACCAAGAACTAGCCCCCCCACCCCCAACACCAGCTAGGATGCATGTGTTTATGCATGCATTCACCACTAATTTCTCATTCCTTAAAACTGGCAGCTTTGCATATTCATGACGCTAAAGGTGAAAGGCCCCGTTGCCATTTATGAAGCCACTCGTGCCATCAGAGGGGGATTAGTGAGTAAACAGAATCCATATGATAGATGCATCTGCTACGGTATGACAATGATGGCTAATAGAGCTGATAGGTGTTTGAATTGTTACGTGTGTGCATGTGTGTGTTTCTGTATATTATTAATGTGCGTTAATATACAGTGAGAGTTCAGGCCCTCAGTGGTCTCCCAGCTCGATTAGAAAGTAAACAATGTTTATTCAGGAGCAGCTGTCTCCGGGAGATATCTCCACACACACACGCACAGACATATGCAGGACGATGAAGATGAAGGAAACCAGTAAGTCTGATTAGACCCACCGAAGCTAAAGAGGGACATTACAAGGAAATACAAAATAATTCTACAATGAAACTGACACACCCTGGTTGTTTACACTAAGGATTATCTGTTATGTCTTTTGCACTACCCTAAGGTGTGAATTTGTCAGTGGACTCAACTAATAAAGACAACTACTAAAACATATACTCCTGTACTGTGTGTTAGTTGCCCACCCTGGAGCTAGCTACATGGAAAACTTTGACACACAGTCCACAATGGGTTCTAAAATTTGACAGAGGGGGTGTGTGTGTGTGTGTATATATATATATACTTTGAACGAGGTTTATCCGTACCTATTTTAATATTATTCGGTCACGTTCAGCGGGCCAGATTAATAAGCCCAAAGGGCCGTGTGTGGCCCCCGGACCGTAGTTTGTCCATGTCTGAGGTAGCTTCTCCCTTCAGTGGGCAATAACTTACAGAACACCGTCAGAACTGAAGAAGCTGCTTGGACAATGGGCAAAAAGACTCTGTACACCACATCAAATCATATGATACAAAAGTGCTTCCAAAGATGATAATCAAAGATACAAAGGAGTACTTCAATACTGACCTTATGGCACCATCACTGTGCAAACATTGAAACAGCCGAGTTGAACTGTATTGAGAGTCATGGTGTTTCAGTGTAAAGAGGCTTTACAGGAATGCCCACGGCCCTATAGACCTAACTCATACAGATTTGAACTCTCACCAAACTTCTCTCCTTAGAAAAACATGTGACGCTACATCACTGCTCGCAGCTACTTTGAAAGGGTGCCATTGTTGATGGAAGGAATTGCAAGTCATCTGGAAGCCTTTAAACAATGTCTATTTTCTTTAAAACATTATATAGGTGGAAACACAAAGAAAGCTTTGTGCTAGTCAGACAGTCACAAGAATATTGCTGTGAGATAAAATATTCAAAACATGAAACTTCAGTATTGGCATATAACAAAATATTGAACCAAATGTCTTTGAGCCCAAAAACAGTCCATTCTCCTTTCTTGGCATCCCTGATTGTTCTTGATTTTCCATAGCAGCTGCGCATCTGTCCTCAGGGTGAATCCTCCGTGAGCGTGAGGCTTTCTTCGCAGGAATGACCCAATTTATCAAATGCAGCTCACACACTGTTGATGGATCTAATTAAAATCTGTGAACAAATCTCTAAAAAGGCTAGTGGTAATCGTATTTACAGTGTGCAGTTTCCCCCCATTCATTTTGTCATTTAGACCAGGATAATCCACCATATTTAGTGTAAAAGGACCCTTTTTCATCAGATTGCTGCCTCTCTTTGTTAGCTTTATATTTAGAACGACTTAACAAGCATGCACACAAGTCTAAATACAATGGCATAAACACACTTCTTTTGTAACGCACTCCATAAAAAGCAATGATTATATATTCTTCATTAGCGTCTATGGGAGTAATCCAGTGAAAAGGCTATTGCACTGTGCACAAAGCATACAATTGATTTAATTCAAAGGCTTCAGTGCGGGTCTCCCTGTGTGCCTCATATTGGAAAAACAGTAGGGCAGCCACAAGCAATTCCATTCCTAGGCCTAAGTGTATTTTAAAGAGACGCATTTGTTTAAACAGCCCACCTCTGTAACCGCACCCCTGCTATTAGCACGTTTCACTGTGGTGCGGGATTATTCTGATAGGGCAGGGTGCTTTCATGCCTGTAAATGCATTTTCACCAACCACTGAGAGTGTGATGTAAAAATACAGCACCCTCAAGGTTGTGGAAGAGAAGCGGGATAGTTTCACTGCGCAATGACAAAGCTTGAACCAAATTACAGTAAGAGTCAGGGCTGTATGTGTGCTACATCTTTTAGTCTTTTTATGTATTCATTTTATTTTTGTAGTAACTTTTCAAAATAAAAATGCGGCCGTCATAAGGCAGTTGAACAATGGCACACTCCTGCGTTTTTGTTCTCAGATGCGCTTTGAATTCAGCGATAGGCTCATAGTTCATTGTTATTGTGTAAACTGGATGACTGGAAAATATTGCTAGTTTATGTACTTTTGTTAAGTGATGTTATCTAGACTGTAAAAATGTGCGTTGCTATTGATGATATAAAGAATACTGATTGCTCAGTCTCTATAGCCTGAGAGTCCCTGCAGCAGAGTATTATAGACCCATGTCCATTTATTCTCGAGCGTCAATTCAACCTTGTGTCGCTTGGTTAAGATAAACCAAAACTAAGTTAGCTTCAGCTTTGGTTTAGTTTTGGAAGAGATGGCCCATGCAGCAGGAAAGAAAACACAAATCAACACAAAATGTAATTCGCAGAAAACCAATTAGTGAAGTTCAATGTCGAGTCTGTCTTGTCTTTGTGCTGGCACCTCGTTTTCATATTCTTTCATTCTTTAATCGTCAGTTAAAATGGTTAATATCCAAAAAAGAGTAGGTTTTTGTCTTATATTTTATTCCTGGATGTCTCAAAATCTGCATCAATTAAAATGATTCATGTTCTCTTTGAGTTATTCATCTATTTTATGCCCCGAGAAGATATGAGTTCACTTCACAAATAAATCTAATTAATTTATATTCTATAATATTATATAATACTTTGCAAATAAATCACATTTTTAGTTTTAAAAAATGAAAGCTGTGTTTATAGATATGAATATTGTAGACATAAATCAAAAGTGTTATTAAATAAAGCTCTCCGTTGAAGCGTGTTGTCTGTTGTCTTTGTGTGTCCTTCACAGAAGTAAATAGATGCTTAGAGTGAAGGCCATGACATGCTCAGTGCACAAAAGTCATGATTTTATCTTCAAACAAGACGTGTTAATTCTCCTCAGCCGTCTGAATGTGGCCGTTTATGTCGTCAATCGCTCTGACGATCCACAGCTCCAGGGCTAGTCCGAGTCAGCTGAGCACGTCAGACTGAGGTCACTGAGGGGCCATGCCCCATTAACAACAGAGGAAATATATTAGAGAAACAAGAAAATAAGATACTGACTTTTTTTTATAGGTGTTTTTGGCAGCTTGGTGCATTAAGTCATTTACGACTACACAACCTACATGTAAGTGTAACTTCTTGTCTCTATTTCTGAAGGTTGTAATATACATGCAGAATCAACAACTCTACTTTGTGCCAAAACAAACGTGACAATTTACAAGTTAAAAAAAACAAAAAAACAAAGGATTAGGACTGAGGCACAGCACAGATGTCAGAGTCAACAAGTGAAGCTCTAAAGCTGAGGTAAATGAACACTACATATGTGGCTCTAATTGGATCGTCAACAATTTTGGTGGATGGTATTACTGTGCGTCGACCATCCTGCATTTGAAGAAAGTATAGGCGCTGACCAGCCTAAAAAGTCATAAAAATGTGCTAGCACCTAAAGTTCTAGTATTACTAAGTACCTTACAGTGTGAAATATAATTGCACAAATGGTGATATCACTCTTTAGGTTAGGAGTCTGTCCTAAATTTTACACTCTTAGAACAAACCCCATCATATTAGTCTGACACAGAGTGAGTGGCTGGGAGCAGAGCTGTGCCCCATAGACGCCGTAATAAACACATGGATGTTGTGGACCGGCCCAAGCGGTAATGAGCAGCTTCAGGAGCAAAACAAAACCTGGCCTGCCTCTGCAAATCCCAAAGACTCACCGCTCTGTGCCAAAACACAATTGTATAGAAAAGTCTGGTCTGGCCCCGGGTTTATGATAGTCCTGCTGGTAACAACCTTAGTAAAACACATCCCAAGCTATATACATTATCTGATAGTTTGCTCCTAGCCAGATTTGTACATCCATATATATTGTTTTTGGGTCTCCTTATACAAAGCTATCAGTTTAAATTATTGCAAAGGCATCTTAAGCAGACAGTGAACATTAAACATAATAGAGAGAAGCAGCTCTATTCCCTCTCAGCTTTCCCCCAGACAGACAACTAATAAAGCCACTAAGGAAAAGCTATTTTCATTTGCAGCAAGACACATTCTCTTTCTCTTCATTCTCCCCCTTTGTCTCCATGTATTCATATTTATAGTTGTGATATAAAGCAAACATTACACTTAACTAAATTGTCGATCTTGACTTTTACTTTCCAGGGAACAGTCTCTGGGGTGTGCAGCTATGTACGTCTTGGCATAGAGGCTTAGAGCAGATGCTAAAATCCCATGTGAAGATATATCAGGGGTCCAAAAGGAAGCTGAGGATCACAAAAACAGACAAGTATGCATGTTTGCTGAATTTCTTTATGTGTGTGTCTGTTAATAGTTAAGTTAATATAATAGTTTATAATCAATTATCAAGTTTAAAATAAAAAATACAGAGAAAAGTAAAAGTAAGTTTTAAAGGTCCAAAATTGACTCTTCTGAGCTTTTGGCCATGTTATAATGTTGTTACCTTGTCAAAAACATCCCTGGAGTTGTGTTTCGTTTCATTCACACATGTTTGAATAATCCTGCATTATTAGTTTGTCTAAACCTCCAAAGCTCAAAATGCTCTGTTCCACCTTGGATTTACAGTAAACATTGTCAAAGTAGAGGCCTTTATATATTCAGTTTATATTCATTCATGATATTGGCAGAAGACTTTGCCCAAAACTTCCTTAAATGTTATACAGCCACTTTAAGCAAATGGTGAAAATGTCTGAAAATGTCAAAATTAGACATTGATATGCAATAATGCTTTTGATTTTCTTTAATATAGTCCTTAAAATGTATTTCCATGAAACACTATAAATGCAGGATTATTTTAGAACACCGTAAAAAAGCCAATGGGTACATCCAAATCAGCATAATTACACGCGTGTACATGGAGCGTTCATGCATGTTCGACATAAAACAAACTCCAAAACCAGGTTAGTGGGTTGTTCCCTTCACCACATTGTGAATCCAAAGTGCTGAAAGTAGCAGATAACACATATACACTACACAAATAAGAGGGATTTCAAAGGATAACATTATCTTTCCAACAGCAGACTTCTCAGCCCGCATATCCCCGGAGTAAAAACACACAACAGGATCTGCAGTTTTTCGACTCCACTGACAATAAGTTATTCCCTAAGCTGGTGGGATTCAAGAATATTAATCCTGAATAGCGTAGGCTCAAAGCTGCGGAGAGCCTGAACTATGGCACATTGGCAAATCCAAATCCGGTAATAAAATCAGCTGCTACACGTGTGAGCTGTGTTGACATTTCGAAGATGCACACTTGGCCTTAAATCATCGTCGCTTCCTATAGAACAGAATGTCACAACTGGCCACGGCAACTGTTTTTATCCTCTAATAACCATGACCTTTATCTTATGCTGATTGAATGCAATAGAATCAATTCTGGAGGAGCTATTGATCTATGGATTTAGCAGGAGCGGTAATGGCCAATATAGGTCAGTGGTCAGACAAAGGGAGAGTTTGGTGATGTTTGAAAGACTAGAGGCGACCTTGGATTATTAGCAATAAGGAAGACTCCTCTGGTGATTCGCTAGTTACATTTCCAAGAGCTGGATCGGTTCTGATCATAAAGGGTGCACTGTAATAATCGACAATATTTTCAACATTTCCGTGAAGTAAATCCCTACTCGCACGAGACTAGTTTTACCTCGGGACGTCTGTAAAATTGAAATGATCTCACGATGTCTGTGTT
Organism: Periophthalmus modestus; assembly: GCA_019594935.1. Lineage (NCBI taxonomy): Eukaryota > Metazoa > Chordata > Actinopteri > Gobiiformes > Gobiidae > Periophthalmus > Periophthalmus modestus. Next base: position 21,453,686 of record JAIEZT010001373.1, read on the forward strand.
TTTTTGTGTGCATTCGTACGGGATAAGCAATCTAAAGTAAAGGAAATTCAGGAAACCATTTAAGGCTCTAAATTAACATGGAGCTATAGAACTTAGGACCCCCATAGCTCCTCCAACCAAAAATCTCTGGCACTGCCCCTGCGTCAAAGACCGTTGTTTCTTACCACATTGATGTGATCGGCGATTAGAATGACATTGGCTGTTTCATAAGAAATGTGAACACGTCGCAGTCTGTCTCTGCTAACCCATTCATGCTGATACGGCCCCTCCATCCAAACTTGACAAACTGCACTAAAAGCAACTCAAACCACTGCTGTCGGCCCTTGGTTTGCACAATAAATAGGGTTGTACTTCCGGGTCACTTCTTTACCGCCGTTTGTTTTATGTTTTTTACTTTTACTGTAGGAAAAAAAACAGAACATTAACTGGATTACAGTATGGTCGTGGTGATTTGATATTGTTCATTTAGTTTGGATCTGTGCAAACAGGGCTCAAGTCAAATAGCCACAGAGGTTCACAAAGTTAAAATTCCATCCATTCATCAATTTTCTTCCGCTTATGTGAGGCCAGGTTTCAACATTAAGTTAAAATTTGATTGGTATAATTTTTTCGGATAAACAGACTCATGCATGTTCTAATGCTATCTGAAAGATGAATGTTATAGTACAGTGGTTAGAACTCAATAAAAGATTAGCTGCCTGTTCTTTGGGTTGGATCATCCTGTCAAATTTGACATTACCCTCACACAAAATTTGCTCTGTGAATTTAAAAAGAACAACTCATATATTGATAGAAGATTACATCATTATTAAAATCTTGTTTCTTTCCTGTAATTAATATTGAATTAATAGGGAAAGATATCAAGTCTTTAACATGGTTTCCCTATGTCTAATGAATATAGTGACAGTAAAAAAATCAGAATTCTCCTTTTTAAACCACCAAAAAACATCAGGACATGGAAGCAGCTGTGGCTTTTTTTTAAGGTACTCAGCATATTTGGAAATGTATTTTAAGAACCCCTTTGTTGTCTTGTAGGATCAAATATCTTTGTAAGTGTAATTTATTCATGGCACAGCGGTTGGCTGTTGGCTTGGTGTTCTCCATGTTAGAACCAAAAATAATTATACACCCATTTTACTCCATGATCTTTTGTTCTGTTCCTTTCAAACATAAAAACACAAAATGATAAGAACATTGTTTGTCTTTGCCTGATTAATGAAGAGGTCACCATGTTTGTCACCGACTTTCTTGTTTGAGTTTATTTTTGTCCATTTTGGCATAAATTATGAATACTGACTTTGCGGGGCCAAGTGCTAAATCAAGTGGTGCCATCTGACATGTTTAGTGAAATTGCAGGGTTGCGAGAGGACTCATTGTTAAAAGACAGGAGAAGATAATCAAAGTCAGTATAACAAGAGACAAAGACACGGAAATATGAAAGTTGCGGGGACTGTTTTATTTGTGACAGCGAGTCAAAAACGCAAACACACCCACCCAGTGTCACCCCAGGCACTCAGATGTTGACACCATGAAAATGCATTTTGTTTTTTTTCTGATTTGTTTGCCGTTGAACGTAGTTGTGATTTTCTCTCTAACCCTGCTAACCTTACTGAAATGCTTGTCTTTTCAGTCGTAAGTACTGACTGACTTGCGGGTCGCTAAGAAGTGGATGCCTTCACTATCTCTGCAAGAACGATTATTTAGTCTTTGCATATTTCGCCACTTTAGCTCAAGCCAGGAAGTGACTTGACTGAAAAATGGGGCAAACAAAACAAAGCTGTGGATGCGGCAAATGTTTACGGTGAGACTAGCGGTACCATACTTAACGGGAACCATCTGCAGCAAAGCATTCTGGGAAGGTATTATTTCAAGGATGTTCTGCCCAGACTCTGCTGTGTCAACACGGTGGGTTAGGTTTATCAAAATCAAATAAAGATGGAGCACACCAAATCTCGGCAAATAACATGTGAAACACCAATGATTAAACGGCGTGCTAAAAGGAGTCTCGCCTGATTTTATTATTAACAGGTGAAGCTGAAATCAGAATTAAGATTTAGATCAAACTGTAGGGCTCGAGGTTAAGGAAATGAAAAAAAATAAAATAAAATTACGTGTTTTAAATCAGTCTCCCCAATTTTGTGAGGTCCCGGAAAAAGAAAGAAAAAAAAAAAAAAGTTAATTATATTTTATGTTTATTTGGTTTCAATAATTGACTTGCTTTCAATCTCTCTCCAAATCAAATCAGTAATTTCCTTGCATATTTGATATTAAAGACTGCCAACAATCTCCAAAGACTGAAAACTCCAAAAGTAATTGAAATCATGAACAAAAACCTGCAAGAAAGTTAAAGTCGTAACACTCACATCCCTAATAAATGTTCTGAAAGCATATTCCAATTTATTTCGATTTCAGAACTTCATCAGTGTCAAAGACTTGCTCTACGGTAGCATGATTGCAGTGTTTATCTTGAAATTAAAAATCAGCCAATCAAAGCTGTTGAAAAAACAATTTCCCCATGATTATGTGGGTGGCTGCAATAAATAATTTTGTAGCGCACACAAACTTGTAAACTGCAGCTCGGTGTTGAGATCGTCACCTTGAAGTTACCTCAAAGACACGCGCAGAAGGGGAGAAGAGACAATGGAAGCATTTTGTCTGTAACAAGGCGGTACCTCACAGGCATGAAGGCAGCAGTGGTGACACCTGCACTCAAGCACAAAACAAACAAATGTACAGACAGGAGAAGGAGACGGGCCGGGTCAGGAGGAGGCACCAGCAGAAAGATCTAATCCTCCTCTTCCCCCTCCTCCTTCTCCTCCTCCTCCTCACTGCTTCAGAGCTGATCAGAGCTGTGCACTGTCACCTCGCTCCCCCCAACCCCCCCTAGAGACCGCTCACTGTCACTGCGTTGAAGACAGGCTTGGTATGGTGCTTATAGGCTGCCACTGGGACTCAGTAGAACAGAGATTGATTGCAAATTTTGGATTTACATCTGCAACTAGGATTCAAAAAATATGTTTCTGTTAAAAATGTTTAAGTTTTAAAGGATTCCATTGACATAACACATGTACAGCATCCTTACTTTTATGAATCTTAAATAAAATGGTTTTGTCTTTAAGAGCTGCTGCTCCTACACATCGAGAGGAACCAGCTGAGGTGGCTCGGGCATCTGCTCAGGATGCCTACTGGACACCTCCCTAGGGAAATGTTCTGGGCATGTCCCACCGGGAGAAGGCCCTGAGGAAGACCCAGGACACACTGGAGGGACTATGTCTCTTGGCTGGCTTGGGAACTCCTTGGGGTCCCACTGGAGGAGCTGAAGGATGTGTTTTGGGGTAAAGGAAGTCTGGGAGTCCCTGCTTAGAGTGCTGCCCCCGCGACCCGGCCCCGGATAAGTGGAAGAAGATGGATGGATGGATGGTCTTCAAGAACAAGATGAGATTTTGTCATAATGATGCATCAGGACATATGTGTATATATACTCAATATTCATGCCCTATTTTCCTCTTGACTTTTAATTATTATTGATTATGGTCCAGTCTAAGAGCGGCAAACATTAGTTGCACATAATATTGCTGGCAGATGGTGTCGTAGAAAAAAAATGTAAAATAAAAATCGCATTGACGTGGCGTTTTGCTTTTGCGAGGTCTTGTGAGCTTACCCCATCCCTAATGCAATATCAGATGACCACCTCAGGTTTCCCTTGATCCACTTTGCGGACCTATTAACTCTTAATAGGACAAAATTCAAGACTCTCAGCAATATAGAGTCTTAGGATCGTGAGACAGAACGAGCGTTATACAGCACTGGCAGCTTAAACTGAAATATGATGGCAACAAAGCACACCATTATTAGTTTAAGTGTGTGTGCATGGAATACAAAAGTAAACACTTGAAAGAAAAGTAGTGTGCATTAGGGCTTTCAAAAGGCTGACAATATCAACTTTTAATGGAGAGGGAAAACATCTCTCCCAGCGCCGCAGTTCAAAGTGTCTAATTTTACATCTTGTTGTACAGTTTTTGGGTACACAAAGTGAAAAACAGCGATGTGCGGTTAATATTACATTGTTTCCTGTCTGAGAAGGACACTGAGTTACTTTCATCTCTTCTAAAGGCCCTGGGAAATGTGTGATTCCTTTGCACGCAAGAGCCGCAAAGAGAAAATAGCGCTGCAGCCTCGTTGTATAGTCCCTCTGTTTTGACATCTCCAGGCAGCGTGCCACAGCCGAGCTAATGGTGTGGTAAGCGATAAAATGTAGGTTTATGAGGGATTAGTCTGCGGCGCGTGTTTGCAGAAAGAATGGGCGTACACACACATAACGCACATGAGATTCCCTAAGTTTAGCCGTGCATTAGTGGTGTTTACGACAGCTTTGAGTGGAGCTTACCCTCGCTTTGGTACTGTCCACCCCCCCACCTCACCCCCCTTTACCTCTACCCCCATACCCCCACCTCACCATCGCCAGCTAGAGACCAGTATGACGGGGGCTTAGTTAAAGACTTCTCCGGCACAGATGGTCAGGTCACCGAGATTGCGGAAAAGGGGCGGTGAGCGGCTAAGATGTGAACTCCGGTAGTATCAACAGTTTTCTATATAGAAATGAGAGGCAAAGAGGGAGTTTTTCCAAGAAGATGGATGGCAATAAAGAGTAGGAGATGTGTGTAGGGGAAGACAAAAGTGGGGCAGAGATTGTGGAGGGCAGGGCCACAGGGTGTTGATGGTGTCAGTGTGGAAAGAGCAGGGGATAAAGCGATTGAAGGGGCAAAGATGCAAAAACATGAGACGGTCTTAGAAGAAGAAAAGTCAAGGAAGAGTACACGCATGTGGTCTGCTCCAGTGGGGTTACTATTAATGAATACCTCAAGTGGCGCTTTAGAAAGTAGACATCTAGGGTACAAATATCTTTATTCAACTTATTATTATTTTTTGTTTCATTAATGTTCTTTGCTAGTCTCTAAACTTGCCCATTATCCAATGAATTAATGTGAATCTCAGAAGATACTTTACACTTGAATGGACGTCCAGAAGAATATTCACATCTGCATTGGGCATGTCCATAGTAAATTCACATTCTCATTATAATGTATATGTAGTTTATTTATTTTATTTAAATAAGTGTTTCATTCAAGTCTTATCAATCTGGTCTCAGAAAAGGACATAGTACTGTCACGGCAACTACAAAAGTTTTAAATGACATTTTCACAGACTTGGATGACAAACAGGATTGTGGAGCACAGTTTATTGATTTAACTAAAGCTTTTGATTCAGTAGATCGTAAAATCCTCGTGACGCATCTGAAGCATATTGGATTTGACAATGCTACATGTAATTGGTTCCAAAATTATCTTTCAAACAGAACCTAGGCGGTTTAAATCTTTTTTTTTTTTTTAACTTTAAGCAAAGAAGTGCCTCAAGGCTTAATTTTGGGCCCGCTACTTTTTACTGTATGTATGAGTTTGATTGGTGGCAATTTACATATTTTTATACAGTTTTAAATCAAAATTATTATTTCATGATACAAAGAAATATTGTATCCCACTGAATTACAGAAAAGAAATTGTTCAAACAACCTTGGCAGAAGAGAACAACACTGTATAAATTTAAATGTATTCATAAGGTACTGCCTGAATACCTCACTCACTTAGTACAAGATCACATAGTTGTCTACATCTAAAACTCCCCAATAGAACTGAAGCGGGGGCAGGTTTTTGTTATTTTGCTTCCCAAAAATGGAATACATTTCAAGAACATACAAAACTAAATATATGGTGTCACTAATGCGGTTTAATAATCTGATGATGAACAGTTATACTCACACCTGCTCCTGTTTTTAATGTTTTAAATGGACCTACGTAGTTACAGAGCGCTTTCCCTGTATAAATGAAGATAAATGAAATAAATGAAAAATGAATTGTATTTTAAGTCCATGTCCGATGAATGTTCTGTTATGTAACCAAACAACTTACTATTCCCAGAATGCTTAAAGGGATAAGTCTAAATCCTGAAATCCTTAATGGTTCTGTAACAGTTTTGAAGACCTGCTGTTTATAGTGTTAGATTTTTTTAGTTCAGATATAGTTGGTGTTACAAGTACACTACACCCACATGAGCAAAAACATTTCATCTGTTTATCCATCTACGTTTCTAGAAATAATCTTACATTTGGGAGCCACAGTCCAAGAATCATTATCTGAGAGAAAAAGGCAGGAAAAGTCATGTCGAGTAGATTTTAATTGGCTTTTCCAATTTGCAATGTGGTAATCTTTACTCCATGCATTATTGATCTATTAATACCATCCGAAATAGCACGCGTTTAAAGAAGGGAAGCTCTCTTCCACGGGCTGACAGGCTGCATCTCCGATCTCTGAGCGCCTATCGCCTCGAGCGATTCTCATAAGCAGTTCCGTGCTCTCTGCCACAAAGCGTCTCATTTGCCGAAAATATTTTACTTGTGTCCACCGACTGTCTAAAGCATATATTTCAATCTTGATTTCTTGCAGAGTTTGTGGTGTACTTGGGAGGTATAAATCAGTCAGTCATCTCGTGGACACCTATAGGGGTCTTTTGTAAAATGTAAATTTTGAACAAAATGGTAATGTCAGGGAAGGTGCCTATCATTGTCGCTGCATGGGATTTCAAATATCTTCTCTCCATAAAAATACACATTTAAAGTGACAGATTATACGGGAGTCTTCATAATGGATTTTTGTATCTAAAAGACGGGTTGTGTTTGATAGAGCATACGCACGCAGCTTAACAAACACTGGAATCTTCTTAAACCTATACTAATCCATTATCCCTCAGTGCACTGTTTCTGGCTCCTGGCGGTGGGCGGGGCTTGTGTCATGATGTTTATGACTGCATGAATAAATGTTTATGGTTCTATTGAAATGTATATGAAATGAAGAGCATACAATATATTTAAATCCACATATGCAGGTTCTATTGAAATGTATATGACATAAGAAGAGCATACAATATATTTAAATCCACATATGCAGGTTTTGTTGTAACCCCTGAAAATATCAACATACATAATTCAAACAGCAAATTATGGTTGCACGCCTCTTCCTGAGCTCTCTTTCTCTTCCTTCTCTCTCTCCTCCTCCCTCCCTCTTTCTCTTGTGTATGTGAATTCAGACAAGACTGTATGGGTAATGAGGCCGCATCTGTTGTGTTCTCCACGGCGACCAAACACCAATCAAAGATGATTATGATGTTGACAAAGTTACCCAGCAGATAGCACTTATTCAACCACGGCAGGAGTTGGCTGCTTTAAAAAGAGGCAGCGGAAAAGAGAGATTTTCTTTGTTACTTTTCATAAAGGCAAAAATAAGAGGCTTGAAGTTTGTGTGCTTAATACAAAACAAAGGAAACAAATAGATGTTAATGAACGATGTTGGATAAATATGTATAAATAAAGCATCATGATTGCATATTAGGCCTTTTGATAATGACTACAAGTAAACAGTTGAAATTTAAAAGCCCGTATAAAATACTAAATCTTGCATATTGTTTGCACAATTAGCTCATTTAAGGGCTGTAATAATCATTTGAATCATTATGCACATTTGATTGTAGCATATTTAGCTTTGAATCTATTATGTCTGGTCCCCACACACACATACGCAGTTGGTCTCAAAACTGGTGCATTTTGCAACTTGTCATGTAGGTTTCCCCACCTGCTTGTCTCCATGGAGATGTTGTTGCTTTGCATGTACATTTCCTGGTCAGATCTGTGGACAGGCAAGCCCACTCATAGTAAGAATTCATGTATTTTAGAGCAATAAAACACCTGTAATTCAATAATTGCAAAATAGATATGATAAACTGTCTGTATTTGGCAATTTTTCAGGCTGATCTATGTTATAATTTTGTTTTCTCGTCATAAATATACCTGGAGTTGTGTTTTGTTTCATCCACATGTTTAACACACAAGCCTTGCGTATTTCTCTTAAACAGAAAACACTGTTCCACCTTGTGATGTCATCTTGTAATAGAGGAAGTGCTCCACTGTGGATAATTTTATCATCACTCTAAAATCATTCGGATCATTTTTTTCAGCCCTGGAATTGCCAATTGCTACTGACCCAAAGATAGCTGTTGTCATGAACCAGTAGTTTTCAAGTTATCACAAGGTGGAATAGAAAATTGTGAGCTAGCATCTCCATGGAGACAAGCAGGTGACATACAGTCCAGTAGAAAACTTTGTTCAACTGTTCAACTAACTAACATCCTCACACAATCTGTTTTAACTTGCCATTGGTCATAATATTTTGCTTGTATAGAGTAATGTCACCTATGTTCACCACAACCAAGACATGTGCTAGGGCTGTGCACACTATGTATGTAAAAGAATAATGCTCCCTTTCATTAAGCTTTAAGTAGATGCCATATATAGCATCTATATACATCTAATGGGCACACATGTTGAAAGTATGCTAGCACTATAATACCCAGGGGTCACCCAGGGATAGTGTTAGCCCGTGTATTTATGACAGTCTCAGCACTCAGAACCCTCCAGCCCAGCCACAGAGCGACCTTTAGGGAGCTCAGAATAAAGAACTATATAGATTTGACTTTTAAAATTTAATAGCAAGATGTTGCGATCGTGGATATGCAGGGCCCAGTGCTCTTCTCATGAATTGGGTTAAATAAGGAAACACTACAAAATGGAGTACTGTTAGAACATGTCCTCTGCTTCAAACATCAACCAACCACAACACTGTTTTTCTCACCAGGATGTTGTTTGCTCCCTCTGTAATTTCCCACAAATGACCATAGAGTTGATGGCACCTCATCCAACTGTGGAATTAACAAATGTGAGATTTTCAAGCTTTTTGCTCATCAAGGGAAAATGGGGTTGTCTGGTTAGAGCTCATTGCACAAGATACCTACCAAAGCGATTGTGATGGGGCTATCTCAAAGCCTCAGTATGAACTTGTTTATGGACAAAAAATAAACTAAAATAAAAGCACTCTTTTTTTTTTTTTTTCCATTTTGGTTTTGGTTAAATTTACTGGAAAAACATATATCCTCACTCGGAGTGGGCTTGCATCTCCACAAACCTGACTCTTATTTGGCTTGGAGGATCGCTTTCTCCTGCTTATTTCCATCATGCTATAATTTACCAGTATAGAGTAAAACTGATCTATCTCCATGAGGAATATTCCAAGTAACTTTCTATTTCCATGGAATCATGCAGGTGATGGGCTACCTCCAGAAAGTGACATACTTTACCTTTAAGTTTGCTCACAACTGTTTTCGGATCTGTTTTAAATAACCAGATGCATGTTACATTTATTTATAACACAGGCCAGGGATTAATTAACCCTGAGTTTTCATAGTTTCTTGTGTGCCAGTGTCACTCATGGTTGACTCTGATTCAACAAGACTCTAGGCGTCTAGCGGCATTGGGCTAATGATGGAGACACTTTAAAAGTGTTTAGTGTAAGGAAAATAAAATGCACAGAACAATTGCATGCTGCAAGTTATTCATTTTGAGCTACCTAAAGAGTACTATTCAGCAAGTGAGAGATGAAAGAAAGTAAATGTAGCATCCATTAGAGTCTTTTGAAAATGTCTTTTAACGTTTTACTTTGGTTCATAATATGTGGACCTGATTTAGCAGTACCGCTTCCTCCATACAAATAATGAAACAATGATTTTTAAAGTGAAAATGATGTATATCTCCCAGTGTGTATAACGCACTTCTACTCCATCAATGTTTCAATGCCAGTTAAAGGTCCTATATTACACGAAATTGATTTTTGTGAGCCTTAAGCCATGCTATAATGACATCAAAAACATACCTGGAGTTGTGGTTTGTTTCATTCACACATGTTTGAGTAACCCTTTACTATTAGCTTGTCCGCATCTCCAAAGCTCTAAATGCTCTATTTTACCTTGTGATGTCATGTAATGGTAGATTTAATCAACTATCTTTTACCTTTAATTTAGTAGAACTTGGCAATTCCAGGTCCAAAATCATACACCTTCACTAGAATCATTTAGATGGAGTTTAAAAACACAGTGGAGCACTTCCTTTATTACCACATGACATCAGAATATTTGAGATAAGAACTCGGCCTAAACATGCAGGATGCAGGTAATTCTAAATCTAGATAGACAACCATATTTTCTTGTTGTTCGTCATTAATAATATCAGATAAAGATAGATAAATAACTTGCATTTCCTTCACTAAACTCTGACCTCTTTTAAATTAATATTACCGGCGTGGGTGTGGCGGGTGTCGCAGATCATTGATTTGTACTTGTATTTGCACTCAGGTAGCACACCCACTGAAACTCTGTATGTTGGTCGCTATATTTTGTCATTTTGAAAGTCTCATTTTACATAAATTTGTCGCAGGGAAAATTAATCTTCCATTCCACATCTACTTTTTCATTCCATTTCGGTATCATTCATTATTAATGTCCTGTTCTGTTTTATCTGTCTCCGCTTGAGCTCTAAATGGATACATGTTACCTTCCCGCTCGCCTATTTACTCATATTTTATCGTGCTGTCGGCTCTTTAAGAATCACATTTGTTTTTTCTTATGGTGAATCTTCCCCCTATTGGACTCCATTATAGAAGCAGATAGGATGACGCGCCCATGAATTTACACGGCAATTACATCCCACCTGTGCCACCGCTACAGCTGCTTGTGCTATTACTTGCTTTCTCACGCTTATCACCGCATCTGATATTAAAACAAAATCAATATGGAATCAGAGCCCAGCACCACGGCAACATGGGAAACAAGCTCGGGAAGCGGCACCGCGGACATCCTTTTGATCTGGCATGAAAGCACAAAATGGAGTGTTTACTTTCGAAAACTGCAAATTGCTAAATCCTCTGTGTATGATTGGATTTCATAGCATCACTGGCAACGACCATTAGAGTCATGTAAGGCTTGAATTTCGAAGAATTTTCGGCTGCAAAAAGAAGTCAGTTTGTTAATTTACAAACTTTCTGTTTTGGCTACATTTGTACAATAAATATACAACTATCGAGCTGGAAACGACTGCCCATAGTACCCAGCATGCATTTTAACAACATCTGATTCACTCTGACATGAAATTAACACAAATCCTTTGCTCTATATGGACCATAGATTCTGTAAAAAAGTGAACTAAGGGAGTGTGACGTCACCATTAGCGTTTGGCTCCAGTCAATTGAAGCTCATCGAAGCTAGCAGTTACAGGGGTAAATTTGGCGCCAAGTTTTGACCACGAGAACCATAGCAACCAAAAAGCCAATCCAGAGTCAGGCTATTGAAGGTAACGCCCCTTCTAAACGACAGCCGCTTTACAAACGCTGTCAATCAAACCTGTTGCTACTATTACTTAGGAGTGACCGCAGTGTCCAATGTCCATATCTTGATTTACGGACAAAATCATGAAATAAAAATAAGCTTGATAGATTTTTTATTATTCCTGACTCTGGGCACCAGCAGGAGGCCGGTCCCTGAAGTCCTCAGAGTGTGAGATGGTTCATATGGCACTAACATGTCGGAGATGTACTTTGGTGCTGGGCCATGGAGAGACTTGTACACAACCGAAGCTGCTCTGAAGTCTATTCTCTGAGCCACAGGAGCCAGAGCAGTGACCTGAGCACAGGGCGCATGTGTGAAGTACTTCCTAGTTCTAGTCAGGACCCGAGCAGCAGTGTTCTTTTGGAGAGGCCAGTGAGCAGGCCGTTACAGTAGTCTAACCTACTGGAGACAAATGCATGGATAAGTCTCTCTAGTCTCTCTTAGCCAAAGAAAATAGGGGAAATAAAGAGGTAATTTTGGTTAGAAAAGACACACCATCTTGGAAAAAGGCAATCATTTCCTATATATAACTCTGTCTTCAGTCCTGGATAACAATAACGATAGCCAGTATGCTAATAGGTGTGAGAGCACCCATTAAGGGCCTGAATGATTATGCAAAATATGACTCAGGCACAGTTCACACTTGGTTTAGTTCAATGGACATGGCCAACAAACAGAAACTTTAAACAAATAGGTGTGTTGGTTTCAGTATAGTTAGCTCCTCCCTTCAGACAGAGTCCACCAGTAATCTGACCAGAACTGAAGAAGTGGCTTGGATTCGAAACAACTTCACTCAAAAAAATGTTCTGTCCAGTTGATAGAATTGATTTTTTTCTTTTACTTTGGATCAGACCTGAACATCTAAGGGATTACACAGACATATTTGGTTATTGGCCATTTTAAGCATATGTTATCTTTTAGGCGCCTACACACAATATAATTTATCATTTCCTATTTCAACTGTTGCATCATAATCATAGCCTATTTAAAATAACTCATTGACAATGCAGGGGAGATGGTATCAACATAATTCTTACATACTTCCAGCTCCTCCATCACATTTTTACAGTAGCGCAGACTTTCTCTTCACAGTTTTTGGATGAGATCTGCTTTTGGCACTCCCTTCTTAATCTCTGGCTCCGGAGTGTCAGGAGCGATAGCAGTGAGCCTAAGCCGGGCGGGCACACTGATGCACAGAAGACAATGAGCAGGAGCGTCTCTAAAAAACAGCATTCCCGGAGTCTTCCAGTGTTTTGATGCCTCGCCTCTTTGATCTCGCTAGCTGCTCCACTAAACTAGATGGCACACGCGGCTGAGCACCTGTGCCAGAGCTGTGCTATTGTTCAAATATGCCAGATCCACAGTTCAGAGTTTCACTGAGAATTCACACGTTTTTCCCTAGACTCATCAGCCTAGTTTTAGTGAACAATGGACTTAAATACAGGTGCTCATGTGTGACATTAAAAGGATCTTGTTTTACTGACTTAAAAACATGAAAATGGTTCTTTTTAGACCAGGGATGAGCAAACTTTTTGACACACAGGCCACAATGGGTTCCCAAGTCGTAGTTTTCCCATGTCTGTTTTAAACGTTTCCAGTGGTTCAAACTTATTCCTCACTTACCTTATGCATTCTGAGCTAACAGCTGACATACTTTGGCCTCAAGAGCTGCTTACGCAATATATCCGCACTAAGACAAGAAACATTTTGTTCAAATACATGGGTACAGGGCCTCTGAAACCACCAATAGCTGATTTTCTCCTCATCCATCATAGTTAATTTGAGTAAAATATAAAAAAGCTAAAATTGTGAAGCTAGAGGCATCTCCAAAACTCCAGCTTTTGGACTGTTTCCAGTGTGAATTAGTCAGAATCTTTGTTCACATGGTCACATTTTTACATAGCAATTTTCCATCAAGACAGTCAAAGGATCCACACACTCGCGCAGACACTGGGAGCAGAGGGGGGGGGGGGGGGGGGGGGGGGTTGTTAAGTGTCTTGCCCAGGGACACAACAACAGCATTCATCTGTGGGAGCTGGAATCGCACCACCAACCTGCTCTGCCAATCATGTTTATGTCAAGAACCACCAACCTTTACATCAGTGGACAAACACTACCCATTGAGCTATGATTCAAGAACTAAGGATAGGCAAACAGAAATGCATTATGGGAACAAATCGAACTGATTAACTTCTTCAAATTAAAGCAGCATTTGTGTATCTAACTAAGCGTCTATGGCATTAGTCTCATGTTATTCTATGGAACTATAACCAAGATGGGCTTAATGATATATCCGAGGGTTTAGGGATCATGTGACATTATCTTTTGGTTATTGACAAACAAGTGTCATCGGATACGTCTCACAGCTGTCGCGGTAGTGGGATTATGCAAATGACCTACCGAAAGATGAAATATGGGAAACGCTTTGTGCTTTGGCTGACTAACATGTATAGCGATACTTGATCATTGAACTAAATTCCTACATACATAATGCCCCAAATAATTCCATCTGAAAGTCAAAGTAAATTCTTGATATGATTGAAATAAAAAAAAGACAGCAGTAAGTGACTAGTACTCTTACATGACTGGTGACGGCGTTGCAAAGTTTCCCTGCCAAAACGATGCCGTGACTCCACAAATAGGATCTACAGCAAACTTGGCCAATCAGATTTCACTTGTTTATGTGTATTTGTGTGAGGGACAGTGACCAATTTAAAGGTCATTGTTGCTGCTAAGGACTGTGTATCGTGCACAGCCTGACCCAGCATAAAGCCAAGGCAATTAAAGTCGGGCCACGGACGGGGGAATCGACACAGCGCAGCAGTGGAGCCGTCCAACATGGCCTCCACCGCTCCAAGTAAACACAGGCAGAGGCAGAGGCTGAGGGGAAGGCTGGGCGGGCTGGCACTGAGAGGGGGAATAGGTTATGCAAATGACCCTGGCCTCCGATAGAAGAGAGTCAATGGAGTTCCTGAGCGCTGACGGGAGCAGAAAGTTAACTACACAAACAAGTCAGTGGAGCCGGGAAGCCATTTTCCCTTCACTCTGGCTCTCTGCGTTTCAGCCTGAAGTGCCCAACTCGTCTATTTGGAGATGAGCTTTTGACCTGTTTTAGAAAGATGTTGAACGGCCGTGTAATTGCACCTTTGATTAGTGTGCCAAGAAAAGTCAATTTTTAAGTCTGCAACACATTTGACTTTATTGTTTCAAAAAAAGGGCCAAATTATGTCAATTATGGCTGTGGAAAGAAATGTAATGATAGAGTACAAACAATACCATTAACCAGTGGTGGAAGAAGTACTCGATTTTGGTACTAGAGTAAAAGTACCAGAACATTTCATGCAAATTTTGAGATCTAATAAGAGATCAACAGAAGCAACTTTTTTTTTTCCTGCCTCTTTTTATTTGTATATTTTTGTTTGCTCAAATTATGAAACCCCCTCTGCCTTTTCTGCAGGTCTCAAACAATAATAAAAACTTCTGTTCAAAAAATGTGCTGGAGTATAAAATAGAGGTACCTGCTCTCAAATGTAGTGAAATAAAAATAAAAAAATATCCACATTAAAATCTACTCAAGTAAAGTAGACATAACTTTTTTTTTTTTTTTTTTCATCAGTACAGTATTTTACTACTTTTACTTTGTTACCTTCCACCACTGCCATTAGCTAACTACTATTACCAATAAAATAAGCTATTTTATTGATGCATAGTTTTGGAAAAGCTTTTCTGATAATGAAACAATATGAAGTAGTCTGTGTGGAGCCTTTTGGAAATCAGCTCAGTAATACCTCATTTTACAACATGCATCTTCCACCCACCCATTATTCTGGCTCATCTGGAAACAAGTATCTGCCTATCAGATCTATAGTGGCCACCCACAGCTCAGAACACATTTCCCTTCAGGGATGAGAAAGTAATTCCTATGCTAAAAAATAGTTTTCTTACACCACAGGGCCGACATCATGTCACCAGACCAAATCATACGCTTTTTTTTTTCATTTTAGACATCAAAACCTTTTTCAAAGACGCTCGATTTGATTTAATGGTATCTTCTATGACATACAAAGCGTAATGGGGTGATGATAACTGGTGAGAGATTTATGATAAAAGCAAGGCCATACATTTGCTAAGTGCAGGACCAATTTAACTGTTTATCAGCTTCGCAACACTATTCATGCAGTCCTGTTGGCCTTGGACATAACACCAACTGTTAGCAGTATTGCCAAAATGTGTGTTCTCAAATTGGTTCAAGATGCTGAGGGATTTTAATATATAGAATTTGCTACCAGATACCAATTTCCTCAGTGATATTATGCACAAAATTGACAGCGCCTACACAGTGAATGGTTGGTGAAAACTCTATTATTACTTTGTCTTGCACTGACCTATCAGTTTCCTAACTCTTCCATCCAACTCCGTTATCTTGGTATTAAATATGCAGCTGACTTGAGAGGGAGCGACAGGACGGCTGGGTATGTGCGGGCTATATTTTCATGCCATTCTGGTGGGAGAGACTTGGCCTGGTTTTCAAAGCCCGGTGCCAGATGGTGGGAGCAACTTGCGAGGCAAAGGAGGAGGAAGAAAAAAAAAAAAAAAACATGCTTGACTCCGTAATGCCAAGACCAGATGAGAAGACATAACCTAAATCACATACACTGTTATGCGCGCTCAAGCTCAGGTTTGAGTTTCCTGATCTCGACTTCAAAAGACCTGATTTGGAGGCGTTCGTTGCAGGAACTGAAGAAGACTTGGGAGTATTACAGTTGCAGGGTACAGTAAACACAAGCGTCTGTTCCTCCCATAGAGGAGATCTGACTTTCACATTTACCACATCGTACAATCAGTATGTACATTTCCATATGTGGCTTCGTAAGGCAGGCATCGCGTTGAAGTCGCTCTAACAAATCCATATGCACAGTTCAATTTGCAATACCTGCTGCTGGTCTTGGCAGATTGCAAATAACCTGAAGTGCATATGCTTTCATGTTGTTCTAATTATTACTTGGTTTAGTGGGATAGTACTTGTGGTAAATATTTCTTATTCTTACATCCGTCAGGTGGACATTTTTAGGGGAAAAAAAAAAGATTAAGAAAAAATGTAGAAAAATACATAAAGTAGACACAAAATGCAGCATAATTTTCAGTTCAATTAAATG
This sequence comes from Periophthalmus modestus, assembly GCA_019594935.1. Lineage (NCBI taxonomy): Eukaryota > Metazoa > Chordata > Actinopteri > Gobiiformes > Gobiidae > Periophthalmus > Periophthalmus modestus. The sequence goes on from JAIEZT010001373.1 coordinate 21,470,161, forward strand.
TATTTATATAGCACATTTAAATATAACTTCTGCCCAAAGTGCTTCATATAAAAAAAAAAAAAAAAAAAAAATGGCATAAGACATAGGCAATAAACAATAAAACACGAATATATCTTGTCTAGCTAGTATTAAATGCCAGGCAGAAGAGGTGGGTTTTCAGCCTAGTCTTAAAGATTGAGAGTTTCCGACAGACAGAGGGCACTGTTCCATAGTCTGGGGGCTGCCACAGAAAAGGCTCTGTCTGTCCTGCTGGCTTTGGGCACACCCAGCAGGAGCTAGTCAGCTGACCTCAGAGCTCTGGGTGGAGTAAAGGGCTGCAGTAACTCCCTCAAATAAAGTGGACCCATAGAGTGCAGACATTTAAACACAATCAATAACATTTTGAATTGCACCCGGTATGAAATAGGGGCCACTGCAGGTTGCACAGCACAGGCCTGATGTGCTCGCATCGCTTCATTTTTTGCCAGTACACGCGCAGCAGCATTCTGGACATTCTGTAAGCACGCACGGAGCCCAGGCCCAGCCCCACACACAGAAAATCATTTTACAGACAAGACATTTTTCAGGCAGTTTAAACCCTCACTTAACAAAATAAACAAAACACAACTTCATTTTGTTATTAGTCAAATCATAACTCTTGTGCATTTTAGTTTTTGTCCTTGTTAACGTTATAGTTGCTAGGTAACACTTCACGTAAGTCACATCTGCTGCCCAGGATTAAACTTCACTAAAAAGGTAACATTTTTAGTTAAGGTTTTACTAAAGTCATGTTAAATCTAATGCAAAAGTTGATGAAAACTAAGTACCATCCAGAAATAACCCTTGAGAGAACATTTGTTTGCTATTGGCTGATTAATTCAATAGTTTCTGGAACAGGTTATGAATGACTATGAATTAAATAGAGAGATGACTGCTTGACATGGGGATTCAGGCCATTTTCATTTCTCTTTACTACAGTGGTCAAATAGACAAAGTTAGACTTGTATAGTTTCTCATGTGTGACTCATGGAAGACCTCCAGTCCAATTCTATAGGTAAGGCCACTGCATCATAACTAATGCAATACTGGCAGTAGTAGAACAATACAGAAGTTTGAAATCTCTGAAAGCATTATTAATTTAGGTTTTATATGGTTTGAGAATGGCATATCCATGTGTGTGCACTTAAAGACAAATTGTTACGATGCACTTTAGCCTGGTCCATATAAAGGAAGGTACACAGAATGAGAAAAGCAGGTCAACCATTTATTTTAAAGGACTGTTTAGTAAGTTCAAGGTTTAGTTTGTTTTCATACCATACCATACAGAACTCGGGCAGCTACTTGTCCACCCAAACAATAAAATAGAACAGGAGAACAAATCTATGTCATATACCCTGCACATCTTGCAATAAAGCATACATCGAGGAAACAGTGAGGGCATTCAGTACACGAAAAATGAACATAGGAAAGAATGTGAGCCGTGCACACAAGCAAAAAAACACAAAAAAGAACAGGAGCAAGTCAATTGTGGTTCTCTGACCACTGTAAAAGAGAGAGCCTCATTATTGGGACGGCGGACAGCAAACGAAATACGCAAATGTGCCCACAGAACTTTAAACCGGGATGAGGGGGGGCTTTTTACTCTCACACACCTGGGATACTGTTCTGAAGAAGTCAGACTGCTGATGGGGCTGCCGTCCTGCCTCCACCGGTAGGAAGGCAGTGCCAAAACCTGTTTAATCAGCTGACCGGCCACGTTACAGCAGCATGAAAACAAACTAAACCTTGATCTGAAAAAAAATAACCTATTAAAATAAATTATTAGAAGATCAAATGAACCTCATTGGGCTAGGTCAAGCATTTAGTTTTGAGAATTAACCTGACTCTGGTTCACATGCACTTTTAGTTTCACCTTGAATTTGTTGCTTTCTTCTCAAAAGCGTAGACCTCACCTTGTACTATTGGATTTTAGACTTTTGTATTTGATCCCAAACATTCAAGCAGTATAACTCTTTTTCGCTTTTATCTTTTTAACACCACTTGTTTTTGTGGTACTGTATCGACCAAGACTGTTTTTGACTTTCTGCAGAACATTGGATTAAAAGAGTTCAGGTACAATGAAAGCTAAACACAGATGATTGCCGAGCGCGTGCCGTGAATTCAAAGTCAACTTGAGTGGTGGATTTTAAGGGGTGACCAGGTCCTCTAATGGCGGAGGTGTTGTGTTAGCCAGCATATGGTGTGGCCAGACAGCTTAGACCCTATTTGGTGCGGCAAAAGGGTACAAGTCAGGTCAGCTAGCCCAAGCATGAAGATTGTGCCGACGCGACCTCAACAACAGATGATCCCAAATGCTCGCACCACACGTTATGTCTTCGTCTCTCGAATACACACACACACGATGGAAGGTGTTTTTGTGGTTTTTGAACACAGGTGTAAGATTATAAGACCTTACATGAACCTGAAAAGAGTGGGATCAGGCAAATACCATGTCTGGAGTTTTCAACAGAACTTCAAGGAAAGGACAGTTAAGTTTAAATGCTAGTAATTTGATGTTTGTTTTAAATTGTCCAATATTGCAAGTGACATTGGGGGTGTTTATACATTTGAAAATTGCAGAGGCTTTTGTAATTACCTGCATTGCTTTCTCCATATAAGCAGACAACTCAACAACTCTAAATGTTTCAGAAGCATAACAATAATATTGTAGTGTTCTGGTGTAAGGAAATGCCAAATTTCGTTTTGTTGTTTATTTTTGGAACACAAGGGCTACTGTAGGCTGTAACCCACGCCAAAACAAGAGCAAAACAACAGCAGTCTCAACTCACTAGAGCCAGTCTCCAAAATCAGACCGGTAACTGACGGATAGAACCTTCACATCAACTTGTCGGGAATGTAACCAAGTGTCACATACAAAAGCAGTCACATTAACAACATGATTGGCCTCAGACCAGCAGGACACATAGTAAGTCATGTGTGTTGAAATATGTGAAAGCGGCCTCTGCTGTCACGCTGTTCCTCATGTGTCTTAGGGAAGAGAGAGTTGTGTACTTTTTATATGCTTTTTGAAAGACAAAGTCTGGTCCAAATGAACCACTAGGTACTTTGTCAGTTACCTCTGAGGGACAATATTTCTTTTTAGACTGTTAACAAAGATGTTTGGCATGTCTTTAATTCTGTTAGTTCTGGTAAAATACATATTGACTGTTTTATTACTTAGTATCAGACATGAAAATTGGAGCCATGTGCGCACATGATCTGTGATCATGATGATGTCTACATCTTTGCACACGTCTGAGAGGTCATTTATATAAATGCTAAACAACATGGGCCCAGAATTGACCCTTGTGGGACCCCTGTTGTGCAGGGCTGCAAAGAGGACATAGAATTGTTTATTCTTACACTGTTCCTGATCAGAGAGATACAATTTTACCCAATGCAGTGCATCAATGGAAAAATGACACAGAGAGAGCTTGGACAGATGGACAGAGTGGTTTACTGTGTCGAAGGCCTTTCGTAGGTCTAGAAACCCAGCTCCCACTGTGCCCCCTCTTTCCAGGCTAGCTCTAAAGTTCTCTGTCAGGTAGCAGCAGGCAGCTTCGGTGGAATGATTGCTGCAAAAGCCAAATTGCATTGGATGCAAGAAATTATTGTTTAAATGCTCTGTTAACTGTTCTTTACTTGTTCTCTCCAGGATTTTTGATACTACAGGTAATATACTAATAGGCCTGTAGATGGTTATCTCACTTTTGCTGCCAGATTTGTGAATTGGTGTTATGACTGCTGTTCTGAAAACACTGGGGAACACACTTCCATTGATTGATTTATTAACAATTTGTGTTATATTTGTTTTGAATGTGTCCTTGTGTTTTTTAATGAGTGTCCTGTCATCTTTGACCTTCAAAATTGATAAGGATTGTATAATTTTATCGGTTTTGGCCTAGTCAATACAGCTGAAACTTAGGGTAGTATTGGAGGAAGGGGCAGGTGGTGTGAAAAGATGGACAGATGCAAAGGTTTGTTGCGTGAGATCATTACAATATCTCAATATGCACTATGTTAAATGTTCCACAGCATGGCATTTAATGGATCTGTTATTTATTCAATTGAAAAATAGAGCACAGTGAGTGGATTCAACCTGCAAGTTGGCCTTCTGAGATAAATTGACTTTGTGTTGTAGTTGAGGTATATAAGTATTGAGTTATGCATTAAACAGTCTGTGAATGTGAATTACATGTGAAATACAGTCATCTCCACAAACTAATTGGTTTACTCTCGCCGTTTGCCATCTTTTAGCTTTCTACTTAACTTACAAATGAGCCTTTTTAGCAATAGATCCTGGAGCCATTCTCAAGACTAATATGACTACATAATGTATCAGGATACAGAATAAACCTGGAATAACAGCTGTATTGTGTAGGAAGTGCTGAGAAAACAAGCCACTAAAATCCAATCTAAACAATGATAATGGACGGAGTAACAATTTAGAGCTGTCAATCAACTCAAGGGTACACCGCCAAGCCCAGACTTTAAGGACTTTTGAGTGTAACACTATCAGAGAAAGCACTTGACAGCTTGTGCCTGCAGATAATATGGTGAGACGTCAGGTGAAGGTTGACTAATTGACCTACATAACAGAGACTGGGTAATGTGTTTAGGGCATGTAATGTCCTTCTACACTTCTTCACAAACACAAATCAAGTGTCGGGAACTAGTGAACTAGTAAATCATGTTGTAAATAGATTTCGGTTGCTGTATAGATCACTGTTTTTGGGGATCAGGGCTACAGTCCATAAATGCACAAGTGATTTGGAATAACAGTATGACCTTCAACAGAATGACTTATTTCAGAAATTTGTCCATCTTATATAGGAATATCCATTAAGTTATTGCATTCGATTTTTATTATATAATTAAATAAGTAGCCGGTGTCATACAGTGCGCAAGTACCACTACTTATGAGCACTTGCGTATTTAATTTTAACTTGCAGCGTAATTATACTGTTAGAAAATGTCTGCAAGTCTGTTTTATCACTTATTTTATCTCCTGCTTTGTTGATTACATCTTATTATGTTTATTTTTAATAATGAGTCATATTTTGGCTCACCAAATGATTCACCATTGGAAAAATCTATCCCTGTAGATGTGGAGCACCAAATTTTAGGCATTTTAAAATTGCAATTTGGCCATCAAGCCTGCTTGGCCAAACTCATTATTTTCTGCTCATTGTGTGTAATCTCTGTGGTATTCGAGACCTATTTCATTTTGCTAATGGGCCAGAGACAAGTTTATGTTACTAATAAAGACGATGTGTTTTGGACAGTTACCTCTGAGGGACTTCATTAGTGCCTTAAAGCAATACTCTCTCTGCTGTAAAATAAAAAGACTCCATATTGATCTCATGTAAATATGTATTGGCCTGATCACACATCACATCAATGATCTGTCAATACAAATAAGTTGCGTATTAAAATGCATTGAAATTTCTCTACTATAAAGATTTTTTTTTTGGTTGTTTTTTTTTTACTTCACTCCACGCCAGTTTGAACTTATCTAAAAAATACATATATGGAGACACTGACATAAAAAAAAAGTCACTGACACTTTTAAATCTTTAATATCTCATATAATTCTTAAGTTATACTCACCAAATTTTAGTAGTAGGTAAACTGAACCTTCTGGGATTTTTGGCAATATATACGGTTATAATTGTTCACTTGCACTTGAACTTATCACTGCTTAAACTAGGGGAATTAAAAAATGACCTAATTTTTTAAATTATGTTTTTTAAGTGTCCTCTTTTTTTTCGGTTTTGCACTGCAAAGCCCGATCCAACACACTTTGTATAACATCCTCGATATTACGTTTTAATTCATTTATTGTCTGAGGTTTATTCACAAACACCTTTTCTTTAAGATAGCCCCACAGGAAGAAATCGGGACTAGTCAGGTCTCGGAAGATCACATACTGCTCCCATCTTTAAAAACGACTTATTATTCCTTTAATGGCATTTATACTTGGGGCATCTCTGGTATTAAAATGTCAACGGTAACACCGCTGAGTTTCTGAATTTGACCCATGTGACTCAAAGTACCACTGTACAATAAAGGTTTGTTCTTCTGTGCTGTATTTGCTCATATTAATGTTGAAAGTGTAGTTCTAAATGCTCTGAAAAACAAAAGAGTTATGGATTTTTGTTAACTGTTAGTGACTTTTGTATAAACAATCTTTTTCTGGCCCCCACCTACTTCTTATGGTGCATTCACACCGGTGTGTCAGATGCGTCAAGCTCACATTCAAAGTCTACGGTGGCGTCTTGCTGACGCAGCGTTTTTGCGGTGCGTCTTCAAGCGTCAAGGTGGCGCGAATCTGGCGTCAGCATCTGCGTCTTGAGCATCCACGCGTCTACTCGTTCAGATGCCCAAGCATCCTAGCGTCGAATGCCTCAAAAGTTCAACTTGGTTGAACTTTTGAGGCAGTTGACGCGCAGCGTCAACCAATCAGAGACCACGCTCCAGTGACACAGCGACGTCATTCTGAAGCGCTGGAGTCACAAACACGAACAGTGATGAGGACAGGGACATTATCCGCGCACCAATGCGGGACAGCAGGTCATCGAACTGGGCCTGGGTCACACGAAAATACTGCTGGAAGCGCTGATCATCCAGACGGAGCTCCTGGAGCCAGTGATGAAACTCGCCAAACTCCGAACGCTTCTGAATTATGTCGTGAACCCAGAGACGCCGCCGCCGAGCCGATCCCGTCCGTTGATGACTTTTGTACAGGAAATACACCAAAGCTGTTCTCTCAACATGGTCTGTCATTGTGCACAAAAGGAGCAGGAAAACACTCAACGCTCTAGAAGCACGTCCAAGATGCGTGTCTAGAGCGTTGCCCTCTGCCCTCAAATGCACACGCATCCAAATAGAGGCGGCCAGCGCGTTTTTGACGCCGCGGTGTGAACACAGCATTAGAGCTCCTCCACCATCACACTCCCACCTGTGCTCTCTGATCAGCTGATGCCAACCTCCAAGCTTCCTCCTTTCCACCCCATGACCCGGGGGGAAGTCGGTAGACTGAAGGTCTGGGAATCCCTGCCCAGACGGATCAGAGACTCATCCACAGTCTCCATCTTCAAAACAGCCCTGAAAATTCACCTGTTCAAAACTGGCTTCAAATAACTGTTTTTTTCATTTGTGGTTTGTCTGTCCTGAACTGTGTGAAGCGTGTATGAGGGTCATGAAACCCCATGCAGGTGTTATGTATTACTATTAGTAGTAGAAGTAGCAGTAATAACAGAAGTAGCAGTAGTATTTGATTAAAATATTTAATCAGTTCTATGTATTGATATCTTGGAATGCTTTCAAAACCACAACAATTTCAAAAGTCTTCCACAGTTATATAGTCTCCTTAACTCCATCTGAAATCATGATCATCCAGTTATACGTGAGCGCGCCCAAACATCAGAATCAGTCACTCTTACTATAGTAGTCATAGCAGCTGCATACTTTATAACCAATAGCTATACACTATATGCTGATAGGGTTTTGTCTTCATTTCTATTCTGAGCCAGCTCCAGTGCGCTTCGAGCCAAATACACCCGGGCTGAGAGACTCTCCACTCTTCCCTTTTCATTTAGCCCATACGACAAAGGAAGATAAGTTGCATTTACAGACACATCCATATCCGTCGTCTCTTCTTGAGCACTGTCTCTGCCCATCCTTGCTATTAAAATCTCTGGGTATTTTTGTTCCCATTAAATGAATTATACCCATTACTCTCGCCGACAACTCTGCATTGAGTGTGCGCACCCCGATTTAACATTGTTCTAATTCCTCTCAGTATTATTGCAATAAAACATTCATCATAATAATTAACCATTTTGACATCTAATTTAAGCTAATTAATTTGAGGGAATGAATGCTTGTGTTATATCGAGCTCTGTGAATTGCCATGAAACTTGTGCTAATCACCAGAAAAGTGGCAAAACTCTGCTTCTAAAATGTCTGTTAAGTCAAATATGTAGCAGAAATGACATTGTTAGCATTTTAAATTGTAGGCAAAGGGAAAAGGCAGTGCAGCTTTCCACAATCAGGCTATTGGTTTAGTTCATATTGCAGTTGCGTTATGGATCCCTTCAGGCTGAGCATTGATATCTGTAATTTGTGCGTCTTTGTTTTCCACATTTGCCCAAAAGGCCTTTCTTTCTTTTGATGCAAACAGTAGGCAGATATTGTTATTGGCACATTGTTGCTTTATGATGGGGCCAGCCCTTGCACAGTCTATTTGGTATGCATGTATTGATCGAGCCTTTGAAACCCTGGGCCCAGAAAATGTATGGCTATTTTCTGCCTGCTTGTTTAGCTGCTCTTTTGCGTTGCACTCTGCACTGAAGTCTTTGCCTATCACCATTTCAAAACAGATTCAGTGAAGATGTCGAACTGTGTGGGATCCGGGAACTGGGTTTATTATGTTATTGTCATTCTGCTGCCACCGCATAACACAGTCATTACAGAGGTAATAGGACTCTCTATACACTAGGGATTATCAGGCTCTGCATAGTCCCTGCAGACCAGGTTTTCTATAGCTTTCTACAGCATTGTGTAATTTCATTTAATGTAACTGTACCTGATTTTAGTGACTTAAAACATGACAAACAGAAGTAGTTGATTGTAACCAGTCCAATGTATCAACATAATGGGTTTATAGCAAAAGACGAAGTTGAAATCTGTCTACTGGACAAATCGTTGTAAGAGTGGAGACGTTTCGCTGCATCCAAGTGGCAACGAAACTTTTTCACTCTTACAATGATTTGTCCAGTTGACAGATTTCAACTTCGTCTTTTGCTATGGATCAGACCTGGATGACTGAGGGATTACTCAGACATAATGGGTTTATATGCATGTTTCACAGCTTTCAGCAATCATTAGCATGCTAACAATAGATTTCCTGATTCTTAGAGGATAAAAAAGCTTTACAATTAGATTAAGACAGTACACAGTGGTCGCATTGTTACCCTAATTAAGAGTGGGGGAAGGGGGCACTAGCCTCCCCTAGGCCAATGCTCCCCCACAGCTACCCCAAAGATTTTTCCTCACTTTCATTGTTCACCAAATTTTGACTAAAAATGTGCGAATAACAACCACACAGTGTTCAAAATGGTAGGGTGTACGTGCCATAGTTAAAAGGCTCTGAATTTACTTGTGAAGTAAACACCCACGCTGAAGACCTTAACTCCTCCAACCAAAAATGTTTTGTGCCGCCCCTGATTAAGAGCTGATTTTAAAATATATTTGTACTGGAGCTAAACAAAGTTTGCTAAACTATACAGGTACAGATACAACCACTTAAAATCATCAGGATCACAGGTGACCAGAACAAAGGACTGATTTCAGTTTGAAAACACGTGACTAGCATGTTTTATGGCCATGACCTTTGACCTCATTGTCTGAATCTAGAATAATATGAATGCCCTTATCGGTAGTTATATATCTCTGCTGCTTCACAGACATCCTCGTATGATGTTTTGACAAATGTTCACTGGGTAGTATTCCTCCTCCGCAGACATGGCGTGCAGATGCGTGTGAATCACATGCTGAGTGCACTGCAGTGACACCATTAAATGATGTCTAATGTGCGGCACATTCGGACAGGTATATTTATCATACATGCTAATAGAGTGTGGAAACAGTCATTTTGTCCCTCGTGCTATGAGCCATTAATTAGAGCTGCTTCCTCTGTGATTTGTTAGCGTACTCATAGCATACCCACAGTGATAAATACTTGTACACAGCTGAGCGGATTGTCAGACTGTGAAAATAAATTCCTGTTAAAGGTGTATGAGAGAGAGTTTTTGTCACACAAGACAACCTTATGGATTTATTGCTTATACCATAAATAAGGAAGAGGAATTACGTCTGATGGTTAGGTTTGCAGGTTCAAGCTGTGAGCTGTTTTTCCACTTTGTGTTGAACATGAATTTCTGCAGCCAGTTTCTAACATGAATTCACACAGCAGAACATAACAATGGACATCTACAGACATACAGCAATGTCTGTAGATATTCATTACTACTACAGACATTCTAGGCCAGAGGTGCCCAAACTTTTTTTTTATCAACCACCACAGCTCAAAACATATTCGAAGCGGAGGGCCGCAGACCGGTGATCAGTGAAGTGTGATGCTTTATACACAGCTTTGACAGAGTCGCTGTGCATTAATAAGGCTTGAAACACATTCATTTTAGGTCTGTATCACACTGCAATGTGATGTTTGAGGATATAGAGGTAGAAATAGTTTAATTTGCTGTGAAAAGTACTGCTTATGATCAATTGGGCCGGTTCAGCAGGAGGCCTGAGGGCCAATAATAACTGGTCTGAGGGCTGCTTTTGGCCCCCGGGCCGTCGTTTGGACACCCCTGGTCTACTCTATTATAGTTTGCATTTGCGTCCTAGAATTTGATGATATGATCTCAGATTGTGAGCAAGAGCCTATGTAAGTCTGATAAATCTGAACTAATTTAAATTAGTAAGAAACGTCTAAAATATAAATCCACAAATGATAACCTTATCATCATTTGTAAGAGAAGGGTGTCAGCAGAAAGGACTTCACGCCATGGGATTAATATTGCAGGTTTTCGAGGGTACTGTGAAAAAAATCATTTCTCTCTGTTTGATTTCTGCTAGCAGAGAAGAGAAGACGTTGAACTTTGTGCCAGTTTTTGTTTCATGTGGATAGTCCCAGTAATTACAGAGCTTGACTATAAACCAGGTCAACAAATCAGCACATGATTTTAAAGTTTTAAGCAAGTTTAGTTCTGTGGTTACTCCTCTACTCCTATTTCTCCGATCATAGCATTTAAAGGAAGACTTTGTAACTCAATTTACCTCAACAGCAAATGTTACCTAAAATTCAATAACGTAAAACTTGAGCATGAAACAAAATAGAGAAGGACTTTGTTGAGTTCAGCATCAGGTCAGGGCGGCATACTCTATAGCATCTATTTGGCACTTTTCAAAAATTCTTCGTCTGTGATATCCGCTCTCACCTTCAACCCAGTTTCAAAACCAGGGCGCTGGCTGCTCCCCGCTCAGTGAGGCTTGTTTATTTCTTCAAATATCTACGAATTCTTGGTTTGTGACTAAACTCTCAATTAACCATAGATATCAGGAAAGAAATCTCTCCCATTTGTGTCAGTGCGGTGTCCTGTTGCCACTTCCAGACAAACATGGCCATTAAAGTCGGAAAATTGATGGCATGCATGAGGAGGAGGAGGAGGAAGGGGTGCTTAGTGAACAGAGCAGGTACAGAACAGTGTGGTGCGTTCAGGGCCCTCTGTCTGTGTAACTTCCGCCGCTAACCACATTAGTTCTGCTTCAGTCACAGCTGGAGACTCCACGAGGAGAGGCTTAGCTGCAATGAGCCGCCCAGGAGAGAGCAAGTGATCAACGCAGTTTACGGCTATACGAAGCCATGAGGGAGCTATGTGGGATGAGGGGGAGGGGAAAGGGGATTGGGGGGGTAATTGAAAGTGAAAAGTATTGATAAAATACTCAAGTTGTATTGTGTTGCATTTTCACCTTCATACTTTTTACTATCGCTTGTATTGGCTAACAGTAGATAGTACAGTAGTCAAAACTGTACTTTAAGTGTGCAACCGCAAAAGTACTAAGTGAAAAAAGTGAGGTGAGTGAATAAACTTTCGTAAATAACATTATGTCCATCCATCTTCTTCTGCTTATCCAGAACTGGGTCACGGGGGCAGCAGTCTAAGCAGGGACTCCCAGACTTCCCTTACCCCAGACATGTCCTCCAGCTCCTCCGGTGGGACACCAAGGCGTTCCCTGGCCAGTTGAGAGACATGGTCCCTCCAGCATTTCCTGGGTCTTCCCCGGGGCCTCCTCCTAGAGGGACATGCCCGAAACACCTCCCGAGGGAGGCGTCCAGGATGCATCCTGAGCAGATGCTTGAGCCACCTCAGCTGGCTCCTCTCGACGAGTAGCAGCAGCGGCTCCACTCCGAGCTCTTCCCGTGTAACTGAGCTCCTCACCCTATCTCTTAAGGGAGCGCCCAGCCACCCTGTGGAAGAAACCCATTTCGGCCACTTGTATCCGCGATCTTGTCCTTTCGGTTATTACACAGAGCTCATGACCATAGGTGAGGGTAGGAACGTAGATTGACCAGTAAATTGAGAGCTTTGTCTTTTGACTCAGCTCCTTCTTTACCACAACGGGCCGATACAGCGACAGCATTACTGTAGACGCCTGTCAATCTCACGTTCCATCCGTCACTCACTTGTGAACAAGATCCCGAGATACTTGAACTCCTCGACTTGAGACAGAGACTCCCCACCCACATTATGTATGCTAATATTTCAATATCTGACAAAGCATGTGATCCATTCTGACATGACCAAAATCTGGAAAAAAAAAGGTATAATTTGAAATGCCATTTGTAGGAAGATCTAAATTGCGATGATATTGCTTACTACTTGTGGTGGTAGGACTAAACAAAACCAAAACCAGATTACTCTAGTCATGCAGAAAACAATAGGTATAGAACGTCCAAGCTGGCATTTAAACAAAGGCAGATGGTGAAAGAAGTTAGTTTTAAGTAAATGTACAGATACCAGACCAAAAAATACTAAAGTAATAATAAAACTATCTCATGAAAAAGATGTCAAGAGTAAAATGTAAAAGTATTTTGCGCAGATTTTGAGATCTTATACAGCTTCAAATGTAAAGATCCTGGTACAGATTTGTGTTGAATTTTGTTCAACAGAAACAACTGAATTGATCATTTTTTCCTACCTGTTTTTATCTGTGTATTTTGCTCAACTTATGAACGTGTTAAAAAATAAACCTCTCAGGCTTTTCAGCAGGTCTCAAACAATGATAAAAAAAAAAAAAAAACTTTTACTTTTCAGTCCTTTTCAAAAATGCTCCTGCTCTCAAATGTAGTGAAGTAAAAGTAAAAGTATCCACTGTAAAATCTACTTGAGTACGGATACTGGTAAGTAAGATAACTACTATTACTTTGTTACATTCCACCACTGATTTCCGTTTAAAACTCCTCCTTGGGGGCAGTATAAATTCTAGCTTCTCTTTTGATTGAAAATGTCTTCGGGATGGCGATCGAAACATGTCAATTTCAAAAGCAGTTTCCAAACACCTCTGAAACCTTTTATACCAAAGCTGCGACACAAGTTTTGTACACCCACATTTTTGGAGTACACAAAAGTTTATGTGATCCTGATACTCCACTGTGCAGGTGCCGACTATAGTTGCGGGGGGGCAGTGGGGTTCCTGGACTCCAATAAACGATTTGGCACAGATACAAAGAGTCTCACTGTGTGTTTTGAAGAAGATGATTAAACTATATTGGTATGATGCAGTGAAGCTTGTCTACATGACTGTCAGATGTCAGAGCGTCTGTTGCATAAAATTCATTGACTTTATAAGGAGGACATGCTGGGTCCCTGTCAGCGGGGGGGCTCTAGGCGGCTTTGTGGATGCACGAGAGATAAACCTACTTATGCGTGTGAGTGGTTGTGTGCACAATAGAATCTGCGAGTCTGCATTGGGAGTAAACAATAGCCAAGGAAGTCTGGATGAAATGTCACGGGGGCGTTTGACCTTGTTTGACAAATTAAGGAGCAAATAAATAAATCGTCTTGAATTACATCACCGCAGGGGAGTCTACTGCAGACACACACACACACAACAGTGAAATACTAAGTGCATTTTGTACACTTTGCAAAATGTATGAAGCAGATTAGGGTGAAGAATGCCATAACACTGGATAATGTTTCAGACTTTATTAATGGACTAAGTAATATTCATTGGACCTTCAATCATTATATCACTTTATGTTATATGCATGATATGTTATTTTCATGGATGCCTTGTTCAAATACAGAAAAATACAAACACAACATAAACAAAATGAATAAGCATATACTGTAGGTCCATTTAAAACATTAAAAACAGGTGCAGGCATGAGTATAAATGTCTATCAGCAGAGTATTAAATTGCATTTGTGGCACCAAAGTATACCGTTTTGTATATCCTTGGGATCTATCCATCCATCCATTTTCTTCCACTAATCTGGTGCCAGGTCGCGGGGGCAGCAGCAGTCTAAGCAGAGACTCCCAGGTTTCCCTCACTCCAGACACATCCTCCAGCTCCTCTGATGGGACCCCAAGGAGTTCCCAGGCCAGCTGACATAGTCCCTTCAGCGTGTACTGGGTCTTCCCCGGGGCCTCCTTCCGGTGGGACATGCCCGGAACCCATCCCTAGGGAGGCGTTCAGGAGGTATCCTGAGCAGATGCTCGAGCCACCTCAGCTGGCTACTCTCGACGTGTAGGAGCAGCGGCTCTACTCCAAGCTTCTGTGTAACTGAGCTCCTCACCCTATCTCTAAGGGAGCGCCCATCCACCCTGCGGCGCAAACCCATTTCAGCCTCTTGTATCTGCGATCTTGTCCTTTCGGTCATTACCCAAAGCTCATGACCATAGGTGAGAGTAGGAACGTCGATTGACTGGTAAATTTAGAGCTTTGCCTTTCGACTCAGCTCCTTAACCACGACAGTCCTTGGGATCTATCACATTTATAATTATATGTATTTAAAAGTTTGTATCTCCAAATACAGATGTTTCTTGTAGATAAATAATCCAGCTATATTTGAAATAACAGATTCCAAAAAAACTATTACTAACCCTGTTATGTTACGCCATGAAATCTATCTGTGTAATTCTACATAAAGGTTGAGGCTTGTACCAAATCAGATTCACTCATGTTAGATCCTTTCCAGCGCTGGCTCTGCAGCTTAGCTTTATCTAAAATGGTGAGATAAGGTTATTCCCTTTACATGAAACATTAAATAAAGGAATCGGGATATAATTTACTCTTGAGATCGCATCTCTTACTCCTCAACAATGGATTCATTCTTCAGCAGTATTGTGAATCTAAAATCCCAAATCCCACTGAATTATGTAGAGCAAGACGTAACCCCTATAGCAGCAGTGAACTTTAAAACAGCACAGCCTTTATAAATGCAGGAACGTCAGCTTTATTCAGCTGAATAAATAAATAAGCAAATCCAAAATCCAGAGGGTTTTGAATATTTCATTTAGCTCAAGTGGTTGGGGATTTTTTTTCTCCTTCTGTATTTCAAAGAGCAGTTTATTTCTCAATATAGGCATTTAACATCTCTAGATCAACATACCACGAGAGAAAGCAGGCTATGATGACTAATTTATAATGCATATATGACGCAACAGTTGTGTGGGTAATGGGACCAGGAATGTGGTTTCACAAAATGTATTTTACCTTGTGCTGATGAACTGTATAATGTTGCTAATTATAGCAGCAATTAGGCTGCAAGAGGGCTCTGCAGGCGACCGGTCTGATGTGTGTGTAAAGGCTATGTTTTGCATTCACAATAACGGCTTGCATCTTCTCATTTCACCGCTGCTGTATACAGGAGCAAGGAGTCACACAGTTACAAAGAAAACAACAATGAAAACAAATGCTGCTGGTGGTCAGGGGCTTTCACTTATCACAGTTATTTCAATGTGTGCCTATGTATCCATTTATTATTTTTATTTTTTGGCTTTTACGAACTACTTGCTGTAGTTATTCAGAAGCACTGCAGGAGTGTTACACTAACTGCAGTCTGATTTTGAGTTGATTTTTACCAATAACTGCAGACCTATATTATAACGGTACTTTCAGCTCCTTTGTGGGATCCAAATCTATTGGATCCGTTCTCTTGAAAGAGCCATTCAAAAGACTGGCTCTTTTAGAATTTATTTATATGACAGAAGCCGATGTGAGAACTCATTTTATCAACAAACTAATCACTGAGAGAGATGACCATGGCTAAGATTTGTTTGAAGATTGAACATTTTCAAATAATAATGATAATAACTAACTGGTATTATAATTATAAATATGTCTTTTGGTGCACAAAGCTCTCACTTGTGTTGCCTGCTCTGCTTTTGTGCGGATTGTTGTGTTGATTCTGTGTTAACCTGAATTAAAAATGCATACAAATTAGAAAGAAAAAGATTTCACTTGTATAAAAAAAAGAAAAGAAAAAAAGAGATCCGGTTCCAACTGTTCACGTTAAGGAACCGTTCAAAAGAGCCAACTCAATCACGAATGTCACACACTAACCTATATCTTACATTATATTTCAACGTTCCCTCCGTCGTAGCAGTTACATCTTGGCTACGAAGGTAAACAGAAATGAAACCCCAGTTTATTCTGAAATGTAAAGCATGCATTCTGAATTTCTCCGAATTTTATTTTTGAGTGTATTCTCTGTATGAGTTTATAACCAGCAGACAAATGTGCTTAATTAATGAGAAAACTATATAATCAGGTAGATAACCATCACTTTAACTTGCACCTTTGATCAATATAAAATGAGCATTCACAAATACAGCTGCATACACTCTCACTAAAAGCACACAGATTTCCTCTAAACTCTCCTGCTCCCTCCCTTTATCTAATCTGCTTTATTGAATATGGTAATTAAAATGAAAGCCCCTATCTTGCACTAAAGCTGTAATTTGTTTTGTGCATTTTTTCCTATATACACTCTCTCTCCTTCTTGTGTGTGTGTGTGTGCGTTAGTATGTGTGTGTGTGTGTGTGTGTAAGCGTGTAAGCTCTGACACACTGCATCATATTGGGACCTCCGTTCAGGGGAAATGAGACATGGCTGCTGATGTCATCGGGCTTTAACTGTGGCTCTGGGGATGTCGCGAGCACAGAACACACAGACGGTGCAGACAAGCAGAGGCAGTAACACAAAATTCTTCCCGCTCCGTGCCGATGGGGGTTCAGAGGATTAAATACAACATGTAACCTTGGAGACCTGCCTGTGGTTGGCTCAAACGGCTCTGCTCCCAGGGCCCCTGCGATGTTTGGTTGTTGTTGTGAGCTCCACTGTAAGGTCGATAAAACCCACATCCCCTGATTATGCATAAAAAATATTCCCAGGTATAAGGGCTCGTTTGATATGGCCCCTATTCCTTTTTTTTTTTTATACACATCTGGAGCGCAATGCCGGAGGTAAATTGAATAGTGGAAAATACAAGAGGGCCAGTGGCTTCTTTTCAACTCAATTACAAAACGCTTTCATTGATTTAAAGTCGTCTTAAATCCTCCCCCTGCATCTTTTCTCTTTTTGGTCCATTTTCTCTCAAGTGCTTCTTAAACATCTAGCAGCGTTTGGAGCGTTATCTATAGAAGCAGTTGTTACTTTTTTACTCCATTTGTTATTCTTTTCCATCTTTGAAAAATGCTGTCCACATATACCATTACACTGAAAAAAAAATGTCTCTTGACTGTTGTCTCTCCTCTACCGACTCTGCCCTGATCCTGAGCACACATGAGGTGAGATGAGCCCTCCGCAACATCAACATCAGGAAAGCAGCCGGACTAGACGGAGTGGTGAGCTGGGTGCCAAAAGGAGAAAGGAGCTGGCGGACGCCTTCACCTCCATTTACAATTCGACGCTGTTCACATAATGGCTCCCAGCCTGCTTCAAAGCAGCCACAATAGTCCTCGTCCCTAAACAATCCAACGCCACATGTTTAAATGAGTACAGACCTGTAGCACTCACCTCCAACTGGTCATGAAACACATCAAAGCTGCAACACCACCATCACTCGGACCATACTTATTTGCATACAAGGAGAGCAGGTGAACAGAGGACACCACTGCCATTGTGCTTCACGCATACTGGAGCATCTGGAGAATAATAACACCTATGTGCGGCTTTTTCGTGGACTACAGTTCTGCTTTCAACACTGGCCGCACAAACTCTGGTCCAAACTACACCATCTAAACACCACACTGTACAA
This sequence comes from Periophthalmus modestus, assembly GCA_019594935.1. Taxonomy (NCBI): domain Eukaryota; kingdom Metazoa; phylum Chordata; class Actinopteri; order Gobiiformes; family Gobiidae; genus Periophthalmus; species Periophthalmus modestus. Next base: position 21,488,015 of record JAIEZT010001373.1, read on the forward strand.
TTGGATTGTGGACTTTTAACAAAGCGTACACAGTGTGGACAAGCACACCCCCACCACACTTTTTTCAACACTGGGGTCCCCCAAGGGTGCAATGCAAACCACCCCCTCTCCACTTTATTCACACATGACTGATTTGCTTCTTCCTCCTCCAAATGTCAAATTCAACAACCCCACAGTGCTCGGAGTCATCACCAATGACAATGAGACGGACTAGAGGAACGTCTGGCATCATGGTGTGACCACAATAACCTGGTTGTGAACATCAAGACGGAGATTCTGTGGACTTCTGCAAAAATGGACAAAACCACTGACCTCTCTCTATCGGCACTGAGGTGGCAGAGAGGGTGACAATCTTGAAATTCCTGGGGGTGACCATGTGACTGAGGACCCGTCCTGGAGCATTCACACTTCCTCAGGTGTCAACACAGCCAACATCCCTCAGACCAGTGATGGTGAACCTCTACTGTGCCATCAGTAGTGTTCTGACATATGGATAGTGTGGTTCTCCAGCTGCACTGACGCTGATCAGCAGGCATTCCAGCGGGTGGTGAAAACAGCGGGGAAAATCATCGGGATGACTCTGCCAGAGATCAGCACCATCTCCACCACTCTCTGTCTGAGGATAGATCAGTACCATCTCCACCACTCTGTCTGAGGAGAGGAGAGTGCACAACTTCTTGCACGACCAGCACCACCCTGCTCTTCACTTTTTTTCAGCTGCTGCTCTCAGGTAGAAGGTACAGGTCCATACAGGTGTGAACAACCAGACTGACCAACAGCCTTACCCTCAAGCTGTGAGGGTGTTGAACAGTGTCTGGCCACCTGCCCTCGGCCCTGTTGCCCTGCCTGTCACGTGTTAAAGCCACGGTGTGAATGAGTTTTTCTTTTGTTTTACGCACTAGACTGACATCACACACACCATTTTCATTCACAATACATACACATACTCATAACCTCACACCTTTGTTTTTGTGAACATTATTCTCATACCTTATCTTTGAGGAAGTCAAACCTAGTGTCGTCTACCATATAGTTGTGCTCCTGAGCCAGGGATAACGCTACTATTACTCATGTAAAACTTTCTGTCATTCTTCCCACTGTGAATAAATCTGCAAGTGACAAACCTCTATGTTGATAATATAATATTATTTATATTATATTCTAACCTCACTGTTCCTCTTTCACTCCTTCAGACTGGATTTTTTGTCTCTTATCTTGCTCTGTCCTTTGAAAATGCAAAATAATGTGGATTAATGAATGTTTTGTTCCATCCATTGCACAAACTACAAATTACATATCAGATGTTACTCTTATGAGTCATTTCTTGCCTTTTTGCCTCTTACCTGACTGGAGATTTTTACTACTCTCCTCATTTCTGCTTTTCTCCAGGACCTGGGTCAGGAGTACAAGGACAGCAGGAGCTACAGTTGTAATTTGTAAAACAAGATTGATTTTGAATTGTTTAGTTTCTGGCACTATTAGTACCTTTTACTTTGAAATAGTTCAAATCCAAAAGAGATGGCTAGTTGCTTTCTTCTAACTGAATTACAAAACGCTTCAATTGATTCACATCCTCCTACTCCATCTTTTTCTTTAGCAGCTAAATAAGGTTTTTTTTGTGCCCTTTATGACTGACACACTCTCCCTTCAAAGGACTCTGATTCTGTTTAAAGTAGCTACACATTTTAATAGCTAAGATTGCATTAACAGGAACATTTGTAAGAACTGATTTGTAACCAGCTGCTCTCTCATTTAAGATGCTTGCTAATAAGTTGAAAACCATACTGGATTTTTGTACGATCCCTTTTGACTAGCAGTTGTTATTTTGTCCAGGTTTGGCTGCCAATGTATTTTCCTAAAGTATGTTGACAGCAGAGGGACCACCTGCAGTAAAAGTTTGCACAAATGATGTTTACTGACCACCTGTTTTTGCCATTGTCAGCACATCTGTAGATACACTAAGGAGAAAAGCATTTGAACACAAACTGCTTGTTAGCAAAAAGATACCCAAAAGTACATTCAAGTTAACTGCACATTTATGGTAAGTAATGGTTATGTGGATGCTTATTCCTGTAAAACTACTAAATCTATTTTCTTTGGTCTGTTCTATAGGTTAAAAGTCTTGCATAAAAAAGAAAAAAATCCCAAACTGTACAGGTACAGATTATTAAAAAAAAAAAAAAAAAATCTGTGCTGCATATGAGTGTAATGACCACAAAGTATAAATGATTAATTGAGGTGTCATGCTCATGCAAATAACATGTAAATAGTTTGAATCACGTTTGACTATTACACTGCACTGCTCTTCATTTTCTTATACATTCTGGACGATAGCGACTGAATTGTCCCACCGGAAAGAGACCCCGGGGAAGACCCACGACACGACTACGTCTTTCAGCTGGCCTGGGAACGTCTTTGGATCCCACCAGAGGAGCTGGAGGACATGTCTGGGGTGGGGGAAGTCTGGGAGTCCCTGCTTAGACTGCTGCCCCCGTGACCCGGCCCCGGATAAGCGAAGAAGATGAATGGAACTACAGAATTGCCACTAGGACTAGGGTTTACAGTTTAGTAAGGTTAGTAAGGTCCATTTAGGAAATATCCATTTATAAAAATATCTAGGTTTGTGTAGCCATGGTGTGTATCCAGGGAATGCTCTGAAGCAGGGGACACTGAACCTGCAGAGTAGACAGGGTCCAGGGGAAATAGATCATGTCCAGGGACCCTCCTCCTCTCGTACAAGGAAACCCTGCTCACTGGCCTCTGATGTCTGCAGATCGGCCGCACGTAGGACACTATTGGCGTATGCAGAATGGAAAGCAGGTTGAGGTGTGGCAACGAACGTTCTAGAGGGCACAAAAAGATATTTGTACATGCACTTAAACATGAACTGCTTTTTCGCACTCGTTAACCTCTCGCCGTCACTCTCATGACACCTCTCATCACAGCCCTGTGAGCACATGTGGGGAGATCATTTAAATAAAGCACGTGGTGGAGGGTGCAGAGCTTCACACACATCCCGAGCCGCTCCTCCACTGGACAAACATCCGACCAACCTGCACTCAGCACCAGAGCCCGTACTGGGACAAAAAGACAGCCTGTGGATAGAAGGAAAGCAGACATTGAATCAGTTGAATTGTGCATCCAGAGACCCACCGCCTCTAGTGAATGGAACACGGCAAAGACGCGGTTACAATGCTCTCTGCTTCCCTGTCTACCTCGTCATTCATTCAATGCAAGAAAGTTTCACAGGACCACAAGATACTTTCACAGGATCAGGAGATACTTTCTCAGGATAGTTTCTCATAGTTACTTTCAGTGTAGTTGCTTCTCTTCAGATAAATACTAAAGGAAGTGAACTTGCAGAACCCTGTCAGAACTGAAGAAGCTACATGGATGAGTGCTGAAATGTATCCACTTGAAAGCATTTGTCCAGTTGACAGAATTCAATTTGCTTTTGCGATACCTTTCACATTAGATTGGTGCCAACATGTGTGTGTCTGCCTTAGTTTATATTGTTTAAGTACATTTTACAGTCTCTCCCTTCCAAACAGGGGGCTCTTATTGGCCATTTGGTTTGCTATTGAGCACTTCTCATTCTCTTTCAACGCGTTCCTTTCTGTAACTGAACCCTATTTATATGTATACGGGCAGAGAAAGACTAGAAGCAGTATACAATTTCCACAGAGGGCCATAGCCTTCTGTATGAAATCACCTGCTCTGTACTTTAAATGAAATAGTGCACAATACTCAGGAGTAACCCACAGCACACATATTGAAAGTGTCTCACTGAATAAACGCCCTTCGTACAGAACTAGATCTCAAAGCTAACTAATTCTTGTCTTTTGTGACTTCTCTACTGCATAAATAACAGAAAGTGCGTACTGTGATGGAGTGAAGCCGCTTTTACGAAGGTCAGGGAGGATGTCAAGTGATTAATAAAACAGGTTTGTGTGCTGAGGCAGAAATGCTACTAACATCTGCGTACGCAACAACACATCCGCTACAGCGCCCCAACAGAGCGCCGCTTTCCTCGCCGCTCCCCACTTAGCCCACATGCATGACAGATCTTATCTAATGATGTAATGGCAAGCAACAGCCACACGGAGCAGAAATAGTTTGGTTTAATAATGTTGCTATTTTTTTTCACTGTAGCTGCAGTACATTTACTTTATACATAAACAGCCCAAAAATATGTAAGACAACTTTCAGGTCTATATGACTGGTAAATGGTCTAATTTTTTACATAGTGCTTTTCCACCTTCAAGGCACTCAACGAACTTTACATCAAGGAACCACTCAACCATTCATACAACAGTATACACAGACGCTGGTGGGTTAATTGTCTTTCCTAAGGACATATCAACAGTATTCACCTGTGGGAGTTGGAATTGCATCGCCAACCTTAGTCTCAACCAATCATGTTCATTCTGGAGAGTGGAATTCGAACCACTAACCTTCAGATCAGTGGACAAACATGCTACCAACTGAGCTACTGTCGCCCCCATATACAGTTTTACTATTTTTCTGCATAACTCCCACAAAATACCGTATTTCCAGGACTACAGAGAGCACCTGATTAAAAGCCGCATGCTTTAATTTAAGACAAAAATAACTTGTACAAGCCACAGGTATCCCACGTAGTAATATGAAAAATTAGCTCAAAAATGTTCATTTGCGAGGGACCACTAGTGCAGATTTGCATGCTTTTTTTTTTTTTTTTACAGTGTATGCAGGTGCGTGTTCTGCGTCCTCATTGGCTAAAGGAGATGCCATGTCTCCTGTACAGTACAGAATGCGTTCAGTCAAATTTACCAAAATATTCGATGCTGCAGCGTGACTCTGAAACAATTGCGTTGGACACCTTTGTATTTGAGGACAAACGAGTCCGACACGCATTGTAGACGCTCTGGACGAGCGTCCACGAGAGACTTACATGTGAAACAACATAAAGAAGGAGGAAAATAACATAAGGACGACAGTAGAATAAGTTTTAACAAGGAGCAAAAAGGGCTGTAACCTGCGGATGGAGTCTGCTTTAGTTTGTGGATCAGTGACTGCAGGAAAACGAACATTACGAGACATTACAGCGAAGCGGTGCCAGGACGAAGAGGCGGGGACAGAGGAACTGAGAAATACACCTGCAGCCGCAAAACATTATTTTATTTTAATATTTTATTTAACCTTTATTTAACCAGAAAAAAAGTCTCATTGAGATTAAAAATCTCTTTTACAAGAGCGTCCTGGCCAAGACAGGCAGCAGTTTAGATGCATGTTAGTTACAGTTTACAACATACATGTTGATGGTACAAATGACTGATTTACAATAGTTGTGAGAGTGCGTTAGATTGATCATACAATTTCATTGGGCCTCTGTGAAATACTCATCAGTTTTATTGGTCGACTGTTGCTGGGCAAAATGTTTTTGGCGCCACGGAAAAAAAAAAAAGTATAAGCTGCACTGCACCATAAGCCACAGCGGTTAAAGTGTAGAAAAAAGTAGCGGCTTGTAGTCCGGAAAGTACGGTACACCAACACATGCCCAGGCACATATAAGCAGTATCAAACATTCTAACAAAAAACAATTTAGTCAGTTATCAAACTCCATAGATGTGCAGAGTATGTGTTGGATTGTTGTCTTGTTTACATCAGGCCAGAGCAAATGTTGTGAACAATTTTACCTATGTTAATTATTGAAATTCATTTCAAATGGTAGCTCCCAGAAGACTTTTGCATGTATTGTATTTTATTTTATATTTACACTGTAACTATGGATGTTCATTACGTAATATGCACTGATGCACTGTCCCCATGAATAAATAAGATAGATAGATTTATTTTTGAACTTACAGACTTTGCTTGACTTGTTTTATTATCCTGTACACTGAGCCGGTGCTACCTCTTCCCGCCTTGTACTCTTGTTGTATTCTTGAATGACATGAGTGTAAGTTTGGCGGAGTTGTGTGTGAAGTGTGGCTGCATGTTTACACACAGTGTCACCTGCCAACAGCAGCAGCCGGCCGTGCCTGCTCCCTCCGAGGGTACAGGCCTGTCTCCTCTAGTCTCCTCTGGTGCCACAGGCTGTCACACCGGGGGTTGTGTTCTGACTGACACTCTTAGAGCGCTATTTCCCCAAACGCTACCGTCTCACCCTCAACTTTGGTGTTTACAGTGGAGATCACCAACCGGGATAAGGCAAGATTCAAGATCAAAATACAATGTTACAACTTTTTTTTTACGTTTATTTATTTTGCAAAGTAGACCGAAACACAAAATCACTTGTCTGTGTGATCCCGCAGTCATCCAGGTAGATTCTATCACAAGAAACCCAGAACTGAAGAAACTAATTGGATGAGTGGTGAAACGTATTTACTCTTAATATATTTTTCCAGCCGACACAATTACGTTTTCTTCATTTACCCTACAAAAGTCTGTCAAGTTAGCTGCTTTACATTTATTTAACAAACTTCATACGTAAACAACCCAAAATATGCAATATTCATGACACAGATGCATAGACTTTATAATAAATGGACATAGCTAACCTGCTGATGTTCCAAATAGGAAGTGAGCATGGGCGCACTTCCAACTCCATTGACCCCTCTCTCTGTAACTGCTGCTGTCAGACTCGTCATTTTGGTCTTAAAATGTTTGTATTAACCCGTTCTACGTGATCTTTGCATTTTTATGTTCCTACTGTGTCCTTAAATCAAAATAAGAACATTAATAACAGACGAATCAGCATTAGCAACAGGTTTGATCGACAGCGTTGCTAAGCGCCCTCTTCCTGTGAAAATCAGCGGTGCAGGCAGGAAGGGCCGTTACCTTAAACTACCTGGCTCCAAATTGGCTCTTTGGTCTCGCGGTCTCTTCCAAATGTGGAACCTGGCTCCAAATTGGTCCCTATAACTGCTATCCCCGACGAGCTTCATTCGACTGGAGCCGAACACTATGGGTGACGCCACACTCCGTTAGTCCACTTCTTTATATACAGTCTATGCACAGAAGCCTCTTTCTCGGCACTCAAGTGTATAACTGTTGTTCTGCTTAACTGCCTTAAAATACACTAGCACATGCCCAAGTACATACTAGCTAGCACTATCAAAAAAAAGAAGAAATTAACCTGCAAATGTTGCAATGGGGAATAGGGTTTAACTTTTAGGGAAAGATAGAGCGATCTTGAACAGTCTTGCATTTGTTCAATTATAGGTGTTTTTAATGGTGAAAAAAAAAAAAAAAAAAAATCTTAAGTGAACAGATGTTTCCACAGATCTGATCTACAACTCTAGTCTAGTGCGTAATCTGCTTGTCTCCTTTGACACCGATAGATAGCTTTAAGATCACACTGTGGAAAACTTCAACATGCCAATTACAGATCCTAACAAGCGGATGGTCGACCCTGCACCAAATAAGTTCAATGTTCTATATTACGCAAAATGTAATCTTCTGAGCTTTAAGCCATGTTATAATGTTGTTACCTGCTCAAAAAACATACTTGGAGTTGAGTTTTGTTTCATTCACACATGTTTGAGTAACCTTTATTATTAGGCTGTCTACATCTTCAGAACTCAAAATGTTCTTTTCCACCTAACAGCCATGGAACAGAGCATTTTGAGCCACCTACAATAATAAAGATGAATAAACCCCACATTTTAATAATAATAATAATAATATAATAATAATAATAATAATAATAATACATTTTATTAATAATACATTTTATTAATAATGCCACTCTTCATTAAAACAAAATCTCAGAGTGCTACAATAAAAAGAACATTAAAATAAAAAATGTTAAAAAGCAAAAAACATCATTAAAACACTAATTGTGAAAAGCTAAAAAAACATCTGCTATAGGCTTTTCTAAATAAAAATGTTTTTTAAATTTGCTTTAAAAACGTCTGCGTGGCTCTCAGTTGGGGAGGGAGGCAGTTCCACAGTCGCGGTGCTGAGGCGAAAAGCTCGGTACCCCATTGTACGGAGCCTTTTGGGGGGGGGGGTAGAGATTGGCAATTCTAGGGCTATTCAGATGATTCTAGTGAAGGTGTATGGAGTTTAAAAACACAGTGGAGCACTTCCTGTATTATCACATGACATCACAAGATCCAACAGAGTGTTTTTGTGTGTTAAACATGAGTGAATGAAACAAAACAAAACTGCAGGTATGTGTGATGAGGAACCATTATTACATAGTACAGAAAATGCCGTAATATAGAACCTTTAATGTCATACGATATAATGGGGAAAACTAATCTGTTGAACAATATTGGCATTGGATTTTACAGTATCATAGTTGTATCCTTATCATGTCTTTTACCTTTGTAATAGTTCCAGAACAATGGTGGCTAAATATCACAGAGATTAACAAATTAAAGACAATTTCGTTGAAACCCTGTCCTGGCTTTGATTTCCTTTTGGCAGTTTTTTGTTATGACATACTTTGCCAATAAAAAAATGCTTGTTTAATGGCCATGTCCCTATTACCTCTGTGTGAATATTACTCTATCAAAGGCTCTCTCTGGCGACTCACAGGGAAGGAGAAAAAGAGCCCAAAGCCAAAAGCCTGGAAATCCACCAGGGAGAAAACGCTCGTGTTTACCAGGCGTGTACGTGCTGGTGTTCACTGCATTCAGATTGTGTAGCCATTCGTGAGAAAATTGTTAAGAAAAGGCAATTTGCGATGCCAATGCAAAATGGATTTTTTTTTTTCAGAGATTCTGTTAGATTTGGTGGAATGCACTTGAAAGATTCGTATATTTAAATGACAAATGTTTCTGGTGAAAAAGGGATTTGTGAGCTTGTGAATAGCGTCGTTTCCAAGGGCTCCTGCAGAGAGGGTTCGTAAGGTGAAGAGGAAGCCACCCACATTCCTGCCATATGCACAGTGTCAGCTCGGAGCCAGAAAAGTGACTGCACAGCTATAGCCAGATGCACAATGATAATGATGAATAAGCCCCATCTGAAAGGGTTGCGTGTTAGTAACCAACCACTTAAGTAGGTTTCATAATTACCGATTGGGTTTTCAGTATTTCAGTAAATCAAGTTCTGCTTAATTAGTTCTCAAGGTTCCTCTAATTATTTTTTAATGGATTTTTGTTTTTCTTAAAACTTTTGAATATACGAACCTATTGGAAACGCTGAAGACTTTAATGAATATTTATTAGAAACACATACTTAATGGAATTTATAGACGTAAAAGTAATTCTGCTTGTTAAAAAAAGTTATATTGCCAGATAATTTACAACTATTAGGAGACCCAACGTTGTACGGCTAAGTACAAGATGATGAGAAAGTTTCTGCAAAGAATTTCAAGAATAAAACAAAATAAGTGATCTTTAGCGGTGCACTATGTAACAGAGTCTGCCCGCCCGGTCTGTCTCCTTTGACATGTCATTGCCTTTCCTGGAATGTTCCAAATAATGGCATTCTTGCTTCCACACAGATATGACCTGCGACTGGTTGCACCACCTTGTTACCACGAAGATGGTTATGCTTCGTACCATGGAACATTCCTGGCAAATCAAGAGCATCCACGGAGAATAGAAACATGATATCAAAGGGTACATAGTTGTCAAAGTATTCTCAAGTCCTTCTTCCTAGTGGTGTTTTGTATAATGAAGACTACACACACATCAGCATAAATTTTAGATGTCATGTTACGTCAGTTCACCCTATCGTCAAAAACACCAGTCTGGTTTGGATGACTGAACTTTCATCACACTGCACTGCTAACAAAAGTTCAGACACTTCTTCCATTTGACTTTGATCACCGTAGTAAATCATAGCGATAACGACAGGCTGGTTGAACGAATAATCCCATGTGATCCAATGAGTCTCAATACATCCATTAGAAGGAATCAATGATGACACAAGCAGAGAGAAGTGAAAGAGGAGCAAAAATGTGCACTCAGGAAAGAATTTTGCTCCTAATAAAAATAAATTGGTCCAAAAAAAATAAATCATCCAAATTACTCAACTTACTCTGTGTTAAATGATTACTCAATGGAGGCAGCGGCTGAGTGGAAGAGCGCTCTCCCGCAGATCTGACGCCCTATGCATACATTTGTTAGGGGTGGGTTATATGGTAAAAGTTAATATCACAATTTTCCACAACACAATTTTATCAGAATTCATGCATAGACTGTATATATAAATGGACCTAACTAACGCACTAGCCGCCGTGTTCCAAATAGGAAGTGATTATGGGCGCACTTCCAGCTCCATCAATTCTGGCTCTAATTCACTTTACATTGAAAAATTGTCACCCCTCTCTCCGTAACTGCTGCTTTTAGCCTCGTCATTTTGGTTTTAAAGTGTTCGTATTAACTCGCTCTACATGGTCCTAGGGTTTTTATTTCGCTATTTTGTCCGCACATCAAGGTATGAACATTAATAACAGACAAACGCTAAGGTCATTCTCGCTAGTATTAGCAACAGATTTGATTGACGTCGTTGCTTAGCGCCTGCTTCCTGCTATACCGGCGGTGCAGGCGGCAGGCGACTGAGGACAACGTTGGGAAAGTTTCATCAGAAGATCCTGCTCCTATGGACTGTGGGATCTGAGGAATATATGAAAAACATGCTCCTCCTGATTGTTTTGCCTGAAGAACATCTCAGGAACCTATGAAGAACATGCTCCTCCTTATTGTTCTGCCTGAAAAACATCTCAGGAACTTATGAAGAACATACTCCTCCTGATTGTTTTACCTAAAGAACATCTCAGGAACTTATGAAGAACATGCTCCTCCTGATTGTTCTGCCTGAAGAACATCTCAGGAACTTATGAAGAACATGCGCCTCCTGATTGTTCTGCCTGAAGAACATCTCAGGAACTTATGAAGAACATACCCCTCCTGATTGTTTTACCTGAAGAACATCTCAGGAACTTATGAAGAACAAGATCCTCCTGATTGTTTTACCTGAAGAACATCTCAGGAACTTATGAAGAACATGCTCCTCATGGTTGTTTTACCTGAAGAACATCTCAGGAACTTATGAAGAACATGCTCCTCCTTATTGTTTTGCCTGAAGAACATCTCAGGAACTTATGAAGAACACGCGCCTCCTGATTGTTCTGCCTGAAGAACATCTCAGGAACTTATGAAGAACATGATCCTCCTGATTGTTTTACCTGAAGAACATCTCAGGAACTTATGAAGAACATGCTCCTCCTGATTGTTTTACCTAAAGAACATCTCAGGAACTTATGAAGAACATGCTCCTCCTGATTGTTTTACCTGAAAAACATCTCAGGAACGTATGCAGAACATTCTCCTGCTGCTTTTTCTGCATGAAGAACCTCTCAGGAACATGCTCTTTCTGACCTCTTTATATCCAGACTGTGGAACTTGTGGAATATCTGGCTCCGGACTGGCTCTTTGGTTGCTATGATACTCATGGTCAGAATTCCAGATATGGAAAGTGGCTCCAAATTCACCCCTATAACTGCTAGCATTGACGAACTTCATTTGACTGGAGCTGAACACTATGGGTGATGCTACACTTCCATAGTCCACTACAACACATGGATTCATGTACAGTAATTTTCTATTGTCTTTAGGTCATATAGAGTTGACATTTCTCTGTGATCGGTTAAATCCAGATGTCGCTCACTCAGAGTCTTCCAGAGGCTAAACAATAGGAGAAGTTGGAGGGGAAAAGTCTGCGTTTGATCAGACAGCTGCATTAAATAAAGAAATAGTGAATCACGATATAACAATTTTTCCAGGGTAGCAAGTCAACACAGGGATCAGATTATTATTAAATTCTCATTCTCACTTCTCATCTCATTGCGAAACCCTATTTGTGTCCTTTGGCAACAAGGATGAGAGAGACTCCATCCCGCTCGCCTCCAGTGTCTCCGTACTCAGGTGTGCTGGCTACAATGTGTTGAATGTCTCATGGATGTTCGTTATTGTCAAAACGAAAAACAAATCATGCAGAGAGGTTTCAGAAGTAGTCATCTGGACACCGTTATTGTGCAATAAAACAGCTCTCATAATGTAGAAGCAACAGAGTAAACACACTAACCATCCTCTGGTGTTGATCCAGATTGTTTGGAGAAATATCCCCAAGAAACTGTGTCAGTGGCACAAATTTGAATAAAAGTGCTTGGGTTTTTGCTGCAGTTTCTTGCTAATCAGGAGTTTTGTGTTGCATCATAATTTTCGTCTGACGTTCTCAGCCTCATTATCCAGTTTTGATTGCAATCAACAGAAAATATCAGTGTAAGGCTTTTGTGTTTTTGTCGCACACAATCTGGAGACAAGATGCACACATTCAAAGCAAAGTGGGCAGACGGAGGATATGTCGCACAAACTAATTCTTATTTACAAGTCAAATGATGTTGAGTTTTGGATGGTGAGTTAGGCTCTGGACAGAATGGGAGAAAGCGCAGGTTTCTTTGTCATGACCAACATTATGCTAAACTACAATCTAGAACTTTTCACTGTACCCAAAAGTTTACCCGGGGGCACGACTTGAAGTGTGAGCGACTGACAACAACCTCAACACTTTAATGCACTGAACCTTCATAGCAAATGTCACTTTGTGGAGGGATGGCATTTTAAGCTGTTTTAATTTTCATACTTGCATTTAATGTTATCCTTTTGCATGTGTTTGACTTTTGTATTTTATGAATGGACATCATAGACTGTATAAAGAAGTGGACTAAGGGAGCCTGACGTTGCCTATAGCGCTTGGCTCCAGTCATATGAAGCTCGTCAAGGCTAGCAGTTATAGCAGCGAATTCCGACCAAGAGTGTTGTAGCAACCAAAGAGCCAATCGGGAGCGAGGATGTTGAAAGTAATGCCGCGTGGGAAGAGGCAAGGAGCGGTCACTTAGCAACGCTGTCAATCAAACCTGTTGCTAATGCTAGTGGGAGCGACCTTGAGGAAAGAAGGCACCTGAGTTGAGAGAAGAACCTCCCCCATTACCAGGATGACCCACATGACTCTTTTAGCCAGTCCCTGCTGTTGGGCAATCAGCGCACCTGGCCTTGGCGCGAAATTGGAAGATTTAAATACTGAAAAAAACAGGACGAACTGGAAGAAAGGGGGTGGGATGGTTGGCCCGGGACATGGCACAAGCAGCTGTTTTTACCTTGTTTAGTCCATTGTTTGCCCCGAGGAGGATAGGGCTGTCCTGTCAGTACCTCGCCTCAGCACCAGCTTTAGCTTTTTTATCTTAGCCCATTTTAGTTTTTATCCAATTTTAGTACAGCTTTTATTTCCTATGGGCTTGTTTTACTGTTTAATTTTAATGTTTTTATTGTAATAGTTTCATTTTAATTGTCTTTTGGATTTATTGGTCGCATCATTTTAGCTCTGACTTCTATTTTATTTAATTCATAACTTATTATTTCGAGTCGGCCACGGTCAGTTCACCATTACAATAACATTTTAACTAGTGACAAATTTGCTCTTGAATTTTCTACCACTTTGTAAAAGCCTGATAAAAGCATGAGCATAAAATTAACTAAAAACTCAAAATTCAAACTGAACTCTGAACAGTTTATTAAGAATAATTCAGCATTAGTAAGTAGCTGATTAAATGGTTAGGGTGAAGGTATTAATTATTAATGGAGTGCATTTGACCGATTCAGATATGTTTAATGATTTCACATCAGTTAAGTGCCAGTTTTTGAAGAAAAGCAGAAAACACAAAGTCTGAAAATACTGGAAGTAGCGGTGAATTCTGAATGCTACATCTCAACCTATGACATGAAGTGATATCAGTTCCATCCAAAATGCAGATACAATTTACGCACAAGGAAGGCATTTTTCTGATTGTTGAGTTATTGATTTAACAAAATAGAGGGGTTGTCATTTTTTTTTTTTTTTTTTTTGTAATCATATTAGTATTGTAATTTAGACAGTCTTTGGTCCCTAGAGTGGTCAGTATGGACCACAATTTATTGCAATTGTCAGAAAAACAACAGCGGACAGCGACATGTCTTTAACTGGACACAACACAACTGAAATCAAAGACAGTACATCAAGTTTTATCGGAGTTTAGCAGACTTTTTTTCACCCAGACACCAAAGTCACGTGATCCAAATGTAAGCTGTGTGTCTGAATGGCTCTGTGAATGAGTGCACCATAGAGTCTGCTAAAGAGTACGGGGCTGCGCAGTAAATGAGGGGTTAGGGGCTAGGGGGGACATTTGGACACAACCTAGGCAAGACAGTCAAATCTTAAATATAATCATGTTAACTGATTTAGAGGAATGAGTAGTCTAACCTGACATTTGCACTTTAACATTACATGATACATTTACTATGCTTAACTGAAAGCAGTTCGGTAAAAAACATCATTGCATTTTGTTGCTTTAAACAATATATGCACAGGTTGGCAGGTGTTGGTTCAGGAGTACATTTATAGCCTGTGTGTGTGTGGTTCATAGTACATGCGTGTCTGGAGGCCTCTGTCCTCTCCTGCCCATCTCCCCAGGCAGGAGACCCCTGTCTAGCCTGCCATTTCTCAGTCTGACAGCTGAGAGCCAGACAGCGGAACGGGAGAGGAAGGAACGGAGCGCATGGTGAATTTGAGAGAGGTAGACATAGACAAGAGGTGGCTACTGCTATCTGTAGCCCTCCTCTCTTTGGGGACCAGGTGTTCTGTTTCCGAGGGGGCATGACTGGGGGAGTGGAAAAAAACCCAACAGCTTCCCCCACGTGTCTCACTTGGCATCTGTGCACCTGTATCTGCGACGTGCAAAGGTACAGAGGTTAGAGACAAGGCGTCAGAGGAGGTCGGTCTCTGGAGGCCATGTGCTTTGTTGGTACACCACCCTACAGCAGACCCTGATGCCCTCCCAGCGTCGTGCTCCTGACGCATCTCCTTGAAAACAATGCCAGGCTTTGAGTCAGCAGCTCCCGTATTTCCCTGCACCGTGCTCATCTCTGGGTCTTTCATCTATTCTCTACTCAGCTTTTAGCGCTTTTAGCAAAGACGAATTTAAACTTTTTTTCTATACTGTTACACCACCAGAAAAAAAAGCGCCTTGGCCCCTCTACAGTATACATTACCAGTAAATGGAGCGAGCTGCGCCTTTAATTACGGAAGGCTTTAGCAGCTAATTACAACCTGTCCATTTTTCTTACTGTATATAGTAACATTATATATTCACACACTGTAATTTGTAGAGACTGGCATGACAAAACCTTTCTGCGGCTACACTGCTAGTCCAAGGAATAAATAACAATATTTCAAAAACATAGCATAAACTATCTACTCCAGTGGTTGAGCCAAAAGGAGGAAGACACATGGAAGACACCTGGATGTCTCCTCAAGGTGCTTTGGGCATAGAATCCACTAGGGAAAAGCTGAGACGCGCCATAGGGACTGCCCCAGAATTCCTCAGTATAAATTTGAAAAATACGCATGTAAGTCATGGCAAAAAAAACAAAAAACTGGAAAGAGACAGAGAAGAGACTTTAAATCAGCTCTGCTTGTGTACAAGTCTCTCCATGGCCTAGCACCAAAGTACATTTCCGACATGTTAGTGCCATATGAACCATCTCACACTCTGAGGACTTCAGGGACCGGCCTCCTGCTGGTGCCCAGAGTCAGGACTAAACATGGAGAATCAGTGTTTCAGTTTTATGCAGCTAAAACCTGGTCTTCCTGAAGATGTGAGACAGGCCTCAACTTTGACAATGTTTTGCCTTGCCTTATATTATATTTTATTCATGCAACATCTAAATCCTTATGTATAATTATGTTGTAATCACCTTTTCACCCTTGCTTCAAAAGAGCTGACCCATCCCTTCGCTCCTGCCCTGTTCCCTGCTATTACTCTCAGTAACGGTTGCTCTTTTTTCACCGTCATCCCTGCTCGGCGGTTAGCCTGTTTGTCTCTGTCAGGCGCGTTGTGTTAGCGTAGCGCTGCCGGCTGAGCTCTGTCCTCCACTGGGTTGTTCCCCCTCGAGGTCAGGGAGTGAGTCAGAGGCCTGATTCCGTCACCGCGGGTTACCAACGCACGAATCCCGCCTGGAATATCAGATGAGAGGGAATGGTGTCCGGGGGCGAAGGTTTCAGGCCTGGTGTGTCCGCGCCGTGCCTGTGCTGTGTGTAGTGGTGCATGTGTGTCGCATTGTGGGGCAGTTGTGATATTTGTCCTGATAATGCACTGACACATCCTATCTCTGTTTTCAGCTTTTCCTCTACTGCCTGGTAAAGATCATACACACTCATGACTACATAAAATACTAGTCAAAATGTATGTTTTTTATACAAACTAGCAAGTATGCCAAAAATGTTTTCTGGATGAAGACAAATTTGGTGGATCCATCAGTGTTTAAAGTGCTACTACAGAGATTATATTAGTTAAGAGCAGTGGTGGAAGGTAACAGAGTAAAAGTAGTGTTGTACTTAAGTAGAATTTTTATGTATCTTTACTTAAGTACATTTTACATTAGATACTTTGGACTATTACTTCACTATATTTGAGAGCAGGTATGTGTACTTTCTATCCCACTACATTTTTTTACCATGTTTGTTTCGTAACAAGCCTCACTAAAGTTCAGGCTTCGGCTTTGACCAAACAAAAATAACTTTTCTTATGAATTTTGTGCATTTAAGACATTGATTCGTATTGTTACTGTTGACCAAAATATGCATCAAATATGCAAATGTTAATTAATATGCACTGAAAATAAATAAATAAATATGAAAAGTACTTTTTACTTTTCAATCTTGTTAAAAATGTAGTAGAGTAGAAAGTACAGCTAGCTGCTCTTAAATGTAGTGAAGTAAAAGTAGAAAGTATCCACTGTAAAATGTACTTAAGTAAAGTACAGATACCTAAAAATTCTACTTAAGTACAGCACTTTACTACTTTTCTTTGTTACCATCCTCCACTGATCTTAACTAATGTGTATTGTGTCCCATGCTCTTTAAACACCCACCAAATTTGTGTCTTCTTTCAGGAGTAAATGTTTGCATACTTTTACTTTTTACTCATACAGTACATTTTAAACAGGTGCTTCAATACTTTTACCACAATTTTTTCATGTGATACATTTACTTGCGTAATGTTTTACCTCTACATCTGTACTTTTTCTTAAGTAACAAACATCCCCCACTCTAAGAGCCTTAGATTTTGCTCAATCTACATATTGACAATTATAGCTAGATTGTTTCTAAGAACTCTCCTTGTCTACTTCCTGTATTGTTCAACTTTTCTCCCCAAATTGCCACTACACTGAGATCAAACTCACTTAAGTTAACTTCAGATTAACTGTGCCGTGATGTGATCCAGCTCCTGTTAGAGTAAAGTTTGTAGTGATAGTATTGATTTAATGTTAGTGGCTTACACAAGAGCCAGCTACTGAGGTAAGCCACATTTGTAACTTCTTATACGACAGTGCGCAAACAAATCAATTAGCCTTTAACTTGCATGCTAATGATGTGATAATTCAGTATGCTAATTGGTACATGAAATTTAAAAAAAATCGACATCAATAAACTCGCTAATATTTTCTAACAGGGCTGTAATAATATAAGTATGCAGGCTTTTCGATTGGTTACAGATTGTAGATACTATGTTTCTTTTTTTAATTTTTTTTATTAGTTATATAGTATTATTATTATTAATTATTATTATTTTTATTATAATTATTATTATTATTATTTTTATTATTATTATTATATTATTATTATTATTAGTAGTAGTAGTAGTAGTAGTATATTTTTTATTATTAGTAGAAGTATTGTATTATTTTTTATTTATTTATTTTTGTATTATTAGTAGTAGAATTTTTATATTTTTATTTATTTATTTGTATTATTATTATATTATTATTTATTTTATTATTATTAGTAGTAGTAGTAGAAGTATTTTATTATTTTTATTTATTTATTTTTGTATTATTATTATTACTATTATTATTATTAGTAATAATATTTTATATTTTATTTTTATTTATTTATTTATTTGTATTATTATTTATTTATTTATTTTGTATTATTATTATTATTAGTAGTAGTAGTATATTTTATATTTAATTTATTTTTTTTTTTTTATTTTGTGGACCCAAATGCAATTTATCTCCAAGAAAATACATAATAATGCTGGGAGCCTAGTACGATATTATAATTTGGCCCGTCAATCTGTCGAGTCCTCATTTGTTTACCATATGTGTAAATATGTATCAGAAACTTGGCACTCCACAACAGTGTCGTTTTAAGTAGTCATTATCCCGTCTATTTATCCATGCCGTAAACGTAGGCCACCATTAGCATTCATTTATCTAGAGCCGTGTTCTAGTTGACCTGATTAATGAAATGCACTTCCCCTTTGTATTTTCACTTTCTCAGCCTCATTATTTAGCAGGACTTTATTCAAATTCACTGCTATGTTTAGTATTGGCAAACTTTACCTACTCTTTCTACATAGGCAGTTTCCTTTATCAACCACGCAGCAGCCTTAGATAAGATGAATTAAACAATTTAGTGTGGACTTAAGTGTAAAGTTTGTGGTCATTAATCTGCTACGATGCACTGCAAAACACTGTAAAGGAACAAATTACGCTGTAAGCACTTGACTCCACGTGCGTTCATCTGCAATCTCAAATGGAAAAAAACTTATTATCAAAGCCAGACATATGAATAAAACTCATTTTTATAAGTGATTAATAGAGATAGCGGTACCTGTGGCCTCGGTGGCTGAACGAAGGTCATCTTGGGGAAAACTCACAAGTACCTGTCTCCTTTCATTCCGAGGAGCTGATAAGAAAAGTGCGGATGAAGGTAATTTTGGCCAGGATGGTTTTTCTTGGTCTGGGAGTTATCAGACTGTAAAACATGCTGTCAACTGCATCTTTAATCGGATGGGCCACAACTACAGAAATGGAGCAGAAGCTTTGGTTATGTTATTTTGCAATTTTTGATAACTAAGATTGATTTTATGGAGACTGCAATGGTGTTGGTGAAAAGGATGGATACGCTGGATAGGCTGGGGAGGCTGATGGTTCTACTGCTGCTTTGGAAAAGGGCCAGACGGGTGACAGTGGAGAGACAGAATACGTTTACTGTTGTATTTTTTTTTTTTTTTTTTTTTTTTTTTTTTTTTTAGCTAAAAGATTGAAGGTGAGATTAGCTGACAGTGACAGACAGGTGACAGAAGCTAGTATTGACCTCATTCTGAAAGATGCCCGGGAGCTTCATCATTATCATTCAGGTATGATTTTGCGTGGGGCTGCTGATCTCAAGACTACACAGACTACAAAGACGTTTGCATGCTACCAGAGAAAGAGTGCATTGTTAGTTTTTTGTTGTTGCACATAAACATCAAGTATTTTACACAAATCAACCTACTCTATGTAAGGTTTAAGCACCAAGGCTTTTCTGTAGTTCTCTAATGAAATGAATGGGATTCCTGGCACCTCACAACAAGAAGGTTCCAGGTGCAACTCCCAGATCCAAAATGCACACTTCCTCTATACTTTACAAAGATGTGCGTCTGGTCACTGTTGAATATTGACAATCAAGGACACGCATGGTCTGTCTGTATCGGGAAAAAAAAAAAATCAAAGTGGGTAAAGCATTGTGAGTTTCTGCAGACTCAATGAGCAAAGCGCTAAACTCTGTTAATCTGAGGTGACCTTTGCTTCACATGTGTCATAGAAAAGATAACATCTGATTGGGCGATCACGTTTGACCGGGTTGAGACACAACAGATGACGTTGAGACCAGACTGATATCCATCTGTATAAAAAATACACAGAGATGTCACTTTGGATTTGCCAGGCAAGCAACTCTGAGGCCACCCAGATCTTTCTGTGCTGAGTTTTCATGTTTGCACAATATGACACAATGTAATAGCGTATAATTACATTGTACTTGTTTGAGAGCTTGGTTAGTGCATTACATTGTCCTTAATGGGGGTTGGATGTATTAAGTGCAATGCTTTTTATAGTTTTCTTATGTTTACCAGTATGCTGCCAAGGGCATTTACCATTGCTAACTAGGACCAATACCGTCTTTTCTGTCGGAGCCTACCTTTTACAATCTGTCGTCCCTTTCTGTCCAGTCAAGTCATTAATTAATAAGCCGATATGTGTAATCAAACACTAATGATTAAACATGTTTTGTTCTGACAGAGTTATTTCTGGAGGGATGTAATTTAAAAAAAAAATCTTTGGGTATGTGTGAGTGTGTGATACTTCATTTTGTATTGCACGCTACACGTTGAAAACCAATAGTTATGTGGCTGCAATTGTGTCTTGCCATCCCTGATTAGAGTCCACTATAACCTGAAACTGATTCATTCTGACAAGTCATTACTCCTCTGTAGTATGTTGACACTGTGGCATCACCCAGGCATCTATTTGGCACAGGTAGCGAACACAATGTCAAACATACCTTACCTGGAGGTGAGATGAATAAAAGGAGCAGTAATAAGATGGAAGTTAGCGCGAGGAAAGCTTGCAGGCTTAGCGGTGCATTGAGTGAACGCTGGTCGTCGGGGGCAACAGGGGTAGGTCTCAGGTCAATAGATAGTTGCAGACCAAGCGGCGGGCAGGAGATAAGGAGAGAGATGGGAGGAAAAATGGGCATCAGAGCACACACTGTAATAGCTGTCTGCCTGGCCCTGATGAGGCGGCCTGGGAATAGACCCCGAGCAGCAGCAGAGGAGACTTCTGTGTGTAACCAACAGAGGAATGAGCAGAAGGAAAAGTGGAGCAAATACTCAGTGCTTGGTACTTTTTTCCTAACAAACAGCTAGGCATACGGGTTCTACTCAGGCCCAGGTCTACAGTGGTGCAGAAGCATACACTGCACCCTGATTTAAATGTGTTTGCACCCTTGTTTTTGGCAGGTAAAGTAATGACATTTAATGGAGAGTATTGCATTTGCACCCATTTAGAACTTGGGTGTAGACAGTGTCAGTTTGGTCTGGACCCAGGCTTTTTCTGTTAACACAATCTACTTTCACAATTATACATATTTTATCTAGTATATTTCATTAAAGATGAAGGAGTTAACTTTTTTTCTTTCTAAACTAGTACATCATCCATTGTACCAATAATCAGACCTCTGCATGCGGACGTCATTAGAAAACATACATTTATTCTATCTATACCTACTTTTGGGATGAGAGCTGAGTGGATGTCCTCTACTTCGCCCACTTCCCTTCTTCACTTGACAAAGATGTCCTAAAGCATCTGAATATGAGCGATTTGCCGAAGTGAATATGAGCGATTTGCCGAAGTGTTTGTGAGCCCGGCATGTAGCGAGGGCCCACAATTTCCAGCTACACTTCTGTTGCTAATTGACCTTTTGCATGTGTCATGTTAGAAATGAAAAAGCATTGGATTTTTCTAACATTTCTGGACATAAATATTGCATTACGTTACCGCTTTTCAAACATAACCTAAGTGAATGAAGCGTCTTGCCCAAGGACACAATGGTACGTATACAGCGGCCGGAGCAGTCCCTCTACCACCTGAGCTACTGTGGTTAAATAAATCAACCATTCCCAGAAATCCGTTAGATGTCATATTTTCTCTAGCTATATTTCCTTGTTCTTGCTCAGATTACATCCAGGGGAAAAAAAAAAAAAAAACCCATATCAGAAACAGAGCATTGTCTCACTTCCACTCTGTCTCCCAATCCGTCTGTGTCCGTGGCGTTTAGGTGAGATGAAGAATGTGTCGCTGTCGGCAGTGTAAGATACAGCCCTCACCAGTGAAAGGTGATAGGGCCGGCCTGTGTAAACGCCGGCCTGATGCGCTCTCTCCTCAAAGTCTATTTAGCCAGAGTAATGAAGTGAATCTGCCGTCAGTACGAATATGAGGTTCACAGACACAGCCAGTCACCTCGATTCAACCCTGAACCGAGAGCCAGAGATGGACAAGATGATTCAGCACTAATCACTCCCCCGTTTGTACCTTGAAGGACACCCCGAGCACGCCAGGTCAAAGCAGCTGATGAGTGTCGGCAGAGTACCTATGGTCAGTGTGTCTGCCCTCTGCACCCGCATCACTCGTTATCTCCGGATGGATAGATGTTAGATACATTGTTAAGCTATGATGACTTCTGAGGTCAGGTTAAAGAGAATGTATTATGCTAACAATATTATATCTGCACTCCAAAACGGTAAGATTAATGGGGTTTAGATGACATCACAACATTCTATAGGCCAACAACATTTTATACAGATTAGGGCCAGCTAAAAGGAATATTGTTAAAGGTTCGGTTGCAGGTTCGTGTTGTAACATAGCAAGTTATAGAGTCCAGTCAACAAAACAAATGATCAGGTTCAACCATTTTGAATTTACCATTGGATAATTTGGATAATTTTTATGAATCTGGACATCAGTAGGCTTACATGTAAAGAAATGGCCCATAGTTTAAGGATATATCTGGCTTAAACTAACTAATATGTAGCCCAGACATGTCAAACTCAGGCCCGCAGGCCAAATTTGGGCCGTGAAATCACATCAAATATGTACTAGACCTGGCCCGCTGGCTGCACCAGTATAGCGCATGCACCACTAATACTACAAATCCCAGAATGCTTTGCAAATGTGTTGGCGCTGACCCCCAACACTTCTGTTGACACTCATTAGCATCTGCTACCTGTGGCCTCACTCAAATTTAATCCAGCCCTTCTGAAAAACAGGCAGATTTTGGTGTGAAATTTTTCAATAAATATATAGTTTGGTCTGCCCTCTGTGAATTTGAGTTTGACACCCCTGATCTAGCCCTTTTGAGTTGTATCAAATTAAAATGATTCATTAATGCCCAAAGACGGGGATTTAAAAGTGGTGATGAAACAGTGTAACCCTGGGCAACATGGCAGTAAGACATACCGTGTTGTTTTGTTTTTGCTAATCTGGATAAACCAATATACTTAGCCACTCCTGTTTGCGCCATCCCAGTGCCTTAACCCTACCGGGTCGGATTCTATTGCCGCCAATAGAATTGTGGCTGCGGACTTTCCATTATCGTAACTCCACAACCAATTGTGCTCTCATGTAAACTCAAACTGCATCTCAAAGCAGAGGCATGGGGCTCTTTAAATATGTTACTTTCATTTCGCTAATATGCTTATCTTGTCCCTCGAAGATGACCAATCAGAGCACAGGTGCCGCCGGGATTCTCCCAGTCAGTTATTTGGTGCATCAAAGGAAAAATAAGGATGGATATGTAAAATAGAGGAAGTTGTGTGGAAAAAAGGCCAAAGTACATGCTGATATTTCCTTTAACATGGATTTTTTATGGCAAAAAACAGGAAAGTCTAGACGAGCTATAATGGTCTATAGTGTGCTCAGTCCTTAAAGGGTTAAGGACAAGGGCAGTTCAAACACATTGATGAATGTCAGCGCTGCCTATGGGTCATCACCTTTTCTCTAATCACACTTTTTTTTTTTAACTTTGGATGAATGGGTTTCAGATGTTTTTAAGTAAACACTTCTCGTTTGAGTTCTGGCCTTGTAAAGCATTTAAAAGTTAGAACTAGGGCTTTTGGTGGTGACCTATTTAAATCAAGGTTATATATGCACAGATAATTTTGTTAAAAGAACATAACTTTCCAATCTTTGGCCTTGTTCTTTGCTATTTTTAAAACATCCTTAAACTGAGTAATGCTTCTTGCACAATCATAATAGACTGGCTTAATGCGGCTCAGGATTTAGAGTGTAGAACTGAGGTTTTTTTTTTGCCTTGAACTAAACAGGCAAGAGCAAGCACAGCGTAGTGCCATACCAAACTCAATAGCACTATTTGTTCACTAGTTATATTTATTGACCTCCTATCATTTGGATATATCGGTCTTTTAATGTTTTATTCAAAGAGTATGATTATTTAGCATTACACATAATAACATTGCCATCAAACAGATATGAATATGTCGTTTTAATAGAGGAAAAACATGAATACTCGGGGCTATATATTCAAATAATTGGGCTAACCATCAGCACATTGTAAAACAGCCTTATTATGACCTGAATGAAGCTCATTATTTGCAGCGACATTTACAGTTCTGAAAAAAAAAAAAAAAACAGATTGTAATATTTGCCTTGGAGAAGAAAGTGCTAAAAGGAACAGCGTCTTTTATTTTCTCTGACCTCATTTGCTGCTTATAAATAAATAGTCCTGATAGTTTATGAGACGAGATCTGAATCAGTCCCCCCCAAAGGGCACGTATCCAGTGCGGCATCATCTCGTCAGTCACATGCTTTAGCCTTGTGGAGATTTCTTTGTAAAGTGACCCTATCCCATGACAGCTGCTGACAGACCATCACTGTATTTTGGGCGATAATCACATTCTTCATGACCTCCCACTTTTTCCATTCAAATTTCAAACTCTTTTATTTCATACTTTATTTTATATATATTTTATTTATTTATTATTAAAAAAAATCCTATTTATCTACCTATTTATCTATTTATTTATTTACCTATTTATTTATCTATTTATTTATTTAACTATTTATCTATTTATTTATTTATCAATCTGTTAATTTTTTTATTAATTAATTAATTAATTAATTAATTTATTTAGTTACAAATACTTGAAGTCAACTATAAAGACTGAGATGTAGGCTACGCTTCCATCTGGAGTGACATTCACCCAAAGAAGTGGGAAAAAAAAAAAAAAAAGTTTGTTTTTGATGAGCTTTGGAGTTGTGGAGATTTCTTTGTAAAGTGACCCTATCCCGTAACAGCTGCGGACAGATCATCAGCGTATTTAGGCCGGTAAATACGTCCCTCATGACCTCCCGCACTTTCCATATTCCAAACGCTTTTATTTTTATTTCAATCTATGTGAGGATATATTGAAGTCAACTATAAAGATTGAGATGTGGGTTACGTTTTCATCTGGAATGGCATGCACTAAAGAAGTTACAAAAAATAAGTTTGTTTTTTGATGAGCTATTGGGGTCATGGAATGAGGGAAGTGGGGCAAAACCATGGTGGCAGCATCTTGAAAGACCTCATAGAACCACAAGGGAGACCCGAAGATCGTTTTATGACAATCCATGCGTCCAATTGAAGAAATTTGAAACAGCCATTTTCCCAAATGAGATTGAGTCGTCAATTCAGCCAGAAATTGAGCTATTTGTGCTGGTCCCAAGCCTTCATAAATCTTTTAAAATAGTGTTTTGATTGAACTTGTGTTGTAAGGGTGCACTACATAACTTTTCTGATATAGGGTCCACCACCTGCTTGTATCCATGAATACACCACCAGGCCAAGTCATAGATCAGATCTGTGGATAGGCGATCCCACTCACAGTAAGAATGCATGTCTTTCAATGCATTGTTAAGCACAGCAACATATGTAACTGAATAAATGTTAGATACGATAAGTTTAATGGTAAATGGTCACATTTTTATATAGTGCTTTTCCATCTTCCAGGCACTCAAAGCCCTTTACATCAAAGAACCACTCACCCCCATTCCCACATACATTCACACACCAGTGTACGCAGACACTGGGGGTGAGGTGGGTTAAGTGTCTTGCGCAAAGCCACAATGACAGTATTCATCTGTGGGAGCTGGAACCACACCGCCGACTAGTGAGTCAGTGGATCTGACCGCTCAACCAATGAAGTTCATGTCGAGAGAAGGATTTGAACCGCTAAGCACTCAACCAGCTGAGCTATCATCACCTTGTAATGTCATTGTGTGGAACATTACAGGCAGGTCAATAACACCTCCATGGAGACAGGCAGGTGGTGGACCTCCATCAGAAAAGTTCCATAGTTCATGTTTCATGACATGTTTTGTAACTGTTAACTGACGTGCTCGTGCTTAATCCTGTGCTTCATCGAGTCTGGCTTCGCTGCCTTGGGTGTAACACAAGGTTAACCATGGACAAAAGCTGAAAATCACAGGGCTAACACATGTGCTCACATTGCTTAAGGATGAACCACAAAAGCTGTATTTGTGTGGCTGACTCTACAAATCAGGGTCTACTTCTCAGCGATACTTAAGATCACGCTCTAGCCCCTCCCACATTCAACCAGTAAAGAAAATGCAGTGTCTCTACATTTTAAAACAATCACTTTCTAAGGCAGCGTTCCTAACATAGACAGTATAAAGAAGTGGACTAAGTGAGTATGACATTACCCATACCGTTCGTCTCCAGTCAAATGAGGGTCACCGAGACTAGCACTTATAGAGTCGAATGTGGAGCTGAGTTCCATATTTGGAATTGTGACCGCAGGTATCACAGCAACAAAAGAGCCAATCCAGAGCCAGGCTGTTGAATGTAATGCCCCTATCCCGCCCGCGCTGCTGGTTTAGCAGGGCGTGGGCGCTTAGCAACGCTGTCAATCAAACCTGCTGCTAACGGTAGGGGGAGCGACCTCGGGGAAAGAAGGCGTCTGATTTGTCTGTTCATATCTTGTACATTTATATATACAGTCTTTGGTTCTTAATTTTGCATACTTCTGAATACAGTAGAAGAAAACTGAAATGGGATAGTAGGAGGATATACAAACGGATCTTGCTACTTATTTAGATTTTTGAATTTGAGTACCATTCGTTTTTTGTTCTTTTTGATTATGTTGTACTATGTGAGCTACGGTGTCCAAGTTACTATCATTGTGGAGGGCACGCTCTGACGATGGCAACAGAAGACACACTGGAGTATTTGAATGACACTGTTTATTTATCAGCTCTTGACCTGCGTTGTGTGTTTGTGTGCATTCTCCACTCTCATCATGAACGCTGTGTGGAAATCCCATAGTCATGTTTGTTAAGTTATGTTGGGATAGATCTCCTTGTTCCTGTACATAAACATATTCAGATATAAAAAGTACATAACTGAAGTGGTGTATTTGCTACACACGAGAAGGCCCAGTGAAAACGGGAAAATTAACCATCGAAATAACACCAACTTAGTCCAAGATCAGTGTGACGGGTTTCTGCTTTTTTCAGCTGATTTGAATTGTACAACTGTTGTAGTACCAGATTGAATGGCATGAAATGTAAACTAACCAATGGGTACACAGTTTTCCAAAAAAAAGTATATTGTATATATAGTTTTATATATGTAGTTTTATATTCATTTATAAGCTTTTTAAAATAGCACAGTAAACACTTTGCACACATGATAAAAACCACTGAGTGTGTCTGATTGTTTGTGTATGAGCCAATGCCATCACATCTTGGTTCAGGGTCACTTCACTTTCTGCAGTCAGCTCAGGAAGGAAGTAGCTTCAAAAACATTCATATTTGTGAGATTTTATTGATAAACTGCACATTTAAGTACGACTTTAGCAGTATTTTTTTTTTCTTTTTCTTTTAATGTTCATGTGTCCTTCCTGAAGTGGCTAAACTGGAAAGAGGACTGCACCCGGCTGGAGAAGCATTGTCCTGTCTAACTGTAATATGTTAGAGTCTGCACACATGAACCACACAGAGAACAACAGAAACCAAGAGGAGAAGTTATAGAAAGACAGTCAAGTCAAAGAAACGCAGATACAGAATTTATACTACTGCACATCACCAGCTCTGCTCCTGTCACATGTACCTGTACAACACCTGCCCCTGCTCATTGTCCTGTCCGGAGCACTTGTCCGGAGCACCTGTCCAGAGCACCTGTCCATATACTCCCTCGCTGCTGCTGCTGTGATGCTCTCCAAGTCTCTGTACAGTTGTAGTGACCGTAAAAATAGCTAAAGGGTTCTGTGTGAATTTTTGTACAGAAACATTTTTGTTCTTTGTGTAAACAGGCACACACAGATGTCCAGAGGCCAACCTTTGTGTTGAGAATAAAAAAGAAAAAGGTTTGAGAGAGGCAAAATTCCCTCAATCCTGGAGGTGGATTGGTACTCCAGTTTGTCGTCTGTTTGCTGATGACATTGTGTTCTTCACAGATGCGTCTCGGCCTGTCTCAGTCCTGCTGAGAGGAATGTAAGGCCTCAGATTGCTCCTTTTTCTGCTCTTCATTGTAAATTCCTCTGATTTCCTCCCTAGCGACCACTGCACAACCCAGGCTTTTGTAACACTTAGCCACCCGAGATAATGAAGTATAACCACGGCCGCAGTTGTCCAGGTTACAGTTTCCTATTGTCTTTTCAGTCACATTCTTAGTACAGTAATTCACGCTGTTTCCGACAGGTCCACATGGAATGAGCTAGCAAATCCTTTTGCGGGCTGCAAAGACACAAGAACACCTGTGTTAAAACAAATGAGACTGGTCCCCTGAGACTTTTATGTTGAATACTGTCTCCTTAAGGATAGATGCCACAAAGCAGCTATTTCAAAGTTATTTATAGCTCACATATATAAAGAAGACAGTGGTCAAAACTAAATTGGGAAGTGGCGAAAAAACATGTCTATCAGTGAAGATAAATTGGGAGGATTTGGCAGCTACACAATGCATGGACAAAAAAGACACAGCATTAATTGGCTCATTAATTATCTATAAAAGGATGATTAAACATTGATGGGGGCTTCATGGAGGCAACCCTGGTGATCAGAGCAGTACTGGGGAGGAGGGGGGCTATTTTAAAAGTAGAACATCATGTGTGTTTGTTAATAGAGCCTCAGCCTGTGGGGCCATATCTTCTGCAGACTGGCAGACTACAAACTCGTCAGCATTGCAGCGAGAAGTCAATTTATTTTAGCAGGCTACAAAAATATGAGATATTGAAACAAATAAAGTTGTGAGTTTTTGGACCAAGAGAATGAAAAGTGCATTTATCCTAACCCTGCAAGGCAGACGAGATCTGCAGACACATGGCTATATTTGGAGCGCTAGCACCTAAAGGCTAAATGGCAATTATTTTTCACATTGTCCTGATGTGCAGGAGGGAAATTGCTGTTTGCTAAGACTAACAACAAGTGTGATTTCATTTTAACGGTTTACCAGCTCAATTCAAGAGAGTGTTGTGGGTTCTGTGTATGCATAAGAATATAAGAATTTGATCTTTCCCCAAATAAACACAATAATCTATTGAAAGTAACGCATCTCAAATGAGCTGCATATGCAAACAAACTTGAGATGTGTTACTGCCATCAGATTGAAATATATCTAACATATGCATTTTCACTTTCTACTCAGAACTAGGCCTGTCACGATAACATATTTTAAAGTCTGGTATATTGCTGACGTAAATGTAGACAATAAAGGATAATATGGAAACTAATTTATACCACTGACACAAAAACGCAAGAGCAGATTTAAACCACAAAATCTATCCTAGACCTACAATATTGTTAAAAAATCATGAGCTGCAATAAATAAAAAGCAGAATCCAACACTTTAGTTCTTAGTTTGCATCTGTAATGAGCCATACAAGTTATTAATTCAGCCTTTTATAGCTTAAATCTTATCACATAGCCCAAATTTTCCAGTGGTGCAAAGAAAAATTACACACAATAAATACTGACTCCAACAAAATATAGTTCCAACTTTCATATATTGAAAGATAACTCGATATAGAAATTATTGTGACAGGCCTACTCATGACATTTATATTCAGTTAGCATTGCACAATCAACAGTTAGCATGCAGTCTCATGCAATCTCATGCAGGGTGTGGTGGTTAACATGGTGATGATTTGCCTGGAAATGACTTGTCCACTGAATGTGTATCTCCAATCCATTCTGAACTCTTAGAGCTAATGGAATATTCATGTAATGTAGAGAGGGAGCTGGAAAAGCAATTGAAAGAGGCGAATGCCCTTTTCTCAGGAATCCCTTTCAGTCTCTTCAAAGAGCCAATCTTCATAATTTCAATCTCAATATGTTTAAAAAAAAAAAATAATAATCTAATTGTAGTAGTATTCTGACCCCAAATTCAGGATGCAATAGTAAATAAATAAGAAATTTCAATACATATATAGATAACATTGTGTCTGGAATTTTTGAGCAATCCTTATGAGCTATTTTGAGATTTTCTATGGGTTTTGAATGGCATCCACAAATAGATTCTGAAGCTAAAATTGAGAGACAAATTTTAGGTGGTAGCATAGACCGAGGCTAAACTGGTAAGTTTTGTTGTGGATCCAGCCAGATAAGGGTTCAAATATGGAGATAAAACTGTTCTCAAAGTGGAGAACTGTGTAAGAGTGTCCCCGTCTGCTCTGGTCCACTACTGTTTTTTCCAGTTGCCTCCCCCCCTCATCCTCATGAAGTGGGGAGACATGTCATCTGTCTCCTCCTGTCTGGGTGTGGCTGCTGGAGGCACACCTAGCCTCCATCTACACTCCACCTCAGTGTGAGAGGAGCAGATCCACAGCCACTCCTTGCCCACTTGTTTGATCTACACTATTAATCCTGCCTGCTCTGCTTACCTGCCTGCTCTGATCACCTGCCCGCTTACCTGTCTGCTCACTTGTCTGCTCACCTGTCTGCTCACCTGCCTGCTCTGCTCACCTGTCTGCTCTGCTCACCTGCCTGCTCACCTGTCTGCTCACCTGCCTGCTCACCTGCCTGCTCACCTGTCTGCTCACTTGTCTGCTCACCTGTCTGCTCACCTGTCTGCTCTGCTCACCTGTCTGCTCACTTGTCTGCTCACCCGTCTGCTCACCCGTCTGCTCACCCGTCTGCTCACCTGTCTGCTCACCTGCTGCTCACCTGTCTGCTCACCTGTCTGCTCACCTGTCTGTCTGCTCACCTGTCTGCTCACCTGTCTGCTCACCTGCCTGCTCACCTGTCTGCTCACCTGCTGCTCTGCTCACCTGTCTGCTCTGCTCACCTGCCTGCTCACCTGTCTGCTCACCTGCCTGCTCACCTGCCTGCTCACCTGTCTGCTCACTTGTCTGCTCACCTGTCTGCTCACCTGTCTGCTCTGCTGCTCACCTGTCTGCTCACTTGTCTGCTCACCCGTCTGCTCACCCGTCTGCTCACCCGTCTGCTCACCTGTCCTCTCTGCTCACCTGTCTGCTCACCTGTCTGCTCACCTGTCTGCTCACTTGTCTGCTCACCTGCCTGCTCACCTGTGCTCACCTGCCTGCTCACCTGTCTGCTCACCTGTCTGCTCACCCGTCTGCTACCCTGTCTGCTCACCTGTCTGTTCACCTGTCTGCTCACCCGCTGCTCACCCGTCTGCTCACCCGTCTGCTCACCTGCTCTGCTCACCTGTCTGCTCACCTGTCTGCTCACCTGTCTGCTCACTTGTCTGCTCACCTGCCTGCTCACCTGCCTGCTCACCTGCCTGCTCACCTGTCTGCTCACCTGTCTGCTCACCTGTCACCTGTCTGCTCACCTGTCTGCTCACCTGTCTGCTCACCCGTCTGCTCACCTGTCTGCTCACCTGTGTGCCTGCCAACCACTTTATTGACTATAAATAAATCATTTTGACTTTCCCTCTGCGCTCTGGTTTTAGGTCATATATCAAACCAGGACAATGTATTTCTTGTCTTGCGTTGCATTCATATTTAGTTTTTTCATATATACGTGCATACGTCATTTCAGTTTCTGCAGGGACTTTCTTTCCCTAAGCTCTTAACTAAACTTGTTCAATATACGCATCTTTGCACAAAACCTGCTATAAGATAAGATACAAAAGAACAATATTCTTAAAACAATGTGGGTGCCAATCTGACTATATAAAATGTGTGGCAGTTGGGTTCACGGTTGGATGTGTTCAGTAGATAAGTCATCGAACTCAAGCAGAAGTCTCGTACAAATGGTTACAGATGGCCTAGCATACCATATTATAATCCCTCTGCCTCTGTGTTAGTCTGTAGTAAAATGGCTTGTTGGATTAAACATGTGATTCCAGCTCTGGTATAAAAAAGACCACGGCAAAATAGGCTTCTCTTTACGTAATGTCGCTCTCCATCCCTCATACCTAGCTCATCAGCAGTTTCTATAGTAAAGTCAAATATTTTCAAATGCAGCTTTTGACTTTTAGGCCAGAGCTTTTGATTGAAATTAGCCTTGCATTCCAAATGTGTCTCCACTGGTCTCCATTTTTGAAACTTGATGATCTGTGAGTGCACAATGGGGATGGTTGCCAGAGAGCGCTGAATAAATTGCAGTGGTCCATTATAATTCCAGAGCTGTAGATGTGTTTTGACCTTTGCTTATGAGCATCAGATAAAATGGGTTTAAATCTTTCCGGGGAAATTTAGAGTACAAATAAAACAAAAGTAACAAAAACAAAAAGGCAAATCTAATTCAAATTTGAGTTTATTCCAAATATGTTACAAGGTTACAGACATTTGTTTTATTGGGGTTAGGATTGGGTTAGGGTGATTTAAAGCTGTTTTTTGGTGGAGAGGGGAGTTTGCAACATTATATTACAACACTGTAAAACCCAATAGTGCGTTTTAGACTTAATACTAATTGTTGCATAAAATTATTATTATTCATCATCATTAAAATAGATACAGATATAAATGTATGCTATTATACTACTCCTATATGCTATAATTAAGTAAAAGTTATGATCATAGTCATAGTATAAATACAGTATCTGCTTCTGAATATTTTCTATACATTATTTTCTAACACTAGTAACTTAAACTGTATAAAATAAGCCTTTCAATAATAAATAAAATATCAGAGCTATTTGTTTAAACTCAAATCATTTAGGATGACCATTTTCCTCAATCCATTTAAGTTATAGTTGGGTTTTACAGTGCATTTACATTCATCAATAATATCAAGTAACAAATAAAAAAGTACAGAACATAGTAGCTTCTGAAAATAGAAGAACATAAAGTGATATTGAAAAAAGTCCAGATTGGAATCAAAGAGGCCAATCCCTCCTCTGTTATTCTTTTAGTATCTATATTGGACCAGACCAAAGTCGAGTGGCCCCAGGGACGTTTGATACTGATACTCACAGAGAAAGGTAGGTTTGTACGGGAGCGTCCCCCTATCATACTCTTTCCTCTCTAGCGTGCTGGAGCTGTACTGCGGGCTCTGATGGAGGTGATGGTGTAGGCTGTGGTGTGACTGAGACCTCTGACCGTCCTTGCCAAAGGTGGAGAATGACCTATCGTTGGTCGAGGCTGCCGAGGAGGACAGCGAGGACGGGACGGAGAGCTGCTCGGACAGGCTGACGGGGGCGGGCGGCTGTGGCGACGCTGGTACCTCTGTGTCGGGCAGGGCAGAGTCCATGCCAGGCACGTGCAGGTTACTACGGTAATCGGGCCCCTGGCGACCGTCCGACGCCACAAAGGAGGGCATCCAGCAGCGGTCTGAGTGTCCCAGGGCCTTACACTCCTCGGTGCAGTTGGAGAAGAGGTCCGCACCTGCACAGACAGAAGAAGCACGTTATAATACAGGAAAAACTAACTTATTTATATGCAGAGGATAGGCCAGTGCACAAATGAGGTCGGGATGTATAGAAAAAAATCTCCCAACAATCTTAATGTATTTGGGTCACCTGAAAATACATGGAAAAAGGCACACAGACAGAGCAGAAAGTAAGAGAGTATTTTAATCAAGAATTGTATGTAAAACTTTGTAGCGCCAATTACAAAGTGTCAACATACACAGTGAATTTAAAGATTCAGTATAAAACTCAGACAGTACTAATTTACCTCTCCTCTTCTCTGGGCATTATAAATTCTGGCTTCTCAGACCAGTACTTTGAGATTGATGATGGCTTCTGGATGGCAGCCAGAATATCTTGATTCCAAAAGCATTGTCCAAATGACTACTTTTGAAACCTTTTCTACCATATGTAATTAATTACTTAAAGTTTCCTGGTACATGTAGCAGGTGGTAACTATTGCTGGTGCCAAAACTGCAAACGTGTTTTGTTTCCTTGGGCAATACTTTTAATATACCTTGCATATATTATTGTGATTTATTAATTAATGAAATAATTAACCATTGGCTTTATATATAGCTCCGTACAAGACAACCAAGCAGTGCATTATTCACTAACGCCACACTCAGTGGTGGTAAGCTACTTTTGTAGCCACTGCTGCCCTGAGGCAGACAAGGCTGCCAATCTGTGCCAGCTGGCTTGGACCACCACCAGTTCTCACTCACACACCACATTCATACGAGGCAATGTGGGTGAAGTGTCTTGCCTAATGATACGACAACAGTTTTTGCCTCTGGCGTCCTGCTGTGACACCTCATATTCCCAATGGTTTCCCATCCAAGTTCTAACCAGACTTGACACTGTTTAGCTTCTAAGATCTGACATGATCAGGCTTTGACAAGCCGGTGTGGCCGCATAGTGATGGTCAGAGAGGCCGTTGTTACAGAACTGTATTCAAATCTCTTTCTACCTGCTTATACGAGAATATAGTGATGCCAAAGCTATCAGGGTGCCAAGGTCAGCATTGATGAAGCAAACAGTTTGTGTTGGTCGTCACCTCATTAATTCCCAATAGAGTACAATCAGACTTGGTGTTGTAAAAACATTCAACACTCCCCACCCCCGTGTTATTAGCTCATTGCCTTCACACAATAGAAAACCTCAACAATTAGACAAAACACAAATCCATATCAAATCTTTCTCACACAATTATCTCAAGGAACAAGTCACACAAGGAGAAATATTCTCGGGCGGCTTAATCTCGTGCTAATGTCAATCAACTCCATACAAAATGACAAAGTGTGTAATCGAGACAGAGCAAAAGCAAACAAAACCAAGAAACACAAAAAGATGAAATTACCATCTGAAATGATATAATAGCACACCGCAGACGCTCACGGACACGGCAGAGACAAAGAGGAACTAGTTGTGTTAATTACAATCTGTTTGAAAGAAGAAAGCACAGTCATGACTGTACAGGGCCCAGGAACACTGCAGCCTTCTCCGAGGACAAATTTGAAATCACATCCAAATTCCTGTTTCCTGTTGTAGTCCATTTTGAATTGGCTTTGTTAGAGGCTTGTTTTTGTGAACATGTGTGCAAGGACAAGGCCTGGAAGTGTGTCTGATGGAATCTGGTGCACATTCATTTCTATCGCTATGTGCCGCCTCCATTGGGCATTGATTGAAGTGGCTTAGGTGGGCTGGGTGTCTTCCCCAAGCACATAACAACAAAATACATTGACTTCTTTGAGTGAAATGTTCTACAGCCTATAAACTCTGCAGTGGAAAAAATGGCAATGTGTAATAAGATATGTTAATAAGTGCTTGATTTAAGTATTGTCCTGATTTGAGTGATTTATTTATTTATTTATCTTTATTTAAACGGGGAGAGCCTGATGAGAGCAGTCACACTCTCCTTTTCATGGGCGCCATGTTCAAATACAGTAAAAATGCAAACAGAACAGGTACATAAGTCCATTTAAAACATTAAAACAGGCGCAGGTAGGAGTATAAAAATGTGTTACCAGATTATTACATTCCATTTGTCTCTTCAAAGTATCCAATTTTGCTTGTCCTTGAGTGTATTTCGACTTTATCTTAGGTACAGTAGCATTTGTTGTTTTCTTATTTCAAGTAAAATAAGATGTTTTGTGCTTGTTCTATTGACAAGGCAGGTTTATTTGTATAGCACAGTCTGTACACAGTCAAAGCACAGTTAAAGTGCTTTGCAAAATCAAATAAAAGATTTAAGTTAAAATGAGCTCAAATCAAGACAAATACTACTTAATTCAAACACTTATTATCATAGTTAAGATGGTATTTTTTGTGTGTGATGCCACCGAGCTCAGTTACAGGTCAGATCTGTGGAGAGGCGACACAACTTGCAGTAATTTTTGAGCAACCTGTAATAGGGTAAATGCAAAATAGTTAAGTTTATGACATACTGTGGAACATTACAGGCAAAGCATTTTTTAAATTTATCTTTATTTATACCCAATGAGAGCACTTAGACTCCTTTTCATGGGCGCCCTGCCAAACTACAGAAAAAAACCAACAAAAATACAGAAAACAAACCTAGAACAAACAAGACAAATTAGTATATAAGTCATTTTAAAACATTAAAAACAGGTGCATTTGTGAGTATAAACGTTTGTTATTAAATTGCGTCTGTGGCACCAAATTATCCAATTTTGCTTTTTCTTGAAATATATCCCATTTCTGTGAAGCAAAACAGCCAACAGCCCTTTTTCCAATCTCAGTTCAGTTGGTGCGGCCAGTCCTTAGACTTATACAATCATGTGATCTGGTATTAAATGTTCCTGTGTCAGTGATTAACAAGCAAGTGAGATACTCAGTCTATGAAGTAGTGCCTTATAAATACATTTTATACAGCGTTGTTCTCTTCTAACAGGCAGCCAACCTACTTTTTCATAGAGTGCACAGTGATGGGTTTTAAATTCATCACCTTTTATGGAACGAAGGGCTGAGTGAAAGAGTGCATCTACAATAACACAAGGAGCGCAAGGATGTGGTGGACTTTAAGGTTACATCGTGAACCTTTAAGTACAGAAAGAAGATAGATTTGAATCCAATGTCCAATCCAGTGCCAATAGTTCAAGATCCTCTCATATGAAAGGTTACATCTGATTATTTTCCCATTCCACCATATGCAAACCATTTATCTTATTGAAATATGTTTCTAGACATCAGTTATCCCTGTCCAATTTGATATTTCCTGCTTCGAACTGTTATTCCGCTCAAATTTTTTCCCCAAACTTCTACTGCCCATTAATCTAACACAACTTTTGGTTTAAAAACGAGATATGCTAACACAAGTACAGGACTACAAGACAAAATAAACTTTTCAAAACTGAGTAGAGCTCTGGAGGATAACAGAACAACAGTATATAAAATAGAGTGTTCAAAAATAGGAGTATACGGCTTGTTTGGGAGAGGGGGGTGGTTTACCGACAGGGCTAGGGAAAACAAAGCTAGCGTAGGATCAGTTATGTTGGATTTCCTGCAGTAGCGAAGGCTCTTGGATCAAAGGTTCCACTTACACCAATCTATTGTCTCGATCCTCTCCACTCGCTGCCTTCCCTCTATCACTAAAAGGACACTCGGCACAACACTGTAATTTAAGGATGTGTGTGTAAATAGAAGGAGATCCGCGCCGAGAACACAGTGTGCATCAATACGAGCACCTGGGTGAGTAATATGAGCTCCTAAAATGAATGTTGATATGTAAGACGCTAAAGATCGGCGGTTTGGAAGGAGTGCCTTATCGAGTTGCGTTCTTAAGTACGGCCGAGGGCAAGACTGAAAACGTGTTCACGAATCGCAAGCTGAAAATGATTATGATAGGGACAAATTATGCTTAAGTGCTGGAATGGCATTTTTAAATGACGGCAACAGTGTTTTGTTCGGTTGACACAAAAAAAAAAACACAAAAAAACGAAAACAGCGAAAAGTGCATTGTGTGAAAATCTTAAGGATTAAAAAGGAAGCAGCTGAAATAAGTGGTATGAATATTTAAAACGCATATTTTTTACTTGGCATTTGTCAGTCTTAAAAGAGCACTTTGTAACATTTAGTTGGTGGCTGGTCCGCCATCTAGAGGTGTTATTGCTTTGTCTAAAATGCTCCATAGTATAGCATTAAACCTGTCTCTATTTTGACCTTATTCCAGACTTTCCCATGAACGCTGTCTTCATCATTTGGGTTGTATTATTTTGCATGGGACTGGCGATCTTGACTTCTATATGGACTATAGAGTTGTTTTAAAGCAGGCATGACCAAACTATGGCCCGGGGGTCAAATGCGGCCCTCAGACCAATTTTTGCCTCCTCCTAAACTGGGCCAATTGATCAGGAAATATTTTTCGCTACAAATTGAAGAGATTCTACCTCTATAACCTGAATAACATCACATTGTATTGTGACACAGACCTAAAAATAATCATCCAAGTCTAAAGTCTTAAATGCGCCGTTTGACTCCCTGTATTTGCCCTCTGCTTCAAATATGTGTCAGTATGCGGTCCTCAGAGCAAAAAGTTTGGGCATCCCTGTTTTAAAGCCTCCCAGAGAACCTGTGCATTGTTGACTTGCTGGTCACATGACCGTAGAACCTTTCAGATTTTAGCGGCAAAACTTTCCCCAAATTCTCCATTGAAATGAATCGGATTCCCACTTAACCGGAAGAGCCACCACAAAGACAGCGCGGTTTAGTACTATTTAGATACAAAAGGCGGAATAAGATCAATGGACAAAAAGATGACGCCACCACGCCAAGTTACAGGTCAGATCTATGGAGAGTGGACCCAGCTCACAGTAAGCTCACGTATTTTTCAAGGGAATAAAACCACCTGCAGTTGAATAAATACAAGATGGACGCACCCAATACCGTACTGAGAAATATTCCAGGCAAAGTAATGACATCTCGTTGGACAGAAGCATGTGGCTGAGCTTAGTATGGAAAAGTTACATATTGCTCCTTTAAAAAATCCCATTTGCACTGTCTAATCACAGTTATCTATTTTTTAAGTGGGTGATTTTGTTGAGTATAGTTATACAGTTAGTAGTAAAGAAATAAGGTTATACATGTATCCTTGTTGACCAACTGTCTGCAAAATCTATCCACATAATTAACCGTCTCCCATATGTAATACTAAGAAAATCCCTTTTGGCCTTACATTTGTTTTAGGGGTCAGTACAGTGTATCATTTTTCATGCCAGATGCCCTTCCGGACACAGCCTTCCCCATTAATCTATGCACATAAATAGCAGGCTACATAATATAGAAGATAGATACCACTAAGGTCATAACCATTAACAGAGAACACCTGGGCGGAGGGATACCTAAGCAGAGATGAGGCTGCATTACGAGAATGACAAATGCATGATCGTACTAGTTGTTTACAGCTCATAATATAATACACAATTTCACACACTGCTATGTCTAGTATGTTAACGCTATTCTTTACCGGGGCACTGGAGAAAATGCAGGAGAAAACGCTGCTAGTAAGAGATATGGAGGTACTTTGTGAATTATAAGACAGTATATAGGTTTAGGTGGGTGGAGATAGCTAAAATGTAAAAAGCCAGGACGGTTTGGACATGCACTGTATACAGAGCAGATGTATGGATAAAAATAGATAAGGTTAGAGCTGTCTGGAGAAGAGGACAACCAACCACGAAAAAACGCCTTCAATTTCCCAGGTATAGCTCTAAACTTTTAAAGGTCGGTAAGGTATTAAACTTACTTATGTGTCCTCGTTTTATTCTTCTATGACATTTATAATGCAACAATTCGTCACAGGTTACAGAATAATTGATGTTGCAACTTGTCAGGACTGCACAAATACCATCATCCAAGTTCTTGTACACACTGCTTGAACAAGAGTGTTTTCTCAAACTTTCCGATCTGTTTACTTTAATTTCATGGCTTGTAATAATCGTAAATGTCATCCGGAACACAAAAAAAATCAGGCATTACAAAAGCTGTCAACAGTATGCAAGCGCTTTCACTTCGTTGGCGGTTTATGTGTAGGATGGCCTCATGGGGGAGCGTTGGGCAACAAGGCTACAGTGACCAGGCAAGCACGTGCCCGCTGCCAAAGACCCAGCAGAAATAGAGAGAGAAAGAGAAGATGGAAACACAGAGAGAGACAGAAGGCCGGAGGAGCACCAAGTCAGCACCCACCATACGGACACGAGAGGGGAGACCCGAGCGGCACAGATGGGAACGAGAATAGTCCAAAAACAGTCAGAGCAATTGGGGAGAGCCAGGATTTACACAGGGCTTGGAGAGAGGTGGGAGGGGGTTTACCTAGCAAGCCCCAGAGTCAACAGAGTGAAAACGGTACTCCAGAAGAGGTATCAGCTTCACAGGCTTGCAGTGTCTGTGTGAGGTAATTATCTCCACTGATACTGTGAGCAACTCAGACCTTCTCAATTCATCTCTGAGATTTTAGGCTGCGCTTGTCAAGTAGCAAAAAAATGAAATTGGAAAGCTTTTTTTCTTTTTTTTTTTCAAGATCATAGACTGTATATATAAACGGACAAAGCTAACCTACTTGCCGCTGCGTTCCAAATAGGAAGTGAGCATGGGAGCTCTTCCGGCTCTGGTTCCAATTCACTTTATATTGAAAAACTGTGGCCCCTCTCTCCATAACTGTTGCTGTCAGACTTGCCATTTTGCTCCTGAAATATTTGCATGAATCTGCGCTACATAATCATGGTGTTTTTATTTGGCTATTTTGTCATATCAAGATATGAACATTAATAACTGACCAATGAGGCACCTTCTTTCCCTAGAGGCTGCTCTCGCTAACAACAGGTTTGATTGACAGCGTTGCTAAGCACCCCCTCCCTGCTAAAAAAAAAGTGGTGTGGGCGGGAAGCGCCATTACCTTCAAAGGCCTTGCTCCAGATTGGCTCTTTGGTTGCTACAATACTCATGATCAGAATCCCAAATAAGGAACTTGGCTCCAAATGTGCGTGCATAACTGCAAACCATGCTTCATTTGGCCGAACGCTATGGGTGACGTCTCACTCCCTTAGTGCCACTTTTACAGTCTATGGTCAAGAGCCACGGTATATGAATATCTACATTCTCACAAAAAAGTGAGCAATATTTTATTTTAATCATATGAAGAGTTCAATAGATAACTTTCCTGGTTTAGGGGTCGTCACCTTCTTGTCTCCACAATGTCATTGCTTTGCTCAGAATGTTCCACTGTATGACATTAAAATTTTATATCTCTATTACACCACCAGGAAATTTTCTAACAGGGCGTTTCATTTGCTGGCAAACTTTCCTAGCAAGACATTCAAATCAGTCCAGTACTGTTTGAATTTAAATGGAAATTGTTGTATGTGCTTTGATTTAATGACCCACTTTGTGTAATACATTCAATCCATTTGAACCCGTAGCAGATGAATATTTGACAGCGAGATGTGATTTCATATATTGGACAGACTTGTGTTTTATTTAACATATTGTCTTAGAATGGGCCGCTTTAAACGCTGAAGCTGTCAGTTCAGTCCCTCGTGATCAGTCACAGACTGAGATTCTGCTGCCATGGCCCTGCTTTTTCTGTATTTCAGCACATACTGGCCCTGGCTCTGGGTCAGTGCTGTTGTGTAGAGGCACAGAACAAAACAAGCAACCTCAACATTTAGCAAAGAAAGTGTGCCAGGGCGCAGGGCAAAAATAAACCCTCTATGTAAGGCCAATGCTAAGTCACAGTTACATAGTGGACAAAATACAGGCTGAGGTATCAAAATCATTAGCTCTAAAAAGTAATATTGAAAAAATACCAACAATACTACAATTACAACAATCAACACTAAATACCACTATTATACTACAACTATTATTAGCGCTTGGTAATAGTGTTAAAAATGGAATGGTGCTCTCCTCCCTGTGACGATCTGCTATTCTGGTCGTCATATTAGATTCACTAATTTGCATATGTCTGCTCAAACACAGATACTTTTTCCCGTCCAACTTCTTTCTTATAGGTTAGTTTTTGTAAAGCTCTGGGTAAGTGACAGCTGGATTTAACCAATCACAGTGGAGAACATTTAGATGAAGCAGGTGATTTTATTTTCTTCAAAAAGCTGTACTTGAATGAGCGATTCTTGCCGATTACTGCTAAGAATCAGTTTTGTAATAGCGGTTTAGCATTGTTTCTTTCTGATTCACAAATGAAGATTTTTTTCAATATAAAAATGCACCAAAATATATGCTACTAGTTAATATAATCATTTCTCTCCCCTGCATAGTTACAAGGCTTATTTATGTTGTCTATAAGGTTATGAGGACATAAATCACTGTTTCTCCTAATTCCAACCTAACTGCTAACCTTTTACCCTTTTAATGGACGTCCTGCAAATTAATTTCCTTCTCGGACACTTGCGGGTGTTGACCTCAGGCGCTGCAGATTTATCGGCACTGCTGCACTGATAAGGTGCTGATTTCCCACAATGCTTTGTACCGCTATATGTTCGAAGGGGTGAAAATAAATCAGCACATAGAATAGACCCACAGATGCAAAACGTAACGCACCTGCACAGATAACCCCTGGCACTAAACTAATGCAGGAAGCCATTTGCAGAAAGCCAGCTACTTCCTTATTTCAGATCCGGCGGGGATATTATTAAGCTAGCACGGGAATGTAACGTACTTGGGAAAACGATGTGTAAATATAGTCGAACAGCAGGAAACCAAACCTGTGCCTGATCCGCGCTTGCATGTCGTAGCGCTCTTTGGAGATGCCAGTTTCATCGCACGGGATCGTAAGGACACAAGTGCATAAAAATACCCCGTGAATAAACAGATATGTAAATGCGCGAAGTGTAGAAGAGGGGAGAAGACTTCGCTAGGGTGACAACTTTTGCAGCCAGGAAGCAAAACAAGCAGCTAACAGTGAGCGGAGATGACAGGTCGTGGAAACCGGTCCGCACCATTGTGACCGTAGTAAGATACCCCCCCCCTTTCCCCCCCGCATGCATAATATATATAGGAGAGAGAAAGGACAATGCAAAGAAAACACAAAACATACATAAACTACCTGCTAATAAGCAATTAGCACTCGCCTTCTACCTCTTTGCGTCATGCTGCCTTTCCCAATTCCCGAGTTGGTGTGATTTATCTAATTGCACTGCACTGACAAGCATCAAGCCAGTCGGAAATAGAGGCAAACAAATCCTGTGGAGAGATCTGTGAACCTGGAGCTGGGTCCGTGTCTGCAGATCCCTGGAGTGTAGCACATGAAGAGTGCTAAAACAGGTCTGCTTTGGTCTTAAGATATGCTCATTAGTCTG
Organism: Periophthalmus modestus; assembly: GCA_019594935.1. Classification (NCBI taxonomy): domain Eukaryota; kingdom Metazoa; phylum Chordata; class Actinopteri; order Gobiiformes; family Gobiidae; genus Periophthalmus; species Periophthalmus modestus. The sequence goes on from JAIEZT010001373.1 coordinate 21,530,542, forward strand.
TGTCATTAAGAGGTCAGGATAAATAAATACATTTACTAGGCATGCAATTTTTATTTCCTCACTAATCAGTTCACTTGATCTTACTTACATATTTTATTAAATGTATCTAATTTGAAGATAAACCAGTGACACGCTGTGACTGGAATACAAGATGTATCTTTTCTTGGAACCAAATGATGATTTAGATTTTTCTCACAATTCATGTACCCCAACAAGTGTATCAAGTCATTTGGTGGAGTTCATCCATCACTAGCGGTTAATTCCACCCATCAGTCACACGGAGAGCCTTTGGGAGTTGGGGCATTAGGGAGAGTGGGTGGAGAAAAACATCTGTTTGGTCATAGAGCTGCATTGAACAAAGAATTACTGAATCGTGATCTACCACTAAAATAGCATTGTTACATGGATAGAAACAAAAACCCAAAAAACTGTACTAGCTCATATTGGATATATATGTACTTTAAACCTCCTCTCTCGTGAGCACAAACTGCCTTATACCTGCTCCACTGCGTTTCATCTTGTCTTGGAGCGTTCCATAGAGAATACAGACACACAACATCAATATTTGCAGCAGAAAGCACCAGGAGAGTACCTCTGCATTTGTACACCACTAGACCACCGAGTCTGCCATGACCAAACTACAGATCTCCCAGGACCAAAACGCACTAAATGCTTTACAATGTATCCCATAATAACACACAATCAAACACTTCAGAGTTTCCAGTGAGCAGTTTCCAGTTCACATGCTAGTTTCTTGGGAAAATGACCACAGATAGAAGAGCCAAGATGGCCGCTTGCCCCAGCCCTGTCCTTTTGATTAATATCACCTCTTATATATCATAAAGCCACTGGGCCTGGATGACCATGGCTTGTTATATTCGGTCCGCAGGCGACTCCTCTATGAAAGCCAGGAGCTGCAGACAGTTCAGTATATAGTTCTGGCGTAAGAGAGTGTGCTGCTACTAACTGTTTGGGTCTTACTCTGGTTGTTTGATACCAAATTAGATTTAAAAAAAAGAGAAAAAAAAAAAAGAAGGGAACCAGTACTATGCCATGCTCATAACACTTTTGTAGCTTATTCACAAAACAATTGTATATTGAACATATTTTATCGTGCACAACAATCCCACTAAAAGCGGCTTACAACCGTGGACCGTGTTTTGTGGTTTTCTGCAGTAATTTTAGAACTGTGCCTCAGGCTTCTGCTCAAAAGCCAAGCCACAGATGAACTCGCTCTAATATCTTGAAGTTGCTACAGATCCCACTGGTCATGACTCATGCTAAAATTTTACATATGAATACACATTGCACATTATTAGAGAAATTACATTTCTATGCTGTATCTAAGGCACCTACTGTCCAGCACTGTCCTTGTTACCTTAGCCCGCATCATCAGAGATATAATACTCCCTACAATGGAAGCACAGCCAGACTGGACTGTACCAGACTGGAATGGACAACACCATCACAGTATTTTGAGGGTTCATGTCCCCGGGTGCTGGGTCCCGTGCTGATGCCTCTTCCCTTCAACACTCAGGCTACTACAATTTATTCTACGGTTGGCGACACAAACAAAAAGTCTACAAACAGCTTAATCTAGTAAGTGCAAATGTTTCTTCTTTGAGAAAATGGAGGGAGACGTTCCCTTGTTAACAAGATCCCTGCTTGACAGACAAGAAGGGTATGTGATGGGAATTGGGAACATATCAGTTGAGTCTACGGGAAGGTGTACTTTTATTTGTACAGGAGGTAACTGGCTTATAATGGGAATAATATACTTTTTACAATTTATTTGGTTCATTTAATAAATGTTATTTTAACAGGTTGATGTAACTTGTTCATTCATTGATAGCTTGGATATTCTGATGCACAAAGCCAAGCTTGGATACATATAGAGGATGCACTATGTGCTCCAGATCCTGGGTGGACATGGGCTGATAGCTTCAGCCTCTCGTTGCTTCTTCCTCAAGCTCTGAACCGAATGGTCACATGACCAGAATTGACGCTGTTGTTTGTGTAAAAACACTGTCTGAACATGACCGCTGCTACCGCTGCATTGAGAAACTGAACTGAAACACAGAAAGTTCTGCTGGCTCTGAAGCTCTGTGGATGGGCTCCTCCACTGGTCACATGTCAAATGGATGAACTAAGCCAAAGCCTCCAACACCACCTTTGCTCCTCCTGCTGTTCTATATGGCCCTCTCACTGATTGCATCATGACTGTGTTTGTTGAGAGCACTGAAATCCACATATATTTCTTTTTTTTTTTTTTTGCCTTTTAGTAGACTTGATCTTGACAAGTTTCTGGTTTTGGTTTTACTTTTGTTTGCAAACACACAATACTGAAGTATGATTTTATATTATACATTTATTTATGCAGAGAATAAGAATATGCAGTCAAAGATCGAAATAAATATACAAAAATGTATTTTATTAGGACACACACAATTTGAATAGATTAACACAGGTCGCGTTAAGGAGAGGCTCAAAAGCAAAGGGCTTTTTACAGAGGCTTATTGAAACCAGTGTGAATGAGATGATGTAATATGCATAATATGTTTTCTTTAATGTTTTTGTAGAGTAATTTTTTAGAAGAATTTATTTTGTTATAGGCTAGCTAAAAGTGATACACTGACTCAGTCTATAGCCTAAATAAATGCTAATGCTGGTTGTTGAGTGGTGAGGTAAAATACATCTTAACCAATTACAATTAATAATAGCTTTGCCATATTCAAATGCAATTCAATTACCTAAATATTAAATGAAATCTTATTTAGGTATATAGGTTTCTCTGAAGTGGCTCTCACACTTTTACACAAAATACCACATGACATTTTCCGTTTGCAGTTAAAGCACATTGGTTTTGTGTTGTGAGCCACATGAGTTTTTATGGACCACATTATACTGAGGAGTGGACATCTTGTACCTTTACTGGGACAAACCATGATGGACGATTTTCAATGGATGATGTTGAATCACATTTTAGTTCCTTTGACAGCAACTTTACGACGAGAGGATTTACATAATGGACAATGGAAATCCATGGGCGTTTACAACACCCTGGGAGGCTCAAGGATATTTAAAACGGTCCCATACTGACGACTTGATTTGTTATTGAGTGGATGCTCAGTGCCTTTCATTTTAGTGGTTAGTTGACGCACTGGGCTCTGGGAACACACTCATTGTGCTCCTTGATAAATATTTTTTTGCAGTATATCGTAGGTTGTAAAACTTCCACGATTAACATACTGTAGCCATTAATATTTGAAGCATTTGGGGAAAAAAATCAGAACGTCTCTAATCAAACGCCCCGGACCAGCACTAAGACTGAAGCATGCCTAAAATAGGGCTTGACCACTAATGCTAAGTCACGCCAAACACCTCTAGTTGGACGCCTTTGCATTTAAGAGCAAACGCTTGAAACTCATTGACGTGCACCAAATTTCACCAAAAGTTCCGATTCACCAACTCAGCTGAAACACGCCCCTGACACTGCGATCTGAACGCAGCGTATGCACTGACTCGCGATTCAGGTAAGACGAACTGAGAGTCCACGTACCATCACAAGTACACATGCCACAGGTTGAGAACCATTGTTTTATAGGATTCAAGATCATCCACGTTTAGTTTTTGAAAGCGCTTCCAGAGTCATTACACAAAAGCTGAGTATGTACAGTACAAGAGGAAGGTTTAAGGAATGGGACATTGTTTTGAAGCAAACTGCAGTGTCTTGGGAATGTCTGTCATACTTTCTGAAACTAGGACTTAAAATGGTAAACTTTTTATAATCTGGAAATGTCTTTACAAAATCTGATGCATAAAATTGTTCCATAAACAATCCAAACAAAAATTCAAATTTTATTTTTAGCAATCTGTATTTACAAATTGAATGTATGGCTGTGTGTCTTGTGGTTAAGTATAAGTCTTAACAAAGATAGTCTTTCGATTTGGATGGGTGCTGACAGTGTGGTACAGTTGCATTTTGAATTTGGAGAAGTGTTTTGTAATAAAGGAGTGATATAGTGGTCAATTGCACTAGAGGTGTCTGTAAAAAAAAAAAAAAAAAAAAAATCTTGATAAAATATAATTTAAATAAACGAATTATGACAAATTTAACAGATTTTATTTTTATGAATATTTTTGATGTACCATTTCAAGTTATAGTTTGTGTAAAGCTAATTAAAATAATAATTCCGCCTGATTTTTTATGTATTTGAGAAACACAGAAAAAAAAACTAGCCAGCAGAACTAAGCTTACATGGTTTGCACTGGTCCAAAGTTATCCCTTACTTTACCTTATGAATTCTTAACACCCTAATTATTCACTGCGATGACTTTATAAGCACTTTTCACAAGTTTCAGAGGCCAGAGCGGAGTTTTGCTGACATGGCAATACGCTAACAACAACTAGCAGACAATAAAACGCTTTATAATCGGATGCAGACAGTACACAGCAGACTTATTTTGACCTCAAGAGCTGCTTATACAATGTATCTGTACTGGGGCAAGACAAATTTTGCTCAAACACATGGGAAAAAATGGGCGCAGCTGGCCTTTAAACATTCAGAATTTATGTTGTGCTTTTGGGTGGTCCACAGATTACTGACAATTGCAACGTTGTATTCTCAAGTGGACTTATGGAAACCTGCAGGCAGAAGCATGTAGCAGTAAACGGCGTGGACATGGCCTTAAGGGAGATTTATGACTTCCAGGCATGTACTTTCTGAAGCAGAAACTGTTACTAATGTCAACATGTTTATGACCTCTCTCACTGGTCTTAACAGCCGGCTGCTTCTCTTTAGTCGTAAATAGGTCCACTTTGAGAAATCGCATCTCTTTAAACGTTTTGCTTTATATTTCGTTATCACATATCATTCTTTTCTCTGATTTCAGGGTTGGAACACTCAAAACTCTATTTAGCTAATTCAACTCATTCATGCCTCAATGATTTACATCAATATTCTTTAATCCATTAAAGGGAAAACTGCTCCTGTCCTTACCTGGTCTTTTCATTATAGCACACCGTGTACTGTGTGTCTATTTAAATAACTACCAGAAAACGCATTTTATCTTTAACAAAATGTACTTTCTAAAATCGAAAGATATAAGGACAGCGCGTCTGGTACAGGCATTTGACCAATTACTTTTCAATGATAGATTTTTTTCTATAATAAAAAGCTATAATCATACACTATATTGGTCATTTAAATTATTTTTCAAAATTTATGCCATCCATCTGTTTGTTTGTAGAACACTGTGTACTTGTTTTGGTAGATTTCATGCCCTTTTTCCACTTCTTTTAAAAATGTGGGTGACCTAGAATTTGCAGATTTATATCGTCTGAAACAAAACTTAAAACTTGTCTGGACTTGGGAATTCTGCCCAGAGAAATAGGATGAGAAAATGAAATTGTAGCAAGATCAAATATGCGAGTGATGGGTGGTAGAGTGCATATAGTGGATATATGAATATAGTACAGCGCAAAAGAACTCTGGGTAAAGCAATACGCTGAACATAATACAAAAAAGAAGTATTGAAAGTACATACCTAACATGAGGGTACTCAGAATGATAGGAACAAACATATCATTTGTTCCTGTTCCAAATGCGGTCAATGGAGTGACATTATGTAAGCCCATTTTAACCTATGGCATTAAAAACTGTTAAAGTCAATGAATGCAACTAATGATCTGTAGATTGCACCATTCAATGAGTAATGTCACGATTGATTCGGACAGTTACCCATCCAAAACTGTGTGTCATAAACGAGCATAGACAATGTGGCCACAATTATAACTATTGTATATTGATTTTCTGGTGAAAGACGAGAAAGGAGCAGTTGCATTGTCAGCAGGTTATACAAATGAATGATTTTTAAGCACTTAAGGCCATAGCTACTGAAACCTACAAACAGAGGCAGGTGGGCTACACATAAATACAGTATTATCTCTCAAATAATAAACACGTACATTTGAAATACAAAACTAAATCCACAAATTGACACTAAAGAGAAAGCACTTATCTGAGGGTCTGTCAAGTTCTTATTTAGTCGTGCATTTTCTTTTTTTTTTTTTTCGTGGTGAATGGTTATTTTTATATAGCACTTTTCAACCTTCAAAACATTCAAACCGCTTTACGTCAAGGAACCACTCGCCTATTCACACACAATGATGCTTATGTCGAGAGCGTTATTCGAACTGACAACCTTCGGATCAGTGGACAAACATTCTACCAATTGAGCTATTGTCGCCCATTATATTTTTCCAAAACGGTTGTATGTACCAGGATAACTACTACTACTACTTTCGTCTGAAGTAGATTAAATTGCACACATGAAAAACGTCTTTTAAGGTGCTATTTAGGCTCTCACATATACTTCTAGATAACTACACAGTACAACTATGCATGCACCAGTTTATTCTATAATATTTGACTTAGATGTTATTTTATTAGGTTTTGCCAAGCATATTGTCAAGATATTAAAATGATCTATTTAAGATGGACTTTTCTGCATGCATGATGGCTAACCACTCTGCCATCGTACACACTCTTTGTACTATCTCGCCATATTTTTAGAAACATACAAACACTTCTGCATACTGTAGGGGAGTGAGTTCTTCTGCACGTCTAAAGGGGATATTTTTGGAAAGCAGGTCCTCTGGGCACTGCACATCTCTGGAGGCCGGAGTTCGGAAGCCTGGCGTGCTAACTTCCTCTGACAGCCCGGTGACATGGGGAACCGCAACATGCAGCCTGCCACTAATTCATAATCAGCCATCTAATTCAGCGTTGCCACGGTGATTTAATTCTGCCATTTGTCACGGCTGTTGTTCGCACCAAAACAAACGTCCCGATAATGATCATTTCAACCCCCCACCAGACTTTCACAGCTGATCGAACACTCCACAGACAATTATTCTTTTGAAGATTTTTGTTCTTTTCTACCATGACGGATTTTTGATTTGATTTTGTTTTTTTTTCATCTGACACTTTTTACAGATGTGTTTTTGCTTTCCAATAAAAGGTGTGGCGATGAGTAACGGATATTTAAAACAACACTTTCACTTTTACTCACTTTGTACATTGTATAGCATGAATTTTGTCATTTTTTTCTAGTATAATGATTTCAAAAGCATTACACATTTACTCATTTTGTATAATTTATGTGAATCTAATACCAGATCCAAGTTTTAGGATTAGCGTAATCTGACAAAGAAAGCAAAAATCAATATGCAAATTCGGGTATTTCAGAATAGTTGTACAAAAATATTTAAAACTCATATAAAAGAAGTGGACTAAGTGAGTGTGATGTCACCCTTAGCAATCGACTACAGTCAAATGAAGCTTATCGCTAGTGGTTATAGCTGCGAATTTGGAGCCAAGTTCCATATTCGGAATTCTAACCACGAGTCTCATAGCAACCAAAGAGCCAATCCGGAGCGAGGCTGCTGAAGGTAACGCCCCTTCCTACCCACGCTGCTGATTAAGCAGGGAATGGACGCTAAGCAACGCTGTCAGTCAAACCTGCTGTTAACACTAGCGAAAGACGGCACCTGATTTGTCTCTTGTTAATCTTCATATACTGATTTATGGACAAAACAGTGAACCAAAAACACCAGGATTACGTGGAGCAGAGTAATACGAACATTTTTAGACCAAAAAAGACGAGGCTCACTGCAGCAGTTATAGAGGGGTGACAAATTTTCAATGTTAAAGTGAATTGGAGCCAAAGTCGATGGAGCCGGAAGCGCGCCCATGATCACTTCCTATTTGGAACGGGGGCAGCTAGCACGTTAGCTATGTCCATTTATGTATTCAGTCTATAATAATAACATCCTTAATCCTTAGTAGTTTTGGCTGCTGTTCCCACTTTATTTCGCGATAATACAGAAAAGTGTGAGAGGGTGGCCGAAGTTGCGCTGTAGTCAATCTTTAGTATTCTGGCACCTGACACAGCAGACAGACGCTCTCAGAAAAGCCATTTGCCTACTTTTGAAAGTGTATCTGGTGATATCCCAGCAGCCCCACTCGCGGTGTCCCTTTGATTTAAAACCACGTCAGGAGAGTTATTTTCTAAAGTGTCAGACGCGCGGCCGAGCGGGAAGCAACGGCAGGTGTGGTTGATGATATGCCAACTAGAAATGGTCTCCCCTTGATTTGAAATATTCGGAGGTGCACCAAAAAGGGGGAATAGCGAGCGCGCCGCGTGGTCCCGTGAGGAAGGAACCCCTCTCAACCCTGGTTTGATAATTGCCATGCAAAAGGGTCCAGAAATGAATTACGGATCAGCCGAGTGTTGCGGGAAGAGAGCCAACGTGTGGGGGAGACAGGATGAAAGATGAGACCATGCCACAAACCAGCACCGAGAACAAGTGCACGACAAAAGTACACCAAACACACAAAAGACACACATGCACACGATATATGGGCCTTTCAAATCTGTCTGTGCTCCTAAAGGCATCCATTTTGAACCAGATCCCAAACTGTTATTGTACCATTCTTCATGCCACCAACCACCTTCACCTAAAGCATAGAGGACAGAATGAAACACTAGAAAAGACCAAATCCTAAACCACACACTAAATTAAAAAGGTTTGGATGTAGAAGTATGACAACAACTGCCTTTTTTATTGTTTTTTTAACCTAAAATACATGTAAATCAGCTTCCTGTTATGTGCAACACTCCCATTTAAAAGATATATTTGTTTTTTTATTGTTAATTGCTATGCCAGCGGTCCTAATGTTATACTATTTGGAAACCCATCGATAGGCATAAAAAAAATAATGTGTCTCGCTTGCTGTTTAGTTTTTATTTTTATTTTTTACAGATGCCTTTCCAGACAGCATAACTCTCTATTTAGACGCACTTGGATCTTTTAGAAATAGTCTTATAATATACAATATGCAGTATTATAGAATGTAAAGTAGTACATCATCCATGAAGAACCACACTAACAAAGTTTTTATTTGTACTAGTAGTAGTAGAGTGGTTATACTTTTGCGATGGAAAAAAATAGAATTGCATTTTTAGTTGGGCACATGTTTGAAGCACTTCTCACATCTGTATTGCATATCAAGCAGTTGTAAAAGCAGTGAATACCTATGTGGTTTGGGTCTGACCACTTGTGGCGTATGTGTGCTGAAGCTGCAGAGACATCTAAAAATACTCCATTGTCCTGGTCCTGGAATCAGCATAAAATTCATCTAGACGCACAATAAACACAGCCACATGAGACAATCAGCAGTATTCCTCCTCTCTATATTTACACACTCAAACAGTCACACATACATACGCAAATGAGACAGGGGCCTATACGGACCCTGTGTACACCTGGATGACTGCCAAGCATTAGCACTACCACTCTGCTGCTCCAAAAGTGAATCTCATTTCAGCTTCTCTTAGGCCCGTCTCAGAGGAGGGCTGCTTTTTAATACAGACATCATTACCTATCCTGGCTTTCTCTTGCTCTAAACACACAAGGACACTGGAGGATTACGAATAGGCACATGTAGCTTCAGATTACAACTAGACAAAGAGATACTCAGACATGGGCTGCAGTAAGTTGCAAAGACTCTACCACTCCCTTGCATTGCATTTTTGATAACTGTAGTCTTCTATCAGTAATGTAAGTAGTTTTTGGCTATTAAAAGTCATGCATTTAGGATCCAAATGTCGTAAAATACACTGTATACTCAACTCATATTCATTCAAAAGCGCTGCTAACTGGCCACCGGCCAAAATTCTACCTCACCTAAGGCCTGATTGGCTTCATGGTAAATGCTCACACTGTTATAATAGCGCTTTTCTACCTTCAAGGCAATCAAAGCTCTTTACATCAACTAACCACTCATACATTAATGGGAGCTGGAATCGCTACACCAACCTGTGGGTCAGTGGACCGCTCAACCTCCGACATTTACGTCAAGAGCTGGATTCGAACCGCCAACCTCCGGATCACCGGGCAAACACTCCGCCCAAACCGAGTTACTGCATTTCGTGTGCTAATCATCTTCAACACTGCATTATTTTCAGACTACAAAATGAGGAAGTAGGTGTTTTTGTTTTGTTCTCCAAGCTTTCGTAAATGGCTTTTTTTCAGTCGAAGTAAGTATGAAGCGAAGCAAGGGTCGACCGCCAACACTGAGTCATTCTTAGCCGTGTTTATTATTTTTATTATTATTAGATCAGTGGTCTGATTTTGTCATTTGTAAGCCCGATGGGGAAAGATGAACTCATTTACAAGAATAAAGTCAGATACCCCACGATGAAATGAGCATAACATGGTAGAAAGCTCCAAAAAAAAAGACGATTTTGCGAACTTTGGATCACTTCCTTTGCTACTCGAGTACTATATCGAAGGAACACTACTCCTCTAACTCGTTAATTTTAAAACAGACAATGATATACCTACGGAGCCATCCACACACGGCCTCACACACAAGGCCATCTGGGTTTGTTTACGAAAGTCGGCAGAACTGGAGTGTCTCTCTTTCCAAAATACCAGTGGCGTGATATTACCTCCCGTCGCGTGGTAAGCTGTTCCTTTGCTAAATCCAACATGAGGAACAAATGTTGGGTGTCCTCGCGCGAGAAGCAGGGACCAGCGCTGACTGCGGGTGCTCCGATCAGACCCGTGCCAAATGAGAACGGGCGCAGGCCAAGAATCGCTCAAGAGTCTGCACTGATGACTTATAAGTGGAGAAAGTGAAGGACAAATGTGTGCAGTTTGATTTCGCGCAAGAGTTGTCATCGAAAGTGTGAGGCTAGTGTGAGGTTTGAACTTATGGTGAAAGTTTAGTGAAAGGACCCAAAAAAAAAAAAGTTTGAAATGTACTTGAGTTATCTAACAACTGAAAGGGTAGAGATTTTAAGGAGTAAGCTCGGGTTAGTGCACAAATATAGTCCAATTCCGCTTATACAAATCGATATTGTGATCTACTGACAGTTCAAAGCAGGTCATATCGGCATCCCTTTAAGCAAATGCATTATCATATATCAAAAGTATTGCGTTAGCCTATTTTTCCATCCAATCCACCAAAGTGTTTAATGTTTTTTTTCCTAGCAGGGGTCTGGCATGATCTTCTTGTCTCCATGGAGATCTTTAAATGCTTTGCCCTACCTACCGTAACCAGGCGCAGCTCTCCACAGATATGACCTGTTACACGACCTAGTCACGTCACCTACTTGTCTCCATGGAGCTAGATAACGGCATACTCTGGAACATTTCGGGCAAAGCGATAACGTCTCCATGGGGAGATGTAAGTGGCGGACACCCTATCCCTTCAGAAGAGATACACATTTCCGCTTTAAGTAGATTAAAAAATAGCATAGTAAACGTATTTAAAAGCTGTGCAAGTATTTGTCAACCCAAGAGGGACATGGTCTGCACCTGCCAGGTTGATTTTGGCCCATGTTTTTCCCATTAAATATGATATTAAATGTTGTTACAGCTCACCTTGAATAGTACCAACCATTTATGCAATATGAATACCCCTGGTACACTCAAAATCTAAACTAATTCTCATTTTGGCATTATCTCCACTTGGGAAAATAACAAAATCAGTCTTACAATACACCACTGAACCAAGTGACATTATGTATCAGATACTGCCTGGAGTCTCTGAAAGGTTAAGATGCATTTCATACATTCCTAATGGTACAGTCTGTGCTCTTTATCGCGAAACGTTTCAAAGCCAGCCAAGCTCCTTCCCTGTCAGCGGCGGACATCCAGCAGACATCCATATACATTTTTAAACTAGTTCCCATTTACTTTATATGTAGATAACTCTAGATGTTGATAAAAGGAGAAAGAGGGAGAGTTCACTGGCGTCTTTCCAAATTCACGTCCCGGTCCTGGCATGGTCTGACCTCACCATCCTGCTCCATCAGCGAGGGCCAGAAGTGGTGCAACCTTATCGTCTCCTTATTTTGTTTGGTTTGAGTAATAATGCCAAACAGCGTTGAGCCTGATGACTAAGACTATTCACTACCCTATAACACCGATCCTATCTAACCTATTTGTATTCCTCGCACTCTTATGATATTTGGCAGCCAGTGGTCTAGACAAGGGGGTCTTACATGAGCTTGAACAATCCCTCAGAAAGAAAAGGGCAATTCGATATGAAATGAGATTTTGGATTGCTTCACTTTTTGTCTGTCTCTACGGTGATCAATAAACAGGTACTAACCTAATAGCATTCCAGAGCAGGACATGGGGAGGGCAGATGATATCAGGATCTGGTCATTCTGTAAAGGCAGCGATTTGCTTTAAATGGGGACTACGTGGTTGTTTATTGGATTATGGGAAAGCTGCGCAATTAGCTAATAGTTTACTGAGGCGGGATTTAACTGAGGAATAGTTCGGACTAGAGACTGTTTTGTTCCCATGTTACACCCGCTGATTTCGGATTACGAGTTACTATGACTACCATCAGAAAAATCACAAACAAACTCTTTATAGGAGCTATGCTTAAAGCCACAGTATGTAATGTTTTAGATATAATACAAAAGCACCTCCAGAGTTTCTTAAAGGTCCCATATGACACAAAATGGATCTTTCGTGAGCTTTAAACCATATTAATGTTGTAACATACCTGGAGTCGTGTTTGGTTTCATTTACACATGTTCTGTCTACATCTCCACAGTTGAAAAAGGCTTTTGTTCCACATTGCGATGTCATATACAGCTACCTTTTACCTTTTCTTCAGTAGAGTTTGGCAATTCCACGACTGAAATCATCCAAATGATTCTAGCGAAGGTGAGTTTAAAAACACAGTGGAGCCCTTCTTGTATTACCACATGACATCACAAGGTGGAACGGAGTGTTTTGAGAGAGCGTTTGAGAGAAGAACACAGCCTAAATATGCAGGATTTGAGTGTTAAACATGGGTGAATGAAAGAAAACACAACTCTAGGTATGTTTTTTGATGAGGAAACAACATCAGATCAGAAAATAGACTAATATGGGGCTTGTAAGTAGTATTCAGGCTTAGTGACTACCTCATCAACCCTAAATCATAACCTTTTAATCATTCCTAATAACAATTTGTCCATTATGATTTAAGTCTTATGCATTAATAAGTCCAATATATAAGGGTGTAGAGAAAAATCCCATGCCACCAGTTTCAACCTACTGTGTTTTCAGGTTACAAACTGGTTGACATTTACATTTTGCCAATAAAATAAAATCAAAGTTGTTGGTCCGTGGCAGGGTTGTGGAAGGCATTAGTAAAATTGGGTAGTGCCGCTTTATTAAGGGATCATAAAGAAACAGTCACCAAGTTCATAACCAACATCTGCATCTACTACAGAGCAGTCATACCCCTGATTGAAATGCATCTCATTACATCAATTTAAGTTCCATGGCTTCCCTTTCCACTTGAGTGAACCTATTGATTTGTGCCACTAAAGCTCTATGGGACTGCCTTCGCTGCAAGTCGCTGTCCTTTTCAGCACCACTCTGTTGTTAGCCAGACACAAGTAAGAAGAAAACAGGACCAGGAAAAAAAAAAAAAAACTTCTCCAACAAATTTCCTCGCTTCCTTTCAACCAAATCAGCACCTCCGAGGTTGTTCCCTCTACGCACTCAGCCGGCAGCCCCACCACAGACAGGGCCAGGCACAAATTAAGGAAATTAAAAGCCAGCGATCCGCACCAACAACCCTGCATTCCCATCCCGTACACATTTGCAAACTATTGGAAAGACATTGCTGGAAGGAGAAAAGTGATGATTCGAAATGAGGTTTATAACTCACCGGCTGAGTGGCCCCGGTTGGTGGCATCGTGGTCACTGTCGCCCTGTTCGCTGTCTCCGTGACCGCTGTCCTTGGAGCTGACAATATCTGCCTCTTGGAACGCAGAGCTGAGAGGAGAAGCAGAGGAGTTGGTGAAAATGAGGGGAATCAGGCTGGATTAAATGAGACACAAATTAATACAGTCACGGTGGTGGTCATCAGGCATCCAAATTGGGTGTTACACATGGCATGTAATGAAATCCAGTGCTCTAATAAGTGCTGTACTGGGACACGTGCCAAACTGGAGATACTGATACAATGGGATCTGTAGCCTTGACAAGCTGCTGGGAAGCAACAAGTTTGAAGTATGTTGAGTTTTTGAGCATTGTGTAATATTTAAAGCAGCACTTTTTGGTGGCGGCCCTCCCCCCAGGCCACGTTTGAGTCAGGTTTATGGAGATGCAGATGGTTTCCAAGGATTTTTTGTGCAATAAACCCAAAATGAGAATATTTTTTTTTGGCTAGAAAGCTATGCAGTGCAGCTTTACCTCTACTTTGCCCTTTAGAACATGTTGGCTATATTGTCCTCTTTATAATACACATATTTCATGTCAGAACATGTCTTGTGTTTTAAATGTTCTCCTGCACAGTTTAATTGATAAATCCACTTTTTTTTTTTTTTGCCATTGGACTGCCACTATCTTGTGTTATTGTGTTGTTATAGAATTATAAAAAAAAAAAAAAAAAAAAACAAATAACAAGTTAACAAAATGCATATGAAAAGTAGTATTATATTTTCATTTATACCTGTTAACACGTCTGGGTCTATCCACCAAATAGCTCAGCTCTGCTCGCTGGTGTTTGGTCTGAAAGATAGAGACACATAGTATTCGATTAGTAGTCAACAACAGCACAATATAATGTAATGTTCATATAGCTATCAGTGAGGGTGCAGCAGTCCTCTGTGGCGAAGAAGTGGGTGAGTGGAGTGGAGAGAGTGGGTTTGGGAGAGCCAATGAATGCGTAAATGATTGAGCCTCACAACGCTGAAACTGAACAGCCTTTGTCCGTGTGCTGCCATGCCGGCTCGTGTGGGGAATAACTAAAGCAAAGGCAGGGGGCTGCGACTGGGCTGTATGTCCCTACCACAGCAAGAATCCAACCAACAGAGAAAACCCAGACACACGTATTTCACAGTTTACTTAGATTTGAACAGCTGAACAGCTACATCAATAATTTATTTTGGACAATTGTGATATTTTCTGTTGAACCAAAACCCAATCTCTCTGTTTGAATGTCACTAGGCCTGTCACGTACTGATACAAGATTTAGAAGTTTGATATATTGCTGTAGTAAATATAGATGATAAATGATAATATTGAAACTCATTTATGCCACTGACACTATATGTGTGTGTGTGTGTGTGTGTGTATATACATATATATATATATATATATATATATATATATATATATATATATATATATACACACACATATATATATATATACACACACACATAAATATATATATACACATATTGCTACACATATATGTGTGTGTTTAACATGACCTGCAATTAAGAAAAAAATGGCAAAATGAAACTCTTTAGTACTTAGTTTGCACCTGTAATGAGTCTTACAAGTTATCATATCACTTATCATATAGCCAAAGAATAGCCCCAAATTTTCCAGTAGTGTACAGAAAAAGTACACAGGATAAATACCCCCCAAAATATTGTTCTATCTATTTTTTCTTTCACACTTTATAATAAATAAAGAATAAAAAGAGGGTAAAAAGAATGAGCCAGAGTGCCATTATTTACACAGTGCTCAACTTGCACACTTGCACACTCCTATATATGTACACACACGCACAACACGCACACACACACTACTCTCTCACACACACACACACACACACACACACACACACACACACACACACACACACACACACACACACACACACACACACACACACACACACACACACACACACACACACACACACACACACACACACACACACTCACACACACAGATCCCACATGGTAGTTATTTACACAAATAGTTGGGTAAACTAGCAAGAAAGTTCTGAATGACAAATGGATGAGAAAGAACTCTTACCTCACTGGACAGGATGCTGCCGTTAGATATGATATCGGGCTGCTGGTCACTGTATCCGGTGACGAGGGCCCCGCAGGGGTTGGTGTGGTCCGTGTCGGTGCTGCGGGACGGGCTGCAGGGCTTCAGGAACATCAGGTCGGTCTTGGCAGATTCTGGAGTGAGACACACTTGATAACAGTAGGAGTTCTGGTTCTGATGGTGATGAGAGCCAAATCCCCCACCCACTCCGCCCACGCCCGACTCCTCCACGGGCACCTGTCCCACGGGCCCCACCCCTGACGTCACGTTGGTGCTTTGGACTAACATAATGTCCGACTTACTGAGCTTCTTCTGCTTGCGTCCTCGAGCCTGTCTGCTACAGCACGCGCCACAGCACAGGCAGCAGTCCCCAGCCAGCAGACACGTGGACAGGCTCAGCTTTTTGTCCTTCTGGCAGCGCACAGCGAGCACAATCATAGCCAGAAGAAAGATGAATGACACAGAGCCCAGGGCAATAATGAGGATGAGAGTTAAGTCCAGAGAAGTGTCTTTGGCTTTCGAGGTGGAGGCGCGGTCTCCACTGCGGCCCTCAACCACACTGTCCACCAGGATCACACTGACACTGGCGGAGGAGGACAGAGGCGGCTGCCCGTGGTCCCTCACCTCTATGAGGAGATCATAGAAGCCTTGTGGGTCCCGTTTGGGTGATATTCTTCGTGCTGTCCTTAGCTCACCCGTCCTCCAGTCCATACGGAACATCCCCATCTCATTTCCGCGCAGAATGCTGTAGGACAGCCGCGCGTTTTCTCCATCATCCGCATCCATAGCCACAATGCGCGTCACCAGGTAACCAGGCTCAGCGGAGCGCGGCAGGTGCTCCTTGGCAGTGCCATTCTTTCCCTATGGGGGCTATGACGGTGGGGGCGTTGTCATTTTGATCCACTATGATCACATTGACAGTGGCGTTGGAGAAGAGCTCAGCTGCGCCAGAATCTTTTGCCTGAACCATGAAACTGAACTCTTTTAGCTGCTCATAGTCAAAGGAGCGCAGCGCGTAAAGGTAGCCTGTCTCCTTGTTTATGGACACATACGTTTCCACAGACATGCCCTGGATATCACATTCCAATATGGAGTATGTAATGAGCGCGTTCTGGCCGATGTCTGGGTCTAGTGCACTCACACCCTGAATGAATGCCCCTGGCACATTGTTTTCTGTCACGTACACGTCATATACCGCCTGCTTAAAGCGTGGTGCGTTGTCATTCTCATCTGATACGTGCACTTTAATTGACTTACTAGTGGCCAGAGAAGGCTGGCCCTTGTCTTTAGCCACTACTGTTATTGTGTACGAGTCTGTACTCTCTCTGTCCAGAGGGCCGTCTGTGACGATGGTGTAGTAATTCTTGAAAGATGATTTCAGTTTGAAAGGAACGTCTCCGAGGATCTCACAGCTCATCTGGCCGTTCTCACCAGAGTCTCTGTCAGAGACACTGAACAGAGCGATAACTGTCCCCGGCGCGTCCTGCTCACTCACAGACTCAGTCACTGTGCTGAAGCCGATCTCTGGTGTGTTGTCGTTCACATCCACCAGTTTGACCAGGACTTTGCAATGCGCAGGGACTGCGTTAGCCCCTAGGTCTTTAGCCTGGACATAAATCTGGTGCGTGTTGCTCTCTTCATAGTCAATCTCCCCTGACACTTCTATTCTGCCTGTCCTGTCGTCTATGCTGAACAAGTCCTTTATTCGTGGAGCGTTGTGGCTGCTGAAAGAGTAAACTACCTCCCCGTTCTGCCCCTCATCCACGTCTGTGGCGTTAAGTTCGATCACTAAAGTGCCCACGGGAGAGTTTTCCTTCAGATTTACGCTGTACACGGACTGGTCAAACGTGGGCGCGTTGTCATTTGAGTCCAGTACTTTGACCACTAGCAGAGCAGTGCCTGTTCTCTGTGGGACGCCTCCATCCACAGCAGTGAGCACGTATCGGTGCACTGCCTGCTGTTCTCTGTCCAGTGGCTTCTCCAGAACGAGTTCTGCGAACTTGTTTCCGTCGCTCTGCGTCTGCACGTCCAGATAGAAGTAGTTATTGTTGGTGATGGCATATGTATTGAGCGCGTTTGTGCCCACGTCGGGGTCGAACGCGTTCTCTACCGGGAAACGCGTGCCCGGGATAGCGCTCTCTGATATTTCCACTGAAATGTCAGTCTCAGGGAAGCTGGGTGGGTTGTCATTGATATCCATCACATCTATTTCGACACGGAAAAGCTCCAATGGGTTCTCTAAAAATACCTCCAGGTGCAATAGGCACGGGACAGTCTGCTTGCAGATCTCTTCTCGGTCTATTTTCTCCTTTACAACAAGCGCGCCATTCTCCAAGTTTACCTCCAGATAAGGGGTCCGTGAACTCGCCACAGTTTGGAAACGGCGAGCGGAAAGTTTAGTAATGTCCAGTCCCAAATCCTCTGCAATATTCCCAACCACGGAGCCAGGCTCCTGCTCCTCAGGCACGGAGTAGTGCAGCTGAGACGCAGCTCCATTGATGATGGAGAGCAGCAACACTAAGCACAGCATCTCCCCGTGGCAAAGTGCACTTAAAAATGAAACAAAAAGTAGAAAAAGTTAATTCCAGTTTTTACAGCAAAGTGGCATTTCTTATGTCCCCTGCCCGCGTAAAGGATGGTTCAGCAGCAGCAGTGCTATCCTGATGTAAAATTCCTCTCCTTTGCTGTGCGTCAGTGGAACATTTTGTCGTTTCACTTGTGAGAATCAAAGCCATTTGATCCAAGCGCCTCTGTTTTAATCAATTCTGCAGAGTTTTTGGCGACAGCGAAAACATTGCAAAACTGGAGCCAGGGCGCACAGCCAACACTCCTATAATGAACATAGGCTTCATATAAAGTCAGAAAAAAACAATTTCAAGAAATCCCACATGAATGGCAAAAGAATCCAGGAGTTCCTTTGACGCAGGGTTGAGGATGAAACTACTTGAATAAAACGCAGGACTTTTCCCGTATCTTTCTGTGCAGCAGTTCGCGGGAGAGACTGAAATCACTGCACTCTGAGCGAGAGGATGTGCGCGGCTCAGCTCCTGTAAGGCGAGTGAGAGCGGCGGGGTTGGTTTTGCGCACAGCTCCTTTCTCCAACAGCCAATGGTAGAGTCAAACAGCGGGTGTAATGGCACCTGATTGGGGCTCTGCGACGCCAGCTAGGGCGCACATCGTACCGGACTAACAAAACCAGTTAAGCGCAAGCTGCTCTATCTCTCTCCACCCGGCCGGGAATGGGCTGTGAGGGAGAAATTAAATGGTTTACACATTTAGTGAATGAATAAAGTTGAATATCAGCGCTGCTTACGTTATTTTACCAGTATCTAAAGCATTTATCACCATCTACCCTATATCTTTAAGAACGGATAACCTTTTCTTTCTTGATTTTAAATAGTCTATCATTTAGTAACAGCTGTTAAAACGGGCCAGACTGTAGCCATGAGCACAGTCAAAGATTGGTGCAACAGATATTTGGGGAAGAAATGCAACATGCGAAGACCCAAGTTCATTAGAGCTTGCAGTGCGCACCAGTGTTGCCTATATTAGATTACACAAGTTGCTTTCATCCAGTGCAATGAAGCGTCATGGTTTGGTCCTATGCTGCTAATAGACTGAAGCCTATTAGTTCCCCCTATCTCCTCGATCTTATCATTAACCCCCTCACACGCTGGCCTCGACTGCTCACGACTTGCATCATACTCCGATTGAATTCATAACGCGTGAATTAAAAATGCAAATGGACCGCTTGGAAATGAGACAGATAGCAGGGGTCTAACTGTTGAAAGGATGATGACAAAAAGATGAAAACGAGAGTAATTGAGGCTAATTAACATAAGTCAGATTTGGAGAGGAGCTGGAGAAGTCTCAGGCGTTAATGCAAAGCGACGTGCCCATTGTGGTGCGCATTCAACACCAACTTAAACGCCGAATCCCGCATCTAATCATAAAAGTCAGGAGAAACAAAGAGCAGACGCTAGATGGATTTGAAGCCATGTCTGAGCTGTAGCCGTGTGACTGACTCGAGCTGACACGAGAGAGTGGGATCTCAGGGAAGGAGAGGAGAGAGAAAGAGAGAGAAGGAGAGAAACGGAGCGCGCGCACACACGTCAGAGGCTCCTCTCCATCCTCCTCTCTCAGCAGCCGCGGCGTGCGTTACGGAGACCAACGTCGCCCCCTCGCGTCAGCCCCTTTTTCTTCCTTTTTTTGAAATGCATCCACGTGGGCAATGAGAAACCCGAGCAACTCCCTTTCACTGCGAACGAGGTAGGCATTAATTAGTTCACACAGTTTTGATAGCTAGTGGTAATTAAAGTCGTATTTGCTCAGCTACTGCAGATACCATGATGCGTAAACTTGCTTGTAGTACGTGCGCCTTGTGACTTTTGCAAGGGGTTTATTTGTTTTGGTTTAGGCTGAATAAATATCAGTGGAGCATAAACAGTTCAAGTATGATTTAGTGCATGTAACCTAGACTCCACAGTCTGCTTGTTTCATTGAGATACCATAAAAAACACACCCAGTTTGGAATGGTTGGCATACATAACATTGTAAAAAAGAGAGTATAATATTGTCCATTGATGCACTTGTGGGTCAGTATATAATCTAAAAGACCTCTACTAATTTTCAAGCATGTTTTTTTGTATTTTAGCCAATGAAATGTCAATAAATGGCCTTTTTTTACTGTTGGCGTGGATCAAATTTGTCAAAAATAGCGACACCTGGGGCATTTCTTGTATAAAACTGGGACAAATCAATGGTTTTGGATAAATCTGCTGGAAAAGGGGACTGTCTGAGGTAAATAGGTCACCCTATGTCTGGTCACCCTACCAATGTACCACTGTATGACCTTGTGACACCTTGTTTATGGACACCTATGTTACAGATCAGATCTATGGGGTGATGACGCCGCTCACTCTCAGTGTATCTTTCTTAGGCAATTAAAACACCTGTAATTGGTTAAATGATGATACATAGTGCTCCTTTAATACACAAAGTCATGTCTCACAAGAAAACCATTTCTGCTTGGAGTTCACACAGCCTTACAGCGTCATATGGATGAAACAAAATCATTATTATGCACTATGTTAGACAGGCTGTGATGGCACGTCTTTCTTTTTTTAGATAATGCAATGACAAAGATGGGGATGTTTCAGCTTCCTGTTCCTGGTCTTATCAATCATAAGCTAATCAGTGCCTGTCCACTCAGCTGTGAAGAGGGAGGAGTTTACCAAGGTCAGTCCAAACTCTCTTCCTGGAGTCCTCCTTATAGATGGGCCCAAGACAGGCACATTCCTGATAATTTTGTAAAGAATTTAACTTTCGCACACACCTGTCTTATAATTCATCAGGGAAATTACATGTATTTTGTTATAATTTCCAATTCCATTTTTATCACCTTAACATGTAATAGCATTTTGGATAGACTTTTTACTTATAGAACTAGAGTCTTTCAAGCCTTAGTAGCAGAATGGTACTGTATTGTGTTTAGGTTTATTCACATTATATATTAAGTTTCAACCATAAATAAGAATCTGTCTCATTTTATTTGAAACCTTAGACTTAAGATATAGCAGCAGTTGAGTGCTCTTGTATTTATGCTTACATGATTAAGTTTTAGTCTCCATTTATAAATTGCAGTGTTGAGACTTTAAGGGAGTCACTGTGCTGTAAATGTACCAGAAAACTAATTAAATAAGGTCGGTATCCAGTTGCCATAGTGTTGCTTTTTATATCCGCACTTTGCATGATGTGTTTTGTCTCTGTATAGCAAGAATACAGTCTTGGATTGTATCTTCACTCCAAAGATGATTTAGTGTAAGTGACGACATTGGCAAAGTCTTCAGAGAGTTTATGTAAAAATCTGTTCTCTGGGCTCACTCCTGCTTAGCATGAAAAACCCACACAGCATTCATATCAGCTATAAAAACGTCCTCTGCACTTTGAGCTTTTGGTTAACTGCATGTGGCCGCCTCTCTATTTCATTCTGGGTTGTTTCTTCTTGAAAAACATGAGTGGTCATTCCCCTTTCACCAGCGGCACATTTATAATTTATTGGCTCCAAATGACAAATGGGACATAATTTTTGACAAATGACATCATAACTGGCTGTGATGTGAGGGGCTAACAGACTAAGGCCGGTCTGTAGGTAAAAGCTTGGCAGGCCATTAAAATTTCATAATATGAACAAAAAGCCAATTAAGATATCATTAAGAGGGTTAGCACCCGAAGGATAGAGCGCAAGTCCATTCCAGTGCCCTTCAATAGACTGTGCCCAACCACTGCTCACAAATGCGCTTCTGAGACCACAATAGAACTGAATTGTAACCCAATGTCAAAGTATAGTAAAAGGAAAAGAATAGTGTCTTTTAATATGTCAGTGAGTCTCTGTTATTCAGATTTAAGCGTACAATCACCTCTGGAAAATTAGCTTGTGTTTAAATGTACTCCTGGTGGTCGCTAGAGACAGAAAAGCACCTTGTTAAATTCAGAGGTATTAACTCATGGCACACGATGGAGCTTCTTGGTTGTAAATGTGGGAAAACACTAAAAATAAGATAGGAACTCAATAAACAGAACACACAGTAATAATAAAATAAACAAAATGCAAGCAACTACATTATTCACTTTTATGTGTATGCATTTATTTTTACTTGTTTTGTTAGTGTAAATGGAATCTAAAGGTAAAAGCAGATTCTTAGAAGCTGTCAGTGCTGAACTGGGCTGGAAAATAAGCCATTAAAGTTGGTTTCATTGTGCTGTACAAGTACGAGAGCCTTCATCACAGCAATCTTTTTTTCATTTTTTTTTTTTTTTTTTTTACACATGTAAGGGGTGTTCCATTCTTAAGCATTAAGCCACCCTCTTCTTGTCTGTTGTCTGAAACTTTAGTGTTTGTGAAGTTTGCTAGCACATTTACCTTTAATGAGGAGTGCACCACTTGAGCTTGTTGTAATTGCTGGAGTTCAGGAAGTCCAGTGCACTCTTGAGCATGACGAGTGCCATGCACAAAATGGATGGCTGTGCCCTGAGCCCAAAGTGACTGTGTGTGTGATCAGTGTCCATCGCAGACAGCTGCAGGGTGACTCCCCGCCCCCATGGCCATTACTCAGTCTGATGGATGAGGGGACAGGCGAGGGAGTGGTGCCTCTGCAAGGAAGGAAGGAAGGAGGCAACCAACGATGGGGCTCTAAGGGAGGAGTGGAAAGTACATTAGGACAGAAAAAGTGAAGGAGCGTGAGAGTGAGGCTGAGGATGGAGGAGAGGGCCTCGGGAGGGCGAGGTGTTAAAGTGACAAGTGCAGGGGGTGGGGTGATGGCCATCTGAAACACGGCCATGACGGCTGGGAACAGTCCCGATAAGAAATGAAGGAGACGAAGATGAAGCTGATGATGCTTTAGGTAATTGGTTTATTTTCACACAAAGAATCCATCACCATTTTCACATTTGCAGCTGCCACCTTTGGGAGTTTCAACTGCAGATATCAGTGTAATGTTTAGCATAAAACTTGTGGAAGAGATTAGATAAAAGCTCGCTGACATCACACGCACAAAGTTGAGTGAACTGCACAAACGCTCTCCCCAAATATATACCCCACCAGTCTGTGAAATATAGTGTTTGCTATGGATCTGGAGTTTAAACACGGGACTGGCCACAAATTAAGACTGTGATCCTCCTGCATGTTTTCTGGCATGAAATGTGTAGCTCCTGCCTGCTGTAAATCAGTGCTGCTGTTGCGTTTGTTTTTGGCACTGTTGGATCCCATTTGAATACAGCTCATTATGGCTTTACAATGATGAACCTTTCCTGAATAGCTTTAAAATGATTTTGAGCTGTATCAGAACAAGTATAAGACCTTATAGACTAGTATACACCCATGAACCACTAAGGAACCTACCTGGACGACTGAGGGATTACACAGATATAAGACCACATGGGAATATAAGTATAAGTCAGTGTTTTTAATTATCATTGTGGTATTCTTTAGTATTGAAATTGAGTTTGAAGTTTTAGTACTGTAACAACACTACACTAAAGTATACCATCTATAGGTAAATTAAAGATAGCAGGACCCAAACCGATGTAATTATGATGGCAAAATGATGATGTTATATTGTTACTGACAAGGAAAACATGAAACAATAAGCTAATTCATGATGACCTTAAGGTTATGGGTGCTGCAATGGGACAAAATAGAGACAAAGCTTAAATTCCATTCCACGGCAACATTAAATGCTGCAATGGGATAACAAAATGCGAGACAAAGCTTAAAAGTAAATGTATTCCATTATCACTTACTATGAATATTGTCAAAACTTCTCTTGCAACAAGTATTTATAAATGCTACTGTTTAAAAAAAAGAAAAAAAACATATGTAAAAAAAATATGCATAGAGGTTTATTTGAACATGTTAGTCCAAAGAGGATACTGCAGAGAAAAAAAAGACTGACTGATGACTCCATTGCTTTTCTATCCAGTTTCTAGCAAAACAAGGTTGTGGGTGATTAGAATACCAGGGAAAAATGATCAAAATTATATATATATAACTTTTTACAGCTCAAATCTCATCGCAGTACAGAAAAATAACCAAAAATTCCCCAGTAGTACACAAAGAAAAACTCCCCTTGACAAATATTTACCCCCCAAAAAAAGTTTTGTTCCATCTAACATATATTGAATGATAAGTCGATATAGTATTTACAACAATTTATGACAGGTCTAACTATGACACCACCCGCCCTGTCCAGTGTGTAGGCTCGTGCCACGGAGCCCAAACCCTTTTGAGGAAACTCCATTCATAGGCTGCTGCTGCCGCTGATACCGTCACTCCAAAAACAGCTCAATAAGCAATCTGTATGTGTCTGCGCTTGGCCCCTGGCTCTGATGTGCACCGCTCTGGGTCTGTTTGGTTATTCAGGGATCGCCGCCTCCTCAACACACACACACACATATCTGAATTTGTGTGTCCCTCCCCAGACAGTAGGCCAATCTACGTGCCCATATTCATCTTAGCTGGAACTGATCTATTCTCGAACTAATGCACTGGCCTTTCCCGAGGGGTTAGGCGAGGGCCCCGGCATATTCCTCCCACTCTCCATCTCTCTGAAAGATTAAATCCGCAAAAGTCAGCATTGGACACTTAAACAAATATAGCCATCAATATTACTGTACAGAAACTGGCTAGAGCTGGATTGATTGACAGGAAGACAGCGCCAGACACATCTTATTGTCAGAATCAAAAGCAAAGCGCGTGGCAGATTCAGACAGGGTGGATTGCTATCAAATCCTTTTTAAAAATGGATGAATTGTCTAAATGACTTCAGAGACCACCTGCCCCACCCAATCCCCCATCAGAAAATAGATGTTTATGTTCAATATCCATGCTACCCTCCCCTTCCTCGCTCACTACCCCCCAACCACTCTTGGCTCGCGGCTTCTAAAATTGTTTTGTTATGTGGTCGGCATAATAAGTCATGATCGATCGGTAATATCTTTGTGTGTATGCACGGGTGTGTCTTGGGATTGTCCATAAAATCTCTGATAAGCAGTCCGTATTGCAAGACAAGTGGATAGATTAATGTAACCCGATATGATTGCTTGTGTGATAAAAGGGTTCATGGTTTAATGAGGGTTCCGAGGATAGTCGTGCAAAAATGTGTATCTGGGTAAAACATCCCGTAATAGTCTACTTGTTTCGTTAGCTTGTTTGCAGTTTTGAGACACAACTCTATTTGACTTTTGTAATCTAATCTCATTCATTATAATACGTGTGTCAATAGAGCGGACCATTTCCTTTTGTAAACGTGCTTCGATTTTACTTTCCCAAATTTGCCGGGCTATTTGAGTAAACAATGTGAATCTTCAGCTTTAACAACACATTGAAAAGCAGACATAGAGTTGTCACAATAACATATTTTGAAGTTCGATACATCGCTGAAGTAAATATAGACGATAAACCCGCGGTGCCCAAAGTCTTTTCACCGAGGGCCATGTCTTGAAAAATATTTGACACGGAGGGCCACAGACCAGTCGTTAATACAGCGGATAATTCAGATGGTGCATTTAACATACTTTAAGGCTTGAAATATTAATATTAGGTCTCTATGACAATGCAATGTGATGTTATTTAGGTTATATTGGTAGGATTACTCAAATTTTCCATAAAAAGTGCTGTTTATGATCAGTTAGGCCAATAAAAATTGGTCTGAGGGCCGCATTTGGCCCCCGGGCCATAGTTTGGACACCCTTGCGATAAACGATAATATTGAAACTAATTTATGGCACTGACGCAATAACCCAAAAGTAGATTTAAACCACAAAAAATCTATTCTAATATGAGCTGCAATAAATAGACAGCAGAACGAAACACTTTAGTATTGGTTTGCATCTGTAAAGAGTCATAGAAGTATTAACTCAATTTTTCTGGCTTAAATCTTATCTGTTATAGTCAAAACATAACCCCAAATTATCCCAGTAGTGCAAAGAAAAAGTACATACGATAAATACTGACTCCAAAAAGATATTGTTCCATCTTTTATATATTGAACAGTAAGTCGATATATACATTATCATGACGGGCCTAAGCAGACAATATAAAATAATTCTAGTGTAAGAGTTTTCAGGAAGAACAGCACAGAATCGCAAAGAAAAGATGTATAGATACAGTGAAAGTGCTGGTCTGAGAAGGACGATCTGAAGGACAAGGAGGGTTGATTATTCCCTTTTGCTACCTTCAGAAAAGAAAATGTTTAGAGCTTTTTATTGTGTTAAAAGTACAAGGTTGGTAAAGGCTAGGGTCAAAGAATCACCAGTCTTGCAATACTACTACAAATGTATCCGCTGTAACTGGACATGGTTTGTAAAGTAGGTTACAGTTTTATGCAGCGTGTCCAACCCTATTCACTAACATCGCCCGGCCCAGTGGAGTATGTAAGGTCAGATTTTTAACCAGGGACTCTAGTTTGTTTAATTAACGCTTTGCTGGTTGACTGTTCCACTATTATCTCATCTGCCGCTACCATAGACTGTATAAAGAAGTGGACTATGTGAGTGTGATGGCACCCATAGCGTTTAGCTCCAGTCAAATGATTCTCATCGAGGCTATCAGGAGAATTTTGGAGCCGAGTTTCATATTAGGAATTCCGACCACGAGTATCATAGCAACCAAAGAGCCAATCTGGAGTGAGGTTGTTGAAGGAAATGCCCCTTCCCACCTACAACGTTGGTTTAGCAGGGCAATGCTGTCAATCAGATCTGTTGCTTGCACGAGCGACCTCGGGGACAGAAGGTGCCTTTTTTTTTGTCTCTTATGAATGTTCATATTTTGATTTTTTGGACACAATAGCAAAATAAAAATCCCAAGAGCAGGTTAATACGGACATTTTAAGACCAAAATGACGAGCCTGACAGCAGCAGTTATGGAGAGAGGTGCGACAGTTTTCCAATGTAAAGTGAACTGGAGCCAGAGTCGATGAGGCCAGAAGCGCTCCCCTACTAACTAGCGGGTTAGCTATGTCCATTTAAATACACAGTTGCAACCCAAATTATTGGTTACAAGAAGTGTAGTCTCTTCGGGGAGTCTGAGATTTGGAGGTTAACATTAATTATTCAAAGTAAATTTGTAGCATAGATTTTGCTGACCTTGGTTGTTAGCTTTCCCTATATATTGACTGAAGAGCCTGAAGAGCGTGTCCAGTCCATTCACTATTGATAGGAAAGTGTCCACATGCTGTGTCTGGTATCTGTACATTTTTTGCCGTTTGCAGACATGGCAAGTTACTGAACAAAGAGCATTATTTTAAAACGCTGCAGACGTGCGCACTCGGGCTATGTCTTTTCTTCTAGTTTTAGTATTCACAGCAACATCGAAAATACAAATGCAATAGCTTCAAGCAGCTGTATAAATGTTGCTCTAGGTTTTTTTTAAATGTTTTGGGAACATCTTTGTTTATTCAAGTCTTCTTTTCTTTTGGAGTTGGTGACATTGGATTGGTTCTGCAAGAATGTGCTTTATGTACCGTCGTATATCTCTGAACCTCATAATCGCTAAGGTACAGCTTGCTCCTTTGCTGTATTAAAAGCTCACAACTGCTGGCAGTCAATTAGAGGCTGTTGTGTGTGTCAACCAAGCGGGAAGAGTTTTCTTGCTGATATTATGGCTAATTAGCTCAACTGGGCTCCCCCAAGACGGAGAGGAAGGCACTGAGGTATTGTTGCGGTCCCAGGCAAAATCTCTTAAGTCTTTTCTGCCTAATCCTCTCCTCGACTTTTCTAGGCTAAACATGCAGATATTTTGTTCAATAGAGGCTTGGGTGTCTTCTGGGGGTACGAGACAAACAGGAATAATTGGAATTCAATATATTCTGTACATATTTGAGCTGCCACATGAAAAGGAGAGCTCCAATTCCTTAAGCTTTCTTTGAGTTATTGAAGAGTGCCAGCTGCTCCTCTATTGTGCCACAATTTAGTAGCAATAGTAACTTGTATCTAATGTTGTTATGTTTTAATCTTGAGCGTCTAGAAATTAGTTTAAAAAAGTAAAATAGATCAAACTCATTGATTTTCAGAGAAGTAATTTTTGATGCATCTCGATTTTATGTACCTTTTTCATTTGTGTTTTGTCTGTCTTGAACTGTATCTTCGAGCGAGTGGCGACAGTGGCTCCGTTGGTTGAGTGTTTGTCCACGGATCTGCGGGTTGGCGGTTCAAATCCCACTCTCGACATAAACGTTATTGGTTGAGCGGTCAGATCCACTGATCCACAGGTTGGTGGTGCGAATCCAACCCTCACAGATGAATGCCGTCGTTGTGTCTGCGTACACTGGTATATGAATACGTGTGTGATTGTGTGAGTGGTTCCTTGACGTAAAGTGCTTTGAGTGCCTTGGTGGAAAAGAGCTATATAAAAATGTGACCATTTCCCATGAAAAGCGCTATTATTATTAAGCTGATTAGTACATGAAATGCTATAAGACTCCATTGCTTGAAGTATTTAAAGCTCCTATATTACACAAAAAGCTACCTTTTACCTTTTGTTCAGTAGAGATTGTCAATTCCAGGGCTGTAAATGATCCATATGATTCCAGTGAAGATGTATGGAGTTTAAAAACACAGTGGACGACTTCCTGTGTTACCGCATGACATCACAAGGTGGAACAGGGTGTTTTCTGTTTGAGAGAAGAACTCAGTCTAAATATGAAGGGTTTGTGTGTTAAACATGTGTGAATGAAACAAACCACAACTCCAGGCTTGATTTGATTAAGAAACAACATTTTAACATAGATCAGAAAATAGTGTTATATGAACGCTTTAAAAGGCACTAGCTATGCAATTATATAAACTATGAAACTCCCATACATATCCCATACATATTTTATTGACCCTGCATGTCCATCTGTACTTATGCTTTGCTATTGCTGTGTAAATAACCAAGCAGAGAGCCACTGTATCCCTTTAGCCACACTTGAAGCATTGCATTAGTACATTCCTTTCTTGTATGCGTAAAAAATATGTCTAAGTTGTGCTGGTCTGGGTTGTTCTCTTTGCCGTTAGAGTGGAGTAAGGTTGTATAAAGCACTACAAAGATGCAAACAGGAGTCAATATTGTTGCACTGGCAGCAGCCCTCGCAGTAATCTCTCTGTTCTCATCTATATTAGAGGCAGTCAATTAGTATAGATCGGCGGCAGTGAATAAACTTTGATTAAGAATAAAGCAGTGGGTTGGATCCCATGTCTCGTGTTTACTGGCAGCTCATGTCTCCGCAGATTGTGATCCCCTCTCTTCAACTTATCAAAACAGCACGGCAGGAAACCGCGATGGAAGGCTTTCGCTCTTTTCTCGAGGTACATCTGATAAAGAGACAGAGAAAGGAGGCAAAACACTGACGGACAGAAAATTGAAAATGATTTCCACACATAGCTGCCGTCACACCGACATTCATAGCGCTGAATACTGGTGCTACGTGCTTATATGTAGAAGTATTAAAAGTATTTCTTCCTAAGGCCCAATTTTGTGTAGGCTGATATGAAATCTGTGTTTGCGCACACAAGGCCACTGACTGGCTCCAGGAGCAAGTGAAGCACAAAAACAGCTCTTTCTTTTGAAAACGGAAAGAAAAATGATGAAACAGGCCTGACACACTGTAGTTTTGGTTGGCTGAGTGGGATGAAGGAAAGGCTAGAGACGCAGTACAAAGACCCAGGTAGAAAAATCAGGGCTTTCGAGTGTGGCCTTGCCAACGTGTTCCCGTCAAACGGGGTAAGTGGTGAAGCAGAAGGAGCCCTTTGGAGTGCTATGTTGGTGCATCTGGTTTGTCATAGATTAGTGTTAACCCAACTGTGTCTGTAGTGGAGGCTTGGACTCTTTCTTTGACTCCAGCCCACTGTTTTGGGATCAGAGCTATGCTGGGAAACTATAGTGAGGTTAGGTTCAGCAAAGGGTCGGATTTAGTCAGAAAGGAAACAGAGCCAGTGATAGTACATGGGTTTTAAAGTATATAAGAGTGAAGTATAGTACATCTGTATAACATTTGGACTGAAGACCTTCCAAACCTTAATATTACTCATCAAACAAAAACAAATATGTATTATGAAACTGGTTTAGGCCACCAACATGTGTGAAGTCTTTTGATTTGACCAAGCTCGAAGGGCCAACTTGATAGCTCCACAACCTCCAAAACAATTATTTTAATCTGTTCATGGGCACTGTTCCCAGATTATAATGGTATCTTACTAAAGTGGTGTACAGAAAGAACAATAGTGAACTGGCAACAGGTTACGCACACTGGAAATTAATCCATCAAAACTGCGGAAGTTGTTAATGGCAGTTTTGAAAGAAAGAGCACACTCAACAAATGACTGTACAGTATCATGACATGAAGCTTTATTTATATGCGCCTTTGGTTTTGGGGTAGAAGAACAACAGAAATGGATTAAAACTGTCTTTAAAGCTACCATCTGGGATTTGATTGGCTGACCATTGTGTTCTCTCAACACCACTGGATTCAACGTTACTTCTGTGTGATAGTGTGCCAGCTTTGGCCTGACAGAGGGAGATCAGAGAGCACAGGTGAGAATGAGCAAAGGCCAGGTGAGGAGAACAGGTTTCCCATCTGCCATCTACTAAAACCTAATAAACTTACAGATGGTAGCTTTAAATATGTTTGTATAATTCCCCATAAAAGTGCTGAAATATCACTTTGTACTCTAATTTGGAAGGTTAAAACATTTTCTTTTTTAATCAGCTCTTTTTTGGTGTTACTGTATCAGTGGTGGAAGGTAACGAAGTGCAAGTAGTAGTATACTGTTCTTAAGTAGAATGTTTAGGTATTTGTACTTAACTCAAGTACATTTACAATACAATACTTGTTACTTCTTCACTACATTTGAGACCCCGAGGTCACTCCTTCTGTATTTTCTCCTCCACTCCATTTTTTAACTGGAGTGAAAAGTAAAAAGTACTTTTCATATGATTGGAGGAGTTATTTTTACCATGCCTGCGGTAACAGCTTGACTAAAGTTTTGAGTTCAAGCTTTGGCTTTGAGCAAACTAAAATGAATACACAAAATTCGTGAGGAAAAATGAAGAAATGTATCCGTATTGCTACCTTTGACCAAAATATGCATTATTTTTTTCATCAATATCATTTAACACTTAACAAATTAACAGCACTTGAGTGAAATGCTTTTACTTTTTACTCTTAAAGTATATTTTTCAACGGGTACTTAAATAGACTTTTTCATTTGATACTTTTACTTCCATCCATCTTCTTTCGCTTATCCGGAGCCGAGTCGCAGGGGCAGCAGTCTAAGCCGGGACCCCCAGACTTCCCTCACCCCAGACACGTCCTCCATGTCCTCTGGTGGGCCCTCCCTAGAGAGGCGTCCAGGAGGCATCAGATGCCCGAGCCACCTCAGCTGGTTCCCCTTGACATGTAGGAGCAGCGGATCTACTCTGAGCTCCTCCTGTGTGACTGAGCGCTTTTACTTGAGTAACTTTTTTTTACATCTGTGTTTGTACTTTTACTTAAGTAACAAAATTGAGTACTTCACCCACCACGGCTCAGTATTCAAATGCTGCATACCAAACACCATTATATAATATGTCAGGTGCTACTAATATTAGCATATGGACTTTGTTTGGACTTCACAAGTGAACCTCAGCAGAGCAGTCTTAACAGTAGCACGGCCTCTTTTCTTAATTAAACCCACAATTACCACCCTTATCGAGGTAATGTGCGCAACACCGGACTGCCGCTGTCACTGTTAACAGACCAGAGTAATCACTATCCCCCTCCCAGCGCTCCACTCCTCCACGCAGACAACCGGAGCGTCCCATAGTCTCTGCTTGTGTGTGAGCCACTACCACCACAGCAGTAACAATCAACAAGAGGACAATCCATCAGCTGTCAGGCCCACTGTGAAGTTTTAATTAATTACACGGAGGGAGACAAGGTCAGTCGCGCACACCCCGTCGGACTGGCAGGCTTGCCTCTCTGCAGGGGATCAATAGGGCTTTACACGGGCCTGTAGACTCCTATACACAGTTATTAAGGAAGTGCACGCTGGCCTATTGTGTGTCCATCGCCAGCCTTGTCAGAGCCCAATGGGTAAAGCAGGTCGTCTTGGTTTAAGTTCGCAGCAAGGGAGATGCTGAATGGGATTGAACGGGATTTAATGGGGCTAGTGGTTGTGAGGAGGACGGAGTGGTGACGAGTCTAAGAGTGAAGTGATGAGTTATTATACATGTACATTGTGTTGGATGCATTTGGACATGTGGGTGTGTCAAGGTAAAGGGCTTTATTGGTCATTGCACATATATGACCAATCCCACCCTGATTTTAGTAAGAGGAAACTGACATGTATACTCCACACCTGGATAAACACACTGAAGAAGAGCATCTGGTATAAAACCTAATATGAATAAATAATCCTTTGTCCAATCCAGGAACACAAAAGCACAAATCACAGTAAGTGTTACAGGCTTGGATAATTGTTTTATTATCTTAGGAAGCATCCACTTACAAACCTATATCTGAATATCTAAACAAATCACTTATCTTCTAGAACAGGCATGCCCAAACTGTGGCACAGGGGCCAAATGCGGTACTCAGACCAATTTTTCATGGCCCTCAAGCTTCCAGGTGAATTGACCCATTTTACCTTAAACAGTACTTTTTACTCTACATTTCTGAAAATCTACTTCAGCAAGCCCATTTTAAATATTGAATGTGTCCCATTGAGGATGCAAGCACAAATAAAGGTCTAGTGGTTCAATCTAACTTGTAATAATAACGCAGATTGGAAGTATTCACTGTATTGGTAACCAGTATATGGCCCTCAATCGATTCTCAGCTTTGTCTGTGTATTTATATGTGACCCTTAATGAGAAAATTTGGACACCCTTGTTCTAGAGGCTGGTGCTGTGTGACCATAGACTGTATAAGGAAGTGGACTAAATGAGTGTGACGTCACCCATAGCATTCGGTTCCAGTCAAATGAAGCTCAGTGAGGCTGGCAGTTATAAGCAAGCAAATTCGGCAATCCAGAGTGAGGCTGTTGAAGGTAACGCCTCTTCCCTTAGCAACAGGTTTGATTGACAGCGTTGTTAACATAGCGGAAGTAACCTTGGGGAAAGAAGGCGCCTGGTTTGTTTTTTGTAAAAAACAAAAACCGCCAGGATCATGTAGAGCGGGTGAATATGAACATTTTAAGACCAAAGTGATGAGCCTGACAGCAACAGTTCCTGAGAGAGGAGTGACAGTTTTTCCGAGTCGATGGAGCCGGAAGCAAGCTCATGATCACTTCCTATTTGGAATGTGGTGACTAGCAGGTTAGCTAGTCCATTTATACAGCCTTTGTGTGAGGACCTAAAAGTATTAGGAAATGTGCTCACAAAATTAGGAGACCAGGATATTAAATCTTAATATCTGGTTTCATATTGATATGTCCTGTATATACACTGTAACACTCAATGGAGGTGACTTCATTTATTTTTTTTTTTTGTTTATTTTATTTTTTTGCTTTATTTATGTATTTATTTTATGTATATGATTTTTTTTTTTTTTTACTTATATATGATCATGTTTAGATTTATTTAGTTTATTTTTGCACATAGCTACTCTCAAGGTTACAGTTGACCTTTCCTGTAGCACTGAAATTGGGGGTAATTGAAAAGTATTAGGTATTCCAGAAAGGATTGTCAGTCAATACTGCTGTATAATATGTGGTTTCATAAATATTCTGCACTGACCTAAAATGAAATGAGCAAGAAAAAAATCTGTAGTCTGGATCCTATTTTCAATCATTTTAAATCCATATCATTACATTGCAGAAGTCTTGCTTAAGGCCGTGCCATCCTCATCAGTCAGCCTTGCAAGATCGTTAGCAAAAATGAAGTAGCTTTGTTGGAACAGGATCAAGACCTTCACTTTATTATGAAGTGCAAAGGTATGAAAACACTTGAGACACGACGCCGTGCATTACAAACAGCGAGTGGAGGAGAGCGAGCCAGAACGGCAGGCAAAGAGGGGGAAGCTGGTGCGTAGGGCCAGATGCATTATTCATTGCAGTAAAGCACACAGCTCATTGATTTAATGGAAATACAATTCTTATCTTTAGATCTCTCAAGACAAAGGCCTTATTTCTCACCATATGTCACTGTCTGATTGGATAATGCTCTGACCGACAAGCACAGACAGTAAATGTCATCCAGCCGTATATCGCAGAGGCCCGTAACTGGAGAGTACCTTTCCAACTCTCAGGCTCACTCCTCCGGGCTCACATGGAAATCTGCCCCTGCTCAGTGCACGCCAGATATGAAATATGAAATTATTCAGAATGCACTCAGACACTGGTGTAATGCACTGTATAATGTGTTTAAAGTATCACTCTGTATACTTTCTCAATCACTATCTCAGAGAATGCAAATGGGCTCAATACAAAATGGTCCTAGAAGAAGATGTAATTGTTAATCTGTTCCTTTATGGCTATTGGACTTTTGATTTCACTAATGAGGCAGTTGGTTTGTTTAGCAAAGAAAGAATGGATCAACAAATAAATTCCTGGTGGTTTTCACAGACTATTAAAAGTGGAGATAATTGGTAGAAACAAAATAACATTTTGGCACTGTTTACATTATGTTTAAAGGCTACATTATGCAATATGTACTCTTTTGAGCTTTAAGCCATGTTATAATGTTGTTACATCATTAAAAAAAAAAAAAAACTTGGAGTTGTTTGGAGTTTTGTTTCACTCACACATGCTTGAGTTGTTTGGAGTTTTGACATTATACTCATTCACACATGCTTGAGTCATCAAGCGCATTATTAGTCTGTCTTTTAATTAACAGCTACCATTTACTTTTACTTCAGTAGAGATGGGCAATTCAGGGGCTGACATCATACAAATGATTATAGTGAAGGTATATGGAGTTTAAAAACACAGTGGAGTGCTTCTTGTATTGACACATGACATCACAAGGTGGTAAAGCGTCTTTTCTGTTTGAGAGAAGAACTCAGGATTTACAGAGATGGTGTGTCACTGTAAATGTGTGAATGAAACAAAACAAAACTCCAGGTATGATTTTGACGAGGAAATATACCTAATTTAGATAAGAAAACAGCGTAATATGGGCCCTTTTAAAGACTATAGATATTGTAAGACAGTTTAGTTGTCTCTCATGTCAAACCGATGAAAAAGTCATTTTTCGATGATTGCAAATGTGTATGGTACCAATCGTAGACTTGTTTAAACTGACAGTATAGCATCACGAAGGCATCTCACTGCTATGTTTGTTTGCGGGTGATTGATGTTTCTTCCAAACAGCAGATAAATTACTGTGTCTCTGAAGAAGCCAAACGGGAACAGCCAAAAGGGAAGTAGACTGCCTGTAGCTATTCTCGCAGCATTGAGTTGCGTTATCTGCAATGTTAATAATATTTATTTAACACCTGTTAGAAACTCACGGATGAATAATTGAATTAGCCACATTTGTGGATTTATCTTGTGTTAGAGAGCACCTCTGCGCTTTGTGGTTGGGTCCAGGATTTGCCTGTATTTGGGATAATAAGAATGCATGCGTTTTAAGCGGTTTATTCCGACATGAAGTTTTTGAACATGAAGGATTATATTGGGTAACTCTGTCGGTGGAGAATGTGTGCTGGGTGTGTGTCAATATTGACAGATCCAGTTAGATGTTTGGCTCTGGGGGGCTTAGCCAGGCTGAGACGCACTAAAGCGAGAAGAGCCAGGGGGCCGTGCTCAACTGTCGGACTATTTATTGCAAATAGAAACCCACCGGATTTACTTGTTATTGGCATTGCGTACACATATCTTATTAGCTCATGCACATTCATCAACGGCTCACCATCTCAGCCACCGTGATTTTAACCATTTAAGACGCGGGACCGACTCAGGCCTATTTTCCCTCGGTTTTGCCTGCAGGCTTTCCTGAAACCAGGCTTAACCCTTTCAGAAACGAGACACATTTAGCTCTGATCCCTCTATCTCTCCGACAGGCGCTTACCCAACAGGACCTGAGGCGGTTGATGCAAAAAGGCCTTCTTTGATTCGTCCGTGGGTTCATCGGCAGGTGGGTGTAATTCTCCGGTGGCTCTGACTTCTGAAAGTGGCGTGGAAGGTGAAGTGGTAGGTGGAGAGTAAATGACACTGGGGGAGTGAGAGATGGGGCTGGGACAGATCAAGTCACCGCAGATTCAACCACATTGGACAGTGACTACATGCACTGGAAAATGTATGAATATATTTTTAAACTGCATTTTTTCTTTGAATGTTGAATACATCAAGGGAATAAATGGCAGCTTGTAATTTATAGATTTAAGGAGGCCCAGCTATTGATAAACCGGCCACAAATTGCAGGATAATTTGCCCGATTTAGCACCCAATTTGCTTCTTCCTGACTTCGGGTCACTTTGGATCCACATATGCAATTTTTAATCCACTATGC
This sequence comes from Periophthalmus modestus, assembly GCA_019594935.1. Taxonomy (NCBI): domain Eukaryota; kingdom Metazoa; phylum Chordata; class Actinopteri; order Gobiiformes; family Gobiidae; genus Periophthalmus; species Periophthalmus modestus. Next base: position 21,567,390 of record JAIEZT010001373.1, read on the forward strand.
TCCTCATGAGTGTAGTGTCCGAGTGACTCTGAGCTGCTCTGACATACTGTAACCACAAAACATCACATCCACAGCACCAGCCAATGAAACAGGGCGCCGGGGCAAATGGCGTGATGGACACAGGAAATAGTGAAAAATAAGGAGGATACTTTATTACTCACGACTGCAACGTTCTTATCCATATTACCCATTAGAATAATGACATCCAGTCCTCAAAACAGTGCTATTAGTCCAGTTTGAAGGGTTATATAATAAGTAAAAAGGTGAGAGTAGATCCTCACATGTGTCTGTTTACATCCACATAGCGAGGATTGGGATTAGCGATAGTGACTCTACTTCCTGTGTAATTTATTGCGAGCCTCCTGTGCATTAAAAGCATTTATCTGAACTATTGCACCACATTTCAAATATAATACTTCTAAACTTCTGCATCTAACCTAGACTTTTGTATCCAAACTAGAAGTGCAATGCCATGATATTTTCAAGTCTCAAAGCCAGTTATTTTACTCTAGACAAGAAACAACTAACACAAGGTGCACTTACAACTTTTAGCTTGTGGTGCATGGTCTCTTCGCTGCCATGTCCTGCTGCAGTCTTTAAAATCTCATCTGACTCTTTGTGTCTGTGGTCTGCGTTTTTTGTCAAAGATTTAAACATTGTTTAAGACTGAAAAGTCCTGTAGTGTGTGGTGGGCTTTTACTGAACCTGGGTTGCCAGTACCTCGCCCTGCTTATAGAGTTCACATGCACGTTTTCCTCATGTGAAAGTCATTCTGCTTTCTGGTTGAATTGTCTTGAGAACCAAAACCCCAAAGGATAACATAAACAACTTGGCCATCATGTCTAGCGACTTTTGTAACTATGAATATATCAGTGTTGTAATTGTTATCATTAAAATCACAATTTGATTTGAATATGTGCCTTTTATGACAATTAAATATCACAATCGTGTCCATTTACTTCAGCTACGTATAACACATAAGAAATCAAATACACCGCTAGCGTTCCATTGTCAGCACATTTTAAATCTAATTCTAAAAGATTAAAAGTGAATTGTGCAGCAGTGCAGGGCTATCAGCGGCACCCCCCTAAGGTTGGATGAGTACACATAGGTAAGCCCTACTCAGAGAACCAGCAGTCATCACATATTACACCCAGGTAATTACAAGACTGAAATCTCCAGGTTAAAGACACACTTCAGTGGCTTCGATAACTCCCCATCTTTTCTGTTGCCGTGCCAACAGAAAAGACGGGGGGGAGCTAACAGGTTTTCTGACTTTCTTCTGCTCTCTAGAGCTTTGGAAACAACGACACCCACCTTTCGCAAAGCATCAAACCAAATATGAGACTGGATCGTTTTCATTTATATAAGAATATTGGTGATAAATGCTTTTATTTTCATTTGGATATTCTCTTGAGGTCTATGCGTAAAAGGGGGGAGTGGTTGTAACAGTATAGGCCTTGGGTGAGGCGCACCACCACCAGAGTGACCACATAGATGTATATAAGAAGACCTCTTCCAAGAAAACACTTCAGCTTTAACCCTTTTAGTCCTGGTCTGAGCTACATGGGGTTTTATAGCGTCATTTCTAGCCACATGACAAGAACACATTTGCTGTATATTGATGATATATATTTTTCCACAATATAAATGCACTTTTATATTCTACTGAGCACGTTTTCAAGGGAGCTGTGGTGTACTACAGTAAGGAAAAAAAAAAAAAAAAGTGCATGTCGAGACTGCACTGGTGAGAAGAAACACTTTTGCCACTCCGGATCGCAGCTCTCTGTCACTGCTGTTGATGGGTTTGTTAGACGGACGTGTGAAGTCCAGGACCTTGCAATGCGCCTGCAAATGAGGCTGTCCCGACCTGGCCCCAATAAAAACTGTTAAGAATAAAATAGATACTGTTATCAGAGGGAATTATACAAAACAGCAGTCTGCTTCGTGTCTCTTGTTACACTACACAGCTTTGAATAGCTTTATGTAATGATTAAAAGCATGGGTTCCTTTTCAGTGCCCTTATTTGCAAAATGGCTCCATTGAGTTGAGCATCGGAATGAATTAGCGTGGTTGTTTGCAGCTCCTTTTTCACGTTAGTACGGTTTCTCGTCAGCTGGTGCGCACTTTCATCAGGAGCAGAAGCTGAAGTTCACTTGACATTAACAGTGTTGATCAGTGAAGAGGGTAAATCAGGCCCTTCACCGACACTTTGGTGATCATGCTGAAGCCTTGTCCTTATTGTCACTTGGTTTGTCAATAATTTTTTTTAAAAAGTCACGTTGTCCTGTTTGTGTTCAGTCTGGCTGATTCTGCTTTCACGGAAACATGTATTTTTTATTGTGATGAGAGAGAATGTACTCATAATGCAGGTTGTTGTCGGTGAAAAGATCAGATTATATCACAGGGATGAAGATGCACATTTGTTGTTTCGTTAGTGCAGATGCTGTGCAGCTTATTCCTTCTCTAACTGGTGACTGTGATGTGGGTCAAACATGATTCATGCGTGCAAGCTGTTTTTGCAACCCCCCCCCCCCCCCAAAAAAAAAAAAAAAAAAAAACCCAAAAATGAACATGTCGGCACTTAATGTTGAAATTAAGTCGTCTACGCATCACAATAAACATGGAACTAAACTCCTGGTGTTACACCTGTGACCAGCTGATAAGCCACTTTTCGTCACTGCTCGCTCCATTTGGAACAGCACTAAATGTGGTGGCTACTTCGAGGAATCCTCAAAATAAGAATTAGTGCTGAGAAAGAGGGAGGAGAAAGTGGTTTGGAGAGAGAGCCTTTCTCATCACACGTCCTGAGTTTGAATTTCAGACAAGACAGGGGCTTTCAGTGAGAAAATATTCCTCTGGGTTTTCCCAATCTCTAAACACGTGCTGCCTCAGGACTAGCCTTGTATCTGGGCTACATCATTTTGTAAGTATACACTTTACTAAATCTCTTTGCTGAAACTAAATATTTGAAGAGGAAACTTGTCTGTGTGAGAAAGCTCTGAAGTTGAATGTTCAGAGTAGTGGCACTTTATCCAAAATTATATGATTGATTTATATTCTTAAGAATTGAAATTCATGATATTGCATTGCTCGTTATGAATACAGCTTTAAAAAAATGAACTAGATATTCCATTGATGTCTGCTGTTAAACGGGATGATGGATCTTGTATGTTTTCTAGTAATGTTTTCCAGTAATATAGTTGTTTTCTCATGTGACACACTTATCAGTACGTACTGATGCCTTCAACTGTACACAGAAGCTCCTCCCTCAGCAGTGCTTTCAAGTTCAACATGTGCACAATATTCCCCCTGGTTATGTGTGCAGCGTGTTGGTATTTCAGCTCTCTTAGATATCTGCGCCGCTGGAACAAAAACGGAAATGAGACGGCACTGCCTAATTAAAGTCGGATGTGGGGACGGTGTAGTCATACTGATCATCAACACTTGTAGTATGTCCCCACTCATAAATTATGGTCAAAGAATGCTATGCACACATGTATAAATAATGCAGACTGTGCTGAGGGATATAAAGCGAGGAGGCCAGCCATCAGATGGAGCTACAGCCTGTGGTCACATGACAGCTTTGTAGTGCATATGGCAGCCTTACACAATGCTGTGATGTATTCTAAGGATCTAAGATACAAAACTATATTGTTATTGGCAAATAAGCAGCTATGCCCTCAGGACCAAAACATGAACTATTTAACAATAATTACTGGCACTACCTTAGATTTACACAGTGCCTTACAGTTCACATACAGCTTGTTCTGTAGCTAGGCCTGTCACGATAATCACTATATTCACTTATGGTTCAATATACGAAAGGTGGAACATCTTTTGGTGTCAATATTTATCGTGTGTACATTTTCTTTGCACTATGGGGAAATTTAGGTTATTTTTTTGGCTATGTGATAAGATTTAAGCCATAAAAGGTTGAATTGATAACATGTATGACTCAGTACAGTGTTTAATTTTAACAATATTGTACATCTAGAATAGTTTTTGTGGTTTAAATCTGCTCCTGGGTTGTTGTTGTGTCAGGAATTATTGTCTATATTCACTTCAGCGATATATCAAACCTGAAAAATGTGTTAACGTGACAGGCCTAGCCACAGCTGCTCAGGGGTAGATTGGGAGAAGCAAGGCTCCCTATCTGCACCATCTTTTTAACCTTATGACCAACACCAACCGCTCACACACTCACCACATTCACACCAGACAAGTTGAGTTAAGTGTCTTGCCTGAGGATACAACGACAGTATTCAGTGGTTCGAGTGAGGTTTGAATCGACCATTGTGTTGGTGAATGATGACTAACCACTGAGTCACAGTTTCCTCTTGAGCTAATAGTCTAAATTGGGCAAAGGAGCGCTTGTTAATGGTCATTGTGAGTACCTCTCTATCCCTAATCTCTCAGAAAATACAGAAAAATATAAAGAAATAATGTGGAAAATCATGTTGATGTATAGTCCTTCTTTCATTCAGGGCTGTTTGCAAGAAGCACAATTATTTTTACTCTCAGGACAAATGTTGCTGTGTTCAGGCACTTAATAGTTTTTTGCAAATCATTAATCAAATGTTCTATCGAAGTGGTTAAAACGTAGAATGATTGATGCCATATGTGGACATACATTTTCTCAGAAACAACTGTAAAAAAAAAAAAATAAAATTGTTTTTACACTCATCATGTCCCAATCAGCCCAAATAACTAATAAATAATAAGAGAAATTAATAAAACATGCCACGGAAGAACTTGGGTCTCAGGAGGTTAAAGCAAAGTCATTTTGGATGAAGGTAGGTCTGTCATGATAACACATTTTGAAGCGTAATATATTGCTGAAGTAAATATAGACAAAAGATAATACTGAAACCAAACCATAAGGCAGAATTATCCCTGAAAAAGTATTATAAATTTACAATATTGTTAAAAAAATAAAAATAAATAGCCAAATGCCAAATCTTAAGTAGTTAGTTTGAAATGGTCACAGTTTTAGATACAGTGGTCCCATTTGCGGTCTGGCTGTTTCGCATGTATGAGTATGAATGTGCATTGTGTTCTGCGTCCTGATTGGCTAAGGGACTGTAGACCATTGTCAATCAATCTCCTCTGTGCCGTGTTTCCTGTACAGTACAGAATGGGTTCAGTCAAATTTACATAAATGCGAAGTGCTGTATGTTTGCAAGTTTTCTCCCCGACAAAACCCACAATGTCGATGAAATGTTCTGCACCGACAAATTTCAGAAACACTTTGGACTTAAAAGTGTTTCTGTGCACGGAGAGGCGCCTCTGTGGATACCGCTGGAGCAGAAACACGGGAACAACACATTTAAAGCATCACTGAGGAAGGGGGATATAATCTACGAAGGTTTGAACTTTGAGAGTGTTTAAACAAGAGAGAAATGTGAGAAAATGTTTTTGACTGTCTGAGAAATGACAGCCTTAAAACATATATAATTACTGTAAAAAATAAAGCTGACTACTTCACAATTTTTTCCTATTGTGGGTTATTTTTAGAACCTGACCCCCGCGATAAACGCGGGGGTCGCGTCCTGTGGGTCAGTGGATCTGATCGCCGAACCAAAGATGTTCACGCCAAGAGCAGGATTTAAACCGCCAACATTTCCAATCAGTGGACAAACACTCTATCAACTGAGCTACTGTTGGCCAAAAAAATAACCAAAAATGTAGTAGTACAAAAAAATCTCCCCATGATAAATACCAACCCCGAAAAAATATCATTACATATAATATTGTCATAATAACTGACCGGGGGACCAAAGAGACAGGCCTCAGGGAAACGGTCAGGGCAGAGTTTATTTGTAGATATAGGAATAAATGAAGGTAGTCATAACAGACAGTGGGGTAGTTGTAGGCAGTAGTCCTGGAGCGGGTCGTGGGTCGCAGGGTCAAAGCCTGGGGTGTTCAAACTGGACATGGAGAGCTGGGTCGGAGACGGAAGTGCAGGGTAGTTCCAAGAAGTGGAATCACGGTGGATAGACAAGCGAGTACACCGGAGCATGACGTGAAGATGACAAGACGATCTGGCTCTGAGTGTCAGGTCGTGGCTCCCTTTATCGACCCCAGGTGCCGCTGATTTGCAGATCAGTTTTAGGTGTGCACGGGAGGAGCCCAAAACTCCACCCAGCACCAGGCTCAGATACAGAAGGAGGGGAAAATAGTGCAAAACACACACAAAACATATATATTGAACGACAAATCGATATTGTATTTATTGTAACAGGATTAGATGAGAATGCAGCGTTCCGACTCCTACTCTTGTTTAATATGCGTGGGTACCCTTACATGCTTGATCCATTATAATGTACATTCTTTCCTTATTTATGCCTTCTGGATGCGGTTTTATTTTGTTTTGTCTCGTAGGCGCGCAAATATTCCAGTTCTCTTCAGTTGTCGTCTGATCTGTGTGGATATTTTTAGAGCTGGATGGCACACACACACACACGCACACACACACACACACACACACACACACGCACACACAGACACACATGTTGGGGTTAATTACTTGGACATATCTGTGAAAGTGGCGTGCGAGTGTGAAGAATTGCGTTACCAGGCATCAAAGTGATTCTATTCATCGGACATGAGTAACAATACAACACGCTGTCAATGTTCATTTTCATTATAACTGTACAATATGTCCTTTTGCTTTACGTTACGGCGCACGAGCGTGTCAAATCCACATTGAAAGCGGTAATCCCTGTTTAATTTCCAGCAGGAGGTATAAATATTTTAGTTTTATTAAAAGCTCCCGTAACCTTTTGCGATTTTAGAGTCGAAAAGGTTACGATTCAGGGAGCGGATTTATGTTTAATGAAAACACGTGCAATAAACAGATGTGCAAGAAAAGAGCGATCGTGATTAGAAGCGAGCCGACCATTACAGCAATTGTAATTTAAATCAGTCTGGCTTATATTACCGTTTGGCGTTTAGCTCTCTTAAAAGCAAATCTTCACCATCATCAGGCTCAATTATACTCTGATTGTTAGTCGAGTTTATATCCCCATCATCGGCTGCAACTGACGTGAAATTGCGCAGACCCAAATCTAATTGTATTGGAGTTGCGTGCCAGCGACCATTGTGTGAGCCCCAGAATATGTTCCCAAACAGGGGCATAGAGCGGTGATGAAGGCAACGGAAGAATAATTTCATTGTCCAATCAGAGCGGCTTTGTGAATGGCTGTAGCAGCGAACAGCGGTAATAATTACAGATACTTTTCAATCAGAGGCGGATTATCAGAGTGACCACAGGTGCTTTAAACATGAATCAGATAAACCAATTACGATATGGGAAAGTGTTAACGGCAGACTTGTTAGCGCAGTACCCACACTCCTGCATATTGAATTCAGAGTTCCCTTTGTGGATTTTATCTTTGTCCGGTTGTTCAAAAGATACTTTGAGAATTTGGAATAATTAAGAGAAAACCCACCTCTTCTCTCTGGCTTTTAACACTAGTTAGACAGGATATCTTGGTGTTTTAATCGTTCTTTTCCTATGTATTGTATTATCTCTCTATGTTTCTTTGTCTTTTGTTGATGTTTTATGTTTATGTGAAGCACTTTGAGCAGGACTGGAAGTTGTTTTTAAATGTGCTACATAAATGAACTAGAAAAGAATGGAATTGAATTTTAACTGGAATTTTGATTTTTTTTTTAACTAAATAGAATTTAATTTTGAATAGAATTGATTGGACTCTTGAACTGAATTGAATGGAATAGAATTTTGAATTGAATGGGATTTAACAGAATTTTGAATTGGAATTTAATTTTGAATAAATTTGGGATTGCATTGAATATTGAATTGAATTGGATGGAATTGAATCTTGAATAAAATTTTGGGATTGCACTGAACATTGAATTAAAATTGAATTGAATTTTGAGTTGAATTTTGAATTTAATTTGAATTGAAATGAATCTTGAATTGGAATTGGATGGAATTGAATCTTGAATAAAATTTGGGATTGCACTGAACATTGAATTAAAATGGAATTGAATTTTGAGTTGAATCTTGAATTGGAATTGAATTTTGAATTGAATTGAATTTGAATTGAATTGGATTTGAATTTTTGATTTGAATTTTGAATTTATGGATTTAAATTTAATTGGATGGAATTTAATCTTGAATAAAATTTGGGATTGCATTGAATATTGAATTGAATTAGACTTGAATAGAATTGAATTTTGAATTGAATTGGCATTTAATTGAATTGGATTGGAATTGCATTTTGACTTAAATGCATCAAAAAAGCATAGTAACATAGCTCTCTTTGTTATTGCTTACTTCAAATGTTCATGTCAGCAATGCATTCTTGAGCTTTTTAAAATTCCTATTCAGTACAAATAACCTCAACCTTCAAATGCAGGACAATACAAGATTACTTAAGACTGCTCTTAGAAAGAAAGAACACACCTAAAATGAAAGGAACAAACAAATGGAATGAAACGGGAGTAGCTTTGCCACTAAAGGAAATATGTATGTGCACAGTGAACACACTTAAGACTAAGATGTTAATAGTATCGATTATTAAAGTGCAGGTTTTGTAATCGATTCAAGCAGACATCATAACTGTAATTGAAATTTGATCATTGCTCCTCCATTTTGACTAATGATTCTGCATGTGCTTCTTCTTCAGTAGACACATATCACACAGCTCTTGCTCATGGACATGTAGTAAATAATACATGTGTTACCAGCAGCTAACATGAGAAACACTAGAGCCAGTGGGAATCATTTAAACACTGTGCATATTTTAACAATCCATGCTTTATGTATGCATATATCCGCGGCTACAGTAATGTAGGTCAGACTTCCCAATACTACTGTTCAATTGATACGGCTTAGCAAGCAAACAAAACATTGTATTGTTCCTGTTTGGTTATGACACTCATCCGACCCACCATCTTTCTTTCACTTAGCTTAACTTTGAGTGATGCTGCTCTGTACTCATCTTTGAAATATGAGTGCAATTCTCCTTCATCCCTCCTGCTCAGGTAAAAAAATGAAAAACAAATTCGACTGATTGGAGTTTGCATCCCAGCTGTCACCTACACCTTCTCCAGATCTAATACACCTTCACCTTGCATCCCTCTTTAACCCAGAGCTCCGGTTCCCACTGGGAGTCGGCATGTATCCATTTAGACTCTCACTTACTTTTTATTTTCCTTGCATAATCTCCCCTATCTCCTCCACCACCCACTGCATTATCAGCTAATAACCTGAAATGTGTTTGTCACTCCGGCGCTGCCCGTCCCATTAAAACCCCAGCCACCCTGTTTGGTTTATAACACCGTGTATTGAGCCAGATCACAAGCCAATTGAATCCTAGTCAAATATTTGTATTTTCCCCGCGTCTGTTTGATTTAGCTGCCAATGCTTTTCTGCTACCTTCGGTAACCCTGCCACAGCTCACTGCCCTGCAATCTAGTTTCCAGATTTACTGTGTAACCGCTCCTAATGACAATAGAGAGTAGCGGGATTCCCAAAGCGAAGCCAGGCAAGTTAGCACAGCTCCAGTCAAGGTTATTCAAGAATATGAAGCAGGGATTTGCCGCAACAATAGACTTTATTACAAGAGCCTAAAACAATGTGCATACAGTGTGGATGAGTTACAGTGAAAGCGTGTCATGACCACGGATAAAATATGACTGCTGTGTATTTTCATTGGAAAGTTTTTCAATAGAGCAGCAGCCCTTAGCCGTGATCTTTGAATTGTGTCTAATTCCAGCTGAGAATTGGAACTTTAAGTAACCGAGAGAAATATTTGTGTATTTCTTTAAAAACACATCACTGGTGCATGTGGTTAGCGTGTCAGACTCAAAATCTAGGGCTACGTTCATATCGCAAGTCTCGAGGCACCGGTTTATATGTGTGAACAGCCCTGAGGTGTCCCAATGTGCAGAATTTTACAGTGACACCAGCTAGACTATTTAAATATATATTGTGCTTATATATATATAGTGATTTTTTTGGTCACTAACTACCTAAAATTAGTCTTAATTGTTTTATCTTTCACTTTAAATTGGCTGTTTAATGTTTCATGCTTGACTCACATTCTTTCTCAATATATCAGTAATATTTATTTAACCTTTCACTGATTTTAGCTTCACTGTTGTTGTCTGGCTGATGTTTGAACGTTTAATTGTGTGTTATTTTTGCCTTTTATTATAACACCTGTAGCATTTCAGAGCTGTAAGAGTCAGATAAATGTAACTTGCGTGCTCACACTACAGTCAAATCAGATCTATTTCTACATATGAAAGTATCCTGGGTCGCATTCAAAAATATCTGATTTGGTTTGTTCTCACTGACATGAAAAAAATCTGGTCCAGATCACATTTGGGTAAAAAATTCTGATTCCACCTGCAGTGTGAATACAGCCTATATGAATACTTCTGAAAATGTTATTGCTTGGCTTACAGTTGCTAATAAATATCATACTTTAACTAATTTGCAAGTACAGTACGATTTATGACACTATATAATGAAACAGATAATTTGCTCAATAGTAATAAAATCATATTTATAGAATATATAATAACATAACAGTTTTACATTGCATATGTGTTGGCCTCGTAGTTGTTGTGAGCAGAACATTCAATAGCTTATTTCTTTTTGCACTCAGAAACACTGAAAAACATGTGTTCCTTTGGCTGTGATATTCCACAATTCACCACAAAACGCACATATGTCTGGAGAATGTTCTGAAGTGGGTTCTATTTCCATTTAATCATGCAGGTGACATGTTGCCCCCAGAAAGTTATGCAGTGTTGCTTTAAAAATCCAAGCTACTTTCTGATCTATGTTATAATGTCAATCTCATGTTATAACATAGATCAGTGTGAGATTGACAGGCGGATCGGTGCAGCGTCTGCAGTGATGCGGTCGCTGTATCCATTGTGGTGAAGAAGGAGCTGAGTCGAAAGGCAAACCTCTCGATTTACCGGTCAATCTACATTCCTACCCTCACCTACGGTCATGAGCTCTGGGTAATGACCGAAAGGACAAGATTGCAGGTACAAGCGGACACCTGGTCGCCTCCCTAGGGAGGTGTTCCGGGCATGTCCCACCGGGAGGAGGCCCTGGGGAAGACCCAGGACACGCTGGAGGGACTGTATCTCTTGGCTGGCCTGGGAACGCCTTGGGGTCCCACCGGAGGAGCTGGAGGACGTGTCTGGGATGAGGGAAGGCTGGGAGTCCATGCTGAGACTGCTGCCCCCTGTGACCTGGATAAGTGGAAGAAAATGGATGGATGGATGTTATAGTGTTGGATCCTCATGAAAAACATACCTGAGTTTTGTTTCATTCACACGTTTAACACACAAACCCTGCATATTTAACACACAGAAACCCTGCATGTTCCAGTGATGAGTCATCAGAAAACGCTCTGTTCCACTCGATACAACTTCACCATAATTATTTGGATAATTTAAGCCCTGGAATTTCCAATCTTCTCGAAAACTAAAAGTAAAAGGTAGCGGTTAACTTGAAAACTAGCGCTTCATGACATCACAATGTGGAACAGAGCATTTTGAGCTTTGGACATATAGTGTAGACAGGCTACTAATAAAGTGTTACTCAAACATATGTGAATGAAACAAAACACAAACCCAGGTATGTTTTTGAGGAGGTAACAGCATTATAACATCAAAGCTCACAAGAGTCAACTGTGTGTAATATAGGACCTTTAAACATCCGACAGACAGTATAATAGTAAAACTCTGGGATGAAATGTGTCTCATTTCTAACTATCCTCTCCGTGTGACTAATCTTGCAGGGTTACTTTTTACACACTGCACCCACACACATACACACTGAGCTGTTTGTGCATGCGATATGGAGTTGCATTCCCACTGTTTTGCCAACCGCCTGCTCCGGTATACAGCCTTCTGATTCCCACCAGTATTTCTCAGGTGCAGCGAGTGTGCCTGACTTCTGAATAGCTCTCATCTGTTCCCTTTACGAGTGTCGGTGCTGTGTTACCCCCTGGCCAGCTGTATCACCACTTTCTATTAGGCTCCGAACTGGAAGAGAAGAAACGGGCTTATAGCTGTAAAAGCCTGCCTCTACCTGATTCTGCAGCCTATCTCAGCCATGGCCAAAGACACCCCAGGGAACATACAAACTCCCACATACACAGGGCAGCACACATAATGTTGAAAAAGCCATTTCTGGGGTGAGACTTGGTGTTTTCCTTTAGATGTGTCATCATTACTGGCTGTACGGTTAGGGCTTGTTATTTACTGCTGGCACCTCACCTTTCCTACGCTAACGTTTAAGTAACAGGTGATGCCATGATCACAAGGTGCTTCTGCTGCCTTTAAAAAACACAGCTGTTGCTTACAGAGACGACACTAAAGTGAGCATAGTACTATAAAAAAGCGTGAATAATCCACACAGAGCTCGGATAATTGAATACTGCTATTAACACAATCCGCCATGTTTGATTCAAGTGTGCAAAACTGATTCATTAGCCAAAGCAGATATGAAAAAAAAAAAAAATACTAATTCTTAAAATGTCCATTGGTTAAACATTAGGCTAACTAGAAATTCTTTGAGACATGACACCACAATCCCATGCTCTATTGAAGCTTTAAAAAAAAAAAAAACTCTTTGGTTTCAGTCTCTGTCCAGTGCCAAAAAGGAAAATACTTTTCTGTGTCCAGAGTCTCTTGTGTCCCCTTCAGTCAAGATGCTTTTTGCCGCTCTTACATGATGGACACGGTGACTGTCAGATAGCTTTCTCTTTGGTACTTTTGAATGTTATTTTTGTCTTTTGCTGCCATCCTCCACAACAACTCGTTTCAAGATGTTCACACTTGCAGTTGGATTGATTGACATGAATGCAGATCTAAAATATAGAGTATATGTTTGTGATGAAATGAGCCTTTGTGCCATTGAACTCGCTTTAATTTGATTTCATTTCACACATTTGGTTATTTCTGTTTCAATACGCAACTAAACTGCTACACACAACTATCCTGGGTAGTTATAGCTCCCCTTTAAGTTAAATACAGCACATACACAAGTTGATTTTTAGATATTTGATTTGGTTAAACCTATTCATTTCAATTATATAATTCAGTTAAACATATCCACATTCATCACTTACCTGAGTCTCCACATGGTCCAAACAAAGAGCGGGTATACTCAATGTCGGCCATGTTTAAAGCCTTTGGGTGACGTCGTGAACGGGACCATGTGGAGGGGAGAAGTGGTTTAAGTTCCTTCCATGTTTCAATGGCTTTGTATATTTTTGTTTCAGCATTTCAGTGTTAATAGTTGTATTTGAAATAAATGGACTTAGGCCCTCGTAATTAAGCGGTTAGATTGGTATACAGTGGTCACTCATTCATCGCAGGGCTTACATTCTATAGGTGAAATCCGTGTAGTCAGCTTTATTTTTTACAATTATTATATATGTTTTAAGGCTGTAAAACCCCTCACCACACACTTTATACACTTTTCTCAGACAGGCATTAACATTTTCTCACAATTCTCTCTTATTTAAACACTCTCAAAGTTCAAACCTTTGTAGATTATATCCCTCTTCCTCGATGATGCTTTAAATGTGTTGTTCACATGTCTCTGCTGCAGCGGTATCCACAGAGGCGCCTCTCCATGCACAGAAACACTTTTAAGTCCAAAGTGTTTCTGAAATTTATCGGTGTAGAATGGTTCATCGACATTATGGGTTTTGTCGGGGAGAAAACTTGCAAACATACAGCACTTCAGAGTCACACTGCGATCGAACATTTATGTAAATTTGGCTGAACACATTCTGTACTGTACAGGACATGGAGGAAACTGGTGGACAATGGTCTACAGTCCCTCAGCCAATCAGGACGCAGAACACAATGCACGTTCATACGCTGTAAATAAAAAAAAAAAAAAAAAAGAAACAAAAACAAAACAGCGAGACCACGAAAGGTGAACTGAGATATAGCGAGGGACCATTGTACTGCTAAAGGTAAAACCCAATTTGCACCTGTGGAATGATTCGTACTGACCTGCAGGAGGTCCTTCCTGCTGGGAGAGTATAAAAGCAGACAGGGTTAGTCCATCAGGGGACTTCAGTGTAGCTGTGTGTTCACGCGGTTGTGACGCAGATTTAATTTAAGTTGCTCACTTCCTGTTTAATTGTCTAACCAATTTATGTTGTTTTCTTTAGTTATTTTGCATTTCAACCGGTGTTTTTAATAAACTCAATCTGGGAAAAGACTTTTTTATGTAAGTTTCCCTCCTGCTTTGACCACATCAGGATGAAATGTATGTCACAATCAACACATTCTGTTCTACATCACAACTGACTCACCATTTTGCAGTACGATGTTACTGATACCCAAATATGAATCCTTATTAAAACTAGAAAAACTGACCTGAAAGAAATCACATAATTTCAGATAGCAGAGAATCACATGGTAGTACATATACTGTTAATTGTCAACAATTTGAGCTGAAAATGATCTCGTCTAAACAGTTATCATCGTGGTATCAAACCTTTTCATTGATAACAAAATCAAGTTTGGTAACTTTCGGATTGTGACAACATTGAAAGTGTGTTAGAACAATAGTCCTGTGTAGAAGTTCTAATATATAATTTAAGTCGTCCTTAAGGGGATGTGCTCCGCTCCTGTAGCCTCCATATTGTCAGACAGATGCTTGAGAGGTAATAAACAGCATTCACCAGGAGATAATAGCAATTCAGCTAACACTGATCCATCCTGTGCTGTCCTGTTAGAGAGTGATTTACTTCCAGAGAAGGTCCATTAAAACCAGTAGGAGGAGATATGGTTACAAATACAACTGATAAAAACTTCAGTCTAGTTTTTAAGTGGTTGGTGTTGGTGATTTCAGACATATCGAATTTACAAAGTGTTAAACAATATTTTTATAGCAGTTATTATTTTACTTCTGAGTTTCTTTTGTATATGTTCAACAGAATACAGTTTTCCAGACTTGGGATGTGCCCAGAGAGTACTTACTGACTGCGTAATTTCACTCTGAAAGACCAAACCTGGGCCATTGACTGCGATTCAGGAGCAGGACCACGCCTCAACCTCTTTCTGCTCCTCTCCAGCGAACTACAGCTCACTTCAACCACACCTCTAATTACCCAGAAGCTCTATTTGTACAAGCCTATCCCGGCAACACCCATCCTGAGTCTCTACCCAGCCTCCACATCTATTCACATCATCAATAAATATCTTTATCGTTGACCTTTGCTGGCGTGGTCCTTGCTAGTGAAATGAAAACAATGTAATGAATCACACTGGAGCATTTTAGATGTGTTTCAAAATTCATATATGTCTCAAATATACTAATTTAAATGTAAAAGGGCTTAATTATTCTGCCATATCTCAGTCAAGGTTCATTTTGGCCTATCCCAGAGCAGAATGTAAAAATATCTCCACTGTGTAATCCTTCTACTCGACTGGACTGCACTTCAGGCGAGCCGATGGCTAGTACAGGGCTCCGGTCTGTGGTCTTATCGTAACTTTCCTGGCTTAGTTTGCATAACTCTAATTTGGAGTGAGTGAATCTCATAATAGTTAAAAGCCCAAATCCCTTTAAGAGGCCTCTTTTGTGTCCCTACTGGAGGGATTCCTCATTATTGGTGCTTATCTCAGGGATGAAGCTGCCTAATGTAAGCACGGTCCCGAAGATTTAGTGCAAGTTCCCAAAATACAACTTGAGTCAGAAAGTTTTTGAAACGGATTTCAAACCAAGAAACCATGTACTTTTTAATTTGAAAAGTACTTTGGTCAGTGTAATGTGTCTGAAGATATATGCTGTTGAAATATACAGGGTGTACATTAAGTCTCTTTACAATTAAAAAAAAAAAAAAAAAAAAAAACATATCTTAATCAGACTTGTTCTATTGTACTCAGTCATTCCCAAAGTTTTTTTTTTTTTTTCTTTAACCTAATTTAATACACCTCTATATCGGCACCATTAGTTGCACAAAACACATCAAGACGATACTGGATTTCTTCCCATGTTCGCTGTAACGTAGCCTCATCAGTGGTTGCGATTTCATCTGTTGTCTTTTGCTTTAGTTCAGGACTGCCCTGTATCTTTGTTCGATAAACAATATCTTTAACATAGCCGCACAGAACCCACGATATACACTGTGCCTTCTCTTGAGAATTAGCCATTTCTTAGGGGTTCATTCAAAAGGATGCCTCTTTAATCAACTAGATGCTCAAATATAAAAATGCAATGTGATTAAAAATTAACCACTGAGTACAACAGAACAAATCGAATTAATATGTCTTAATATGTCTTGCCTTTGTAATTGCATTTAGGGTCATTTTCTCTGTCTAAAAAGGTTTCTGTCCATTACAAGTTTGAGTTATGTGTTTAGTTGATTCAGACAGGACAGTGCATGTTAATGGTTCGCTCCATAATGTCCCAGGGCACACTGATGGTATGCACCACCAGACTGGAAAAAAGACCCCTGGAGTCTTTTTTTGAATAATTGAAATGGAAAAATAATAATAATAATAATAATAAAAAATAACATATAGTATTGTTATAGTTTACTTTTCTGAAACCTATTTACTGAGAACACATAAGCATCGCCCTCAGCTTCTCCAGTCTTTGAAAAAATAAACAGTCGGACACACTCTCTCCCCACACAGACAGTCTCTTTCTTCTTTGATTTGGTCCTGGTCATTAAGGCTCCATGTGTGCACCTCCCAGCGCGTCTCAGCGGGGTCTTGGGACCCTTCCCTCCTCATCCTCTCTTCTGACCCCTCCTCATTTTAATCCTCTCCATTATAAATACATGGAGAAGGTAATTATCAACCATCAGGGTCCACGAGTCGGCACAATTACACCATTAACATGTCGCCCCAGCCTCCTGCACGGGGCTCGCCTCTATCATTGGCACGCTAGCCCAGGGCACTAATAAGACTAGGTAATTGCTGGTTGGCTTCACGTATATAAATGCACTGTCCTATGCGTCGTGTATGGGGAAAGTGTTGGATCCTTGTTGTCTTCAGTGGGTTGGTCTGTCTTGTATCAATTCAATTCAATTTCTCTTTAGTGTCACATGTGCATATACATACAAGATATATAGCACAGATGAAATTGCTGTCCTCTCCCACCTCAGTGCAATAAGAGATAAAGATAAAAAAAAAAAAATAATAATACAAAAATAAATTAAAATTTGCAAACAACAAAAAAGAAATGTGCAAACCAAATAACATTAAAAATATAAACAAAACAGAAACATTCAAGTAAAGATAGCCAACGATTGCAGATAGAAAGTGAGGTATTGCTAAATATATAAAGTTATTGATTGTCCATATAGAAATATTAAATATATGTGCAAAAATATATAAGTAAGAATTATTGATTGTCCATATAAAAGTGAGGTAGTGCTTCAGAGTCCAGTGGGTAGAGGGGAAAAGTGAGGGTAGGGCAGGGAGAGAGTTGAGTCTCCTGACAGCCTGGTGGAAGAAACTGTCCCTGAGTCTGCTGGTTCTGGCCCTGATGGCAGCAGGCTGAAGAGGCTGTGAGATGGATGGGTGGGGTCACCTGCAATCCTGATGGCTTTGCGGGTGAGGCGGGAGTGATAAATGTCTAGTAGAGGCGGGAGAGGAACACGGATGATCCTCTCAGCTGCTCTGACGATGCGCTACAGAGTCTTTTTGCAGAGCACGGTGCAAGAGTCGTACCACACCGTGATGCAGCTGGATAAGATGCTCTCGATGGTGCCTGTATAGAATGTTCGAAGGATGGGGGCCGGGGCTCTTGCTCTTTTCAGTTTGCGGAGGAAGTAGAGGCGTTGTTGAGCTCTTTTGGCCAGTGATGCAGAGTTGCTGCTCCAGGAGAGGTCCTCAGATATGTGCACACCCAGGAACTTGGTGCTGCTCACTCGCTCCACTGCAGCACCGTTGATGATGAGTGGAGTATGCTCCTAAAGTCCACAACAATCTCCTTCGTCTTCTCCACATTGAGGTGGAGATTGTTGTCCTTGCACCACGTGGCCAGCCTGTTTACTTCACTCCTGTAGCTCGTCTCATTGTTGTGGATGAGACCGAGCACAGTTGTGTCGTCCGCAAACTTAATGAAAAGGTTGGAGCTGGATGTTGGGGTGCAATCTTGAGTCAGGAGGGTGAAGAGGAGGGGACTCAGCACACATCCCTGGGGGGCCCCTGTGTTCTTCACAACTGTGCTGGATGTGTCGTTTCCTACTCGAACTGACTGTGGTCTCCCCGTCAGGAAGTCCAGCAGCCAGGTACACGGGGAGGTGCTGAGTCCCATTCGGTCCAGTTTGTGGATGAGCTGCTGGGGGATGATGGTGTTCAATGCTGCGCTGAAGTCGATGAACAGCATTCTGACGTGTGAGTTATTGGTCTCCAGGTGGGGGAGGGCTGAGTGGAGAGCGATGGAGATGGCATCATCGGTGGAGCGATTGGACCGATATGCAAACTGGAAGGGATCCAGGGTGGGGGGGAGTGAGGATCTGATATGTTGCATGACGAGCCGCTCGAAGCACTTCATAAGGATGGGAGTGAGTGCAACCGGGCAGTAGTCATTGTGGCAGGTGGGAGTCGGCTTCTTCGGGACTGGAATGATGGTGGTGGACTTGAGGCACGTGGGGACAACAGCTTGGCTCAGTGAGATGTTGAAGATGTCAGCGAAGACATCAGTGAGCTCCACAGCACAGCCTCTCGGGACACGGCCAGGGATGTTGTCGGGGCCTGGGGCTTAGAGAGAGGAGCCGCTGCGTGTACACGCGCCGCCATCTTGGTAATCAGTGGCTGTGCCATATTTGTTCACCTTACTCTTAAACTATCTAAAATAGGTAAAGAAAGTGAAAACTACCCTCAAATTAAGAGAAAAAAGGAAAGAAACAGGTAAAAGTATATGGTAATGATAGGAGGGGGAGGGGTGAACCTGCTTTTGTATGTGACACTTGGTTGCTATGCCGACAAGAGATGTGACAGTTCTGTTGTCATTTACTGGTCTGTTTTTGGGGACTGGCTCTGGTGAGTTGAGACTGCTGTTGTTTTGCTCTTTTTTTTGGCGTGGGTTACAGCCTACAGTAGCCCTTGTGTTCAGAAAATAAACAACTAGAAGAAATTTGGTGTGTTTCCTCACACCAGAACACTACAACATTTAAATTGACAGTGAGACAATAAAGAATAAAAATCATATTGTATTTAACAGAAGAATATAATTAGTGAAGTGACAGAGAAGTCATGTTGGTTTCATGTGTAAGAAGTAGTGCATCTGTTGTGTGATAAAGCAGGTGTGTGCTCTAATGAAACACCCAATACTGAAGCAACGTCTTAGGTGTGCTGTAACACATCCCAGGTGTCACATTTGCCCTACAATTAAGATGTGTTTTCATGGGTTTTCTGTGGTTTATTTTATATGATGAGATATAATGTATGCTTGGAGAGTGCTATGCAATAGGTTTTGAGGGCTTAGACTTTTGACCCAAGAGCATGTTAGAATTTATATTTACTAAAGTGTAGCCGTGATGTGGCGCTGCAGGGCATGTGACACGCTAACCCGAAACATGGCCTGTCAAGCCGTACCTGGAGTGACGGGGCAGGAACAGTGTATTCTTCCACTTTCCTTTAGAGTGGGGCAGATGTGACACAGAGGAAGTAACAGGACTATCCCTGTAAATAGGGTGTTTCATTGAAGCACACAGCACCTTTTAGACCTTGTCTTTTGACTGCAAAATTACCACCCTGTGTACCTGACAGCAGCAGCCTGTGAATCTACAGGCTGAGCCTGGCCCTGGTGTGCCATTAGAAGTGGAAGAAAGAAGCCCCATAGAGCATTACATGTCACTTTCTCTTTACTTTTTATCACGCTCAGTCCCACTATTTTCCCACTGTATAAATATGTAATGATACAGTGTAGAATTCATTTGTAACGCCTGTCGCTGACGATCCCAAAGGCAATTACAGTCAAATGAATGCAAGGACACAACTGGGATATGCACAAATACAAACAGCTTGTGTTCGTATGGCTGTAGCCTTCTCTCTTATTCATTTACTGGTTCTGTTCAGATGATGAGTAATCTGTCACTTATTAGCACTTCACTAAGTGTCAATATGACTCACCTTTCTGTTATTCAGGTGGTCAACTTTAATCATACATGATTTTTCATCTTTGTGCTGCAATTAAGTTCAGTCTGATACACATACATGTGCATATCAGAATCTTAGGACGAGCATGACATCGACCAACAGAAAAGCCCATCTTTAATTTTACATTTGTGTTTTTTGTGCGTGATTACCCATACAAGTGCAGAACAATCACTTATTCAAACTCAAACTCATTACAGCATGTTTTTATTTTATTATTTATTTTCATTTTTAATACTTTACACAACCCCTCCCTGAACATCCACCTTAACGTGGTGGAGGGGTTTGAGCACCCGAATGATCCTGGGAGCTATGTTGTCGGGGGCTTCATGCCCCTGGTAGGGTCACCCATGGCAAACAGGTCCAGGGGGACGGGTCAAACTAAGAGCGGTTCAAAAGCCCTTTATGATGAGAGAAGAGTAAAGGCCAGTTACGTCGCCCAGACTGGCATCACTGGGGCCCCACCCTGGAGCCAGGCCTGGGGTGGGTGCTTAAGAGTGAGCGCCTGGTGACCGGGCCTTTCCCCACGGGGCTCGGCCGGGCTCAGCCCGATGGAGCGACGTGGGGCCATCCTCACGTGGACCCACCACCCGCGAGAGGATCCTTAAGGGGCTGATGCAGAGAGATGTGGGCGGCAGTCGACGACAGGGGCCTCGACGACCAGATCTCCGGACATGGAGACTAGCTCTGAGGACATGGAATGTCACCTCGCTGGGGGGGAAGGAGCATGAGCTTGTGCGGGAGGTTGAGCGTTACCGACTAGATATAGTCGGCCTCACCTCCACGCACAGTTTGGGCTCTGGAACCCAACTCCTTGAGAGGGGCTGGACTCTCCATTTCTCTGGCATTGCCCGCGGGGAGCGGTGGCGAGCTGGTGTGGGCTTGCTCATTGCCCCACAGCTCAGCTGCCACGTGTTGGAGTTCACCCTGGTGAACGAGAGGGTGGCGTCCCTGCGCCTTCGGGTCGGGGGCCTGTCTCTCACTGTTGTGGCAGCCTACGGGCCAAACAGCAGTGCAGAGTACCCGGCCTTCTTGGAGTCCCTGGGAGGGGTACTAGACAGTGCACCGAACGGGGACTCCATTGTTCTCCTGGGGGACTTCAATGCCCATGTGGGTGACGACAGTGACACCTGGAGGGGCGTGATTGGGAAGAACGGTCTCCCTGATCTGAACCCGAGCTGTGTTTTGTTATTGGACTTCTGTGCTAGTCACAGTTTGTCCATAACGAACACCATGTTCGAATACAAGGGTGTCCATCAGTACACGTGGCACCAGGACACCTTAGGTCGGAGGTCGATGATCGACTTTGTTGTTGTGTCATCTGACCTCCGGCCGCGTGTTTTGGACACTCGGGTGAAGAGAGGGGCAGAGATGTCAACTGATCACCACCTGGTGGTGAGTTGGATCCGCTGGCGGAGGAGGAGGCCGGATAGACCTGAGGGTCTGTCGGGAACGTCTGGCGGAGCCTTCTGTCAGGGGGGTCTTCAACTCGCACCTCCAGGAGAGCTTCTCCTTGATCCCGGGTGAGGCTGGGGACATGGACTCCAAGTGGGCCATGTTCTCCACTTCTATTGTCGATGCGGCTGCTCGTAGCTGTGGTCGTAAGGTCTGCGGTGCTTGTCGTGGCGGCAACCCCCGAACCCGGTGGTGGATACCGCAAGTAAGGGATGCCGTCAGGCTGAAAAAGGAGTCCTACCAAGCCTTGTTGGCTTGTGGGACTCCTGAGGCAGCTGACAAGTATCGGCGGGCCAAGCGTGCTGCGGCTTGTGCTGTTGTGGAGTAAAAACTCGGGTTTGGGAGGAGTTCGGGGAGGCCATGGAGGAGGACTATCGGACGGCCTCAAAGAAATTCTGGCAAACTGTCAGCGCCTCAGGAGGGGGAAGCAGTGCTTCACCAACACTGTTTACAGTGCGGGTGGAGAGCTGCTGACCCCGACTGGGGATGTTGTCGGACGGTGGAAGGAATACTTTGAGGTTGTCCTCAATCCCACTGTCACGTCTTCCGAGGAGGAGGCAGAGACTGGGGACCCGGAGGCGGACTCGTCCATCACCCTGGCCGAAGTCACTGAGGTGGTTGGCAAGCTCCTCGGTGGCAAGGCTCCGGGCGTTGATGAGATCCGTCCCGAGTACCTCAAGTCTCTGGATGTTGTGGGGCTGTCTTGGCTGACACGTCTCTACAACATCGCATGCCGATTGGGGACAGTACCTCTGGACTGGCAGACTGGGGTGGTGGTCCCTCTATATAAGACGGGGGACCGGAGGGTGTGTTCCAATTATAGGAGAATCACACTCCTCAGCCTTCCCAGTAAGGTCTATTCCAGGGTACTGGAGAGGAGAATCTGACTGATAGTCGAACCTCGGATTCAGGAGGAGCAGGGTGGTTTTCGTCCCGGGTCGTGGAACACTGGACCAGCTCTATACTCTCCATTGAGTGCTCGAGGGTTCATGGGAATTTGCCCAACCAGTCCACATGTGTTTTGTGGATCTGGAGAAGGCATTCGACCGTGTCCCTCGTGGTGTCCTTTGGGGGGTGCTCCGGGAGTATGGGGTCCGGGGCCCTTTGCTAAGGGCTGTCCGTTCCCTGTATGACCGGAGCAGGAGCTATGTTCCCATTGCCGGCAGTAAGTCAGACTTGTTCCTGGTGCATGTTGGACTCTGCCAGGGCTGCCCTTTGTCACCGGTTCTGTTCATTATATTTATGGACAGGATTTCTAGGCGCAGTCAGGGGCTGGAGGGGATCTGGTTCGGGAACCACAGAATCTCATCTCTGCTGTTT
Organism: Periophthalmus modestus; assembly: GCA_019594935.1. Lineage (NCBI taxonomy): Eukaryota > Metazoa > Chordata > Actinopteri > Gobiiformes > Gobiidae > Periophthalmus > Periophthalmus modestus. The sequence continues at coordinate 21,590,304 of JAIEZT010001373.1, forward strand.
GCAGATGATGTTGTCCTGATGGCTTTTTCGAGCCAGGACCTGCAGCAGGCACTGGGGCGTTTTGCAGCCAAGTGTGAAGTGGCTGGGATGAGAATCAGCTCTTCCAAAACTGAGGCCATGGTTCTCGACCAGAAAAAGGTGGTTTGTCCTCTTCGGGTGGGTGGTGAGCCTTTGCCAGTGGAGGAGTTCAAGTATCTTGGGGTCTTGTTCACGAGTGAGGGAAGGATGGAACGCGAGATTGACGCCGGATCGGTGCAGCGTCGGCAGTGATGCGGTCGCTGTATCGGTCTGTTGTGGTAAAGAAGGAGCTGAGTCGAAAGGCAAAGCTCTCGATTTACTGGTCAATCTACGTTCCTACCCTCACCTATGGTCATGAGCTCTGGGTCATGACCGAAAAGACAAGATCTCGGATACAAGCGGCCGAAATGGGTTTCCTCCGCAGAGTGGCTGGGCGCACCCTTAGAGATAGGGTGAAGAGCTCAGTCACACGGGAGCAGCTCAGAGTAGAGCCACTGCTCCTACACGTTGAGAGGAACCAGCTGAGGTGGCTCGGGCATCTGCTCAGGATGCCTTCTGGACGCCTCCCTAGAGAGGTGTTCTGGGCACGGTGGTGGGACTATGTCTCTCGGCTGGCCCGGGAACGCCTTGGGGTCCCACCGTAGGAGCTGGAGAACGTGTCTGGGGTGAGGGAAGTCTGGGAGTCCCTGCTTAGACTGCTGCCCCCGCGACCCCGCCCCGGGAAGCGGAAGAAAATGGATGGATGGATACTATACACAAGAATTGTATCAATATTCAAATTGTACATAGCTTCAAAACTACACTCACAATATTATTGATTGTTCAATAATCGGCCCACCTCTACCTGCAGATTCTTTGGTCTTGGATTTACCCTTGTGTTCTTAAGAAAAAAAACAAAAAAAAAAAAAAAAACAAACAAGATTAGATATGGGCATTAATGCCACTATTGCCTTGTCTCAGCTCAGAGCCATCTCCATAAATGAAGCCTGAGATGCACGCATGAAAGACACCTGACTTTGTTGGAGGGTGAGTGACAGAGGCTCCAGGCTTTTTCTATCCCTCTTCTTAACTGTGCTGTGTACTCTCTGTTTGCGGTGTCTGTTTATGCCATTTCCTCTCTCAGATTATGCTTATGTGTCATCCATATGCATGCCGTCCGTGTCTATCACCGCCTTTGTTTCCCCCAGCGCCACCGCTCATATTAACATTAGCCTCTCCGTACGCGGCGCTACACGGCACACGTCTTTGCCAGGCAGGAAATGAGAGATGGGATAAATGAGGGGGAAAGGGTCACCGGCGTCAGATATTGCCACACGGAGAGCACATGGGAGTGGCACTTAGGCGCTGAGGAAGAAGATGGAGAGTAAGGAGGGAAGCCAAGCGAACAATTGTCAAGTTGGCAGAAGAAAGGAGAGAGAGACGAGGTCTTAGCAAGAGCGCGGTTAACTGGGGAGGGCATGGCTCACTGCCATTCACTTTGAGCTGCAGCCCAGTCTAGCATATATGTTTAACATTCACATATTACACTGTCAAGAGGTATACTTTTAAGGCTCTATTAAAATGTGCTTCTGCCATGTGAAGTTTTAATGCAAACTGTTCACACCAACCAGTGCCCTGTGATCTTTCACTTCGTTGAGCTGTGTGCCTCCTGTCTGGTGAGCGAATTTTGAGCCCAAGCCAGTAGCCATCAATGTTATGTGCTTCAGTGTTGGCAGTGAATAGGATCCCGCCATCATATCTGTTTTACACATGTGGGCAAATCATGGTTTATTGTGTTTGGTGATTACTTTGTTTATTTTTAACTTATGAAATACAAAAAAAAACAAAAAACAAAAAAAACAAAAAAAACAAAAAAAACGCAAACTGCAATGGTTATAAATTGATTATTTTGACACATCCGTTATTTAACCTATACGTTTCCCAATAGTGGATGGAACTGAGACTATTATCTGTGTTTATTATTTCCTTCTGCAGATTGTTTTGGGGGAATCCAATTATATAGGAATAGGATTCACATTAGAAAGCAGACATACTTTTAGAAGGATGCATATTGGCAAGGGTGGGAGCATTAACAATCATTGATCTCGTGGTGGTAAAAGTTGTCCCTACTCATTATTGGAGTTGCAACAGCTTGGCAGCAGACCAGTGTGTCTCGGACAATGATAGTCAACCAAAGCCATTCACAGCAGAAACAAAAATCTTCCTGACCAAAACGAGAGCAGGAGATGGGCCCCCGGGTGCTGCGCTGGCACATCAGCATTGAAGAATGGGTCAAATGTAAAGAACAGATTTTGTATGGAAATATTAACTACTTGTAAATAAATATTGTACTATTTAGTGTTTTCTTAATGTGCAAACCCTCATCATGAGAATGAGCAGCATGCAGAAGCTTGTTAGATTATATATGCCAAATAAACAACTATAACAGTCAATCTTTTTGATAACCATCACCTGCTCGTCTCCATGGAAATGCTATTGCTTTACCTGGAATGCTCCACAGTATGATATTAATCGTGTCTATGTCCATGGAGAAAACAGGTGATGCCACAAAGCCAGGCCACAGGCTCAAGGTGTTTCTGAGCAATAAAAACTGTAATCGGTTAAATATGTCTCTTGGAAGATACTATGAAAAGGCAGGACAAGTTTATTTGTATAGAACAATTTGTACACAAAGTAATTCAAAGTGCTTTACACAATAAGAAAGACATTAAAATCACAAAAGAGAAGAGTGAGGAATAAAAACCTTTCAGTCATATGCGCAGCTAAACAGAAGTGTTTTGAGCCTGGATTTAAACATTGTCAAAGTAGAGGCCTCTCATGTCTTCATGAGCTGTAACATTAGACAAGCAGGTGGCAGACTGTCTGACAGAAAAATGACACAGTGCTCCTTAAACTATTGACTGTATGGAATTGTACAAAAACTGATCTATGTATGTTTGCCAAATTATTATTGTGTCTGCTAGTTTGCTAAGTGTGATCGCAATTATCATTACCAGCCCTGAGCCTTTTGTAATTAGATCTTTGCACCTACCAGGTGCAGGTTCATCTGTTACTATCTCGTGCCAGTACTGTAAACAGCTGACACAAGGTGAAAGAAAACAATTAAATCCATCTCAATGTTCGTTTGATGTTTGACGATGAATTAGATGCTACAGCCAATTACCACAATCACACTTCAACATACTGTGCATACATGTAAAGTGAAATTTAAATAAGGTTAATAAACAAGGTGCACTGCATAAGGGGGAACTGCTGCATTGAGATATTTTTTGCTTTGCCTGGAATGTTTCACAATATGGCATTAAAGCAGACCTATTCTGCAAAATTGACTTTTTAGAGCTTTTAACCCTGTTATAGTTCTTTCCCCAGAGTTGTATTTTGAGTGATTCATGCATGTTTGAGCAATTTTTAATTGCTTATTTTCAAGACACCGTACTGTCAACTGGACAAAATGTAGTAGTAGTGAAGACATTCCGCTGCTCATCCAAGCCGTTTGTTCAGTTCTGGTCAGATTGCTGGTGGACACTGCCTTATAGTTATCTGGAGGGAGGGGCTAACTACACTGAAACTGTGTAAACAGCTATTGTCTCCAGTTTCAGCCTTAACGACCCTATTCAGCCTGTAATGGCCGCCTAACGATTTGTTCAGTTGACAGATTTAATTTCGTCTTTTGCAATGGATCAGACCTGGACGACTGAGGATTTACACAGACAAGAGGCCATACTGCCAATCAATTATTTGGTAGAAATGAAACCAAATTTGCTGCTTGCTAGTGTGATCAGCTATCCATTGGAGATGCTGACTCTTTGTTGTGATGATGTTGACGGCAATGTAAGCTCCCATTGGACACTGCAATTTTAGTTGGTATTCTAATGTGGAAGTCAGTGGACCTGTTCCTTTTATTAAGTCAATTTAGATGAATATGAGATTTAAAATGTGCAAATTATAACTTAATATTCCAGGAGTGTCATAGATTATAACTATATAGCCGACACAAGCGCAATAGGTCTTGTTTAAACATATCCATCATTTATTTCATTATAGGTATGTAAGTGGGATCACCTCTCCACAGATTTGACCTATAATTTACCTGGTAGTGGCAACGCCTTGTCTCTTGTGTTGAGGTAAATGTCATACTGTGGAATTTTCTATGCAAAGTAGCAACATCTCCATAGAGTCAAGCACATGTTTTACCCACTGCCGGTAAAAATTCCACGGTGCACCTTTAAACAAGTAATTGGGCAGAAAAGGCAATTCACTCCTTGGGGTAAAACTTGTAATTAGCTTCTGTTTGTTATGTTTGAGTCAAAGAAAGTTGTATCCATGTGTAGCGAGTGGTGTCGTCTTTCTGTATCTCTATCCTTGTAATCTTTTCATGTCAAAGGTTTAGCAGCCCTTTTTGTGCAGAAACCAGTTTGCCTCAACAGGACAGCGAAGCAAATGATGAAAGAAAAATGTACTAGAAAAATGACTTCATCAACAGAATAAATGACCACTTACTGCGAAGGGAGCATATTAAAGGAATGCTGAACAACACGAGTGAGGGGGAGAGCCGCGGCTTTGAGATGCAGAGAAAATGAGGGCTGTACCGGTGACAGCTTCAGTGTCACGCAGATTTACATAAGAACCAATGCAATCTGCGAGCAACCAAAACCAGGCTTTAGAAAGTGGTAGAGGGAAGGGTGTGGTGTGGTAAACAAGGGCATTCGTTTTTTTTGTGCGTTGAATAGAAATTGCTATCTGCAGTCTGAATGCCTTTAGAGGTGCTATAAATATTTCTTCTTCATTAAGTCGTATTGTTATGTTTACAATTTGTGATCTCTGTTCAAAAATGCATGGTAGGTATAGACCACCAGCTTCTGAAGACACTTTTCTCTTTGAGTCTGACTGAACAAAGTGTCTTTATGCTCATGTTTATCTGTAACATACCAGCATAATGTGTAATTAGAATCATTCAGGGTTATACAGTAGTTGGGTTGTCTGGTGGTCTTGTAGTAATTGGTGGGTTTCAGATTTTAGAACGTGGTGATGTAATAGTCCCAGACGAGGGGCACGAGCCAGTTTTCTGTATTGTCTGTGTAATCCTTCAGTCGTCCAGGTCTGATCCATTGAAGGTTGAATGGAGGCCATTAAGACAGAAACTGGAGACAATAGCTGTTTGTTCACAGTTTCAGTGTAGGTTAGCCCCTCCCTCCAGATAGATATAAGGCAGTGTCGACCAGCAATCTGACCAGAACTGAAGAAGCAGCTTGGATGAGCAACAAAATTTTGTCACTCCTACCAGTTTTGTCCACAGATTTAACTTCGGCTTTTACTATAGTTTTCTGCACTGATTACATTGCACTTTTTGTTGCATTATCCAAAAACTAAATTCACAAATGTTGAACCTGGTCGTTTCTATTGTAACTAGACCCTAAATAATACTATACTACATTAACAATTTTCATTTTACCTACCCCCCCATCTGTGTTAATTATTATCAGCCTTTTGAATGTTGTGATGTTATCTGCAATAGAGCTTTTTACTTCCTTCCTTTGCCCAAAGACAGAGGTGAGCCGATTATCAAAATAGTGATAATTGGGTATATTTATATAATTAAACAAATGTGAAAAAATAAAATTAAAACAATGACAAACCTCTAAAGTAGGGTGATAATAAAGTGATACTTCTCCACTTTTGTGGCTAATTTTAGAGCCATATGACATGTGTTTTACTTAAACTTCAGCTAATTTATATAAAACTGCTCACACATGTCTAGGATAATAACAGAAAAATTCAAATCTATCAACTAGTGAAGTGAAGACGTTTTGCTGCCCATCCAGTTCTTCTGTTATGGTCAGAGTGTGTAGTGTGCCTGAGTCATATTTTGCATAATCATTCAGGCCCCTAATGGGTGCTCTCAAACCTATTAGCATACTAGCTATCTGTCGTAAAGGTGAGGTGTGAGGCGGACCAAGAGATGCAGTACTCGGGAAAGTTTACAGTGTTTATTTAAAGTTAGTGAATACTAGTGCTGTTCAGGGAGCAGGGGTAGTGGGACACGGTGCGTGGTGAGGTGAGTGGTGAGGTCCGGCGGGGGGAGGAGAGTGGAGTGCGACGCGAGTCCGGGAGCGAGGAGTGCGGGTACAGGAGCAGGACTGGAGCAGGACGAGAGAGCTGGGACGAATAGCCGGGTGCGGGTGAAATCCAGAGACGAGGTGAGTAGGTAGATAGGGTGCACTGTACCGGAGAGCAGGAGAGCCACAGCAGAGCCAGGAGCGCAGAGACGGGTGAGTTCCAGGAGTCCGGGTCTGGCAATAAACAAAAGGTAGGTCAATCTTAGGCAAAGAGCAAAAAGACAAAAAGGTAAGTAGCAAGGCATTCACGTATGCACGTTGACGATCTGTTGTGTCTGTCTCCTGGGCTTCTTATACTCGAGTAGATGCGGTGTTTACAGATGAGCTCCAGGTGCGCGCGTGGGAGGAGCAAGACGCTCCTCCCACGACCGGCAAAACGACAGACAGCAGGAGGAGGGGGGATAGAGAAAACAAGGCAGGAGTCACGTGACCGTGACACTATCACTGTTGTTTTCTTTGTTTAGATTTAGGTCTGAGGATGGAGTTATAAATAGGAGATAAGTGATGTCTAAACCCCCCATTTCTGTTCAAAAATGGATTGTCTTTCCTAACAAAAATTGCCTCTTTAACTAACCTCTCAAACCATTTCTTTTCTTTAGCTAAGATCTGTACCTCACTATCTTCAAAAGAGTGGTCTATGGCTTTGAGATGGAGATGTACAGCAGATTGGGGTCCCGAGCTGCTCTTTTGTGACGATGTTGGTACATTCTCTTGTGGAGTGGCTGTTTTGTTTCTCCAATATAACGCTCACTGCAGTCTTCACGGCACTGAATGGAGTCGACCACATTGCTTTGTTTGTAGCTCAGGGTTTTGTCCTTTGGGTGTTTGTAGTTTTGTGCGTGTAGTGTGTTTTTTTGTGTTTTGAAATAGACTGGATTTCATGCTGTCTGAAAATCCTCTGAAGCTTTGCAGACACACCAGCTGTGTAGGGAATAGTTACACCTTTTCTCCTAGGTCCTGATTCTCTGTTGTCCTGTTTTTCGACTCTTAGATCAAGTGAAGCCCCTTTTTTGGATATCCACAAGCAGAGAGGGTTTTCTGCACATGTTGTTCTTCTTTCACTTTCACTCAAGCACAGGGAAAGCGGATCCTACCTGGACAACTAAGGGATCGTACCTGGACAACTAAGGAAATACATCAGTCATTACTCTCAGGATACTCCAAATACATGTACTGTAGATTAACTGCTAAATTTTTAAACGGCTATGTCTAGTGAGTCTATTTAAGGTTTTACAATTGCAGTTTTCCATTCTCCTGCGTGGCTTTACCGTGGTGTATTCCGCCCCAGGATTAAACTAGCTACATTTCAGCCTTACTGCCTCCGGAATATTCCACATTCTGCTCCTGTCACCGGAGCACTTTTCATGAACACATGGAACATAAAGCCACCCCAGACGTTTTCCTCAACATTTGCACCATGTGTTACTCCCACATGCTGCTATATTTACCTGTCAGTCTGAGCAGTTAATCACTCTGTCTTTAGTTAAGCTTTAGTTTAATGTCTACGGTTAACTGCAGCAGAATGTATAACTCTGGTTTCACCTTCTTACCGTTACATCATCTGCCTCTTTAAGTCTATGAGGCAACAGTGACTGACTATTTGATACCAGCTCAGGGTTGTCCGCTTATCGTGTCCTTGGGCAAGATGGTTTACCGACCTCATGTCCAAATGTGGCATGTGAAAAATTGTGGTAGGAAGACAGCAGATTGGCAGCCATGTCTCTGTTGGTCAACCACAGGGCAGCTGCGCCTGAATGGATTAGGCAACGTGTCAATTAGTCCAACGAAATGGAAAAAAAATGTCATTATTGTTGTCTTCCACATGTTCTTTCAATCAAGCTTTTTGCCCTTTTATTCACAACGCCATTGAATTGTTTTCTTGTGTTTTTTCTTTCTTCTTTATACATTCTCATCATAGTGCTCACATTATTAAATTTGAATGCCTCTCCTCCCCCTCTCTTCTTACATGATTACACAATACATTATAATTTCATAAGACAGCTGTCCTTCCAGAAAGGCTTTTGTTCCTTAAGGGAATGTGAGACGCTTGCCTCTCTCTCTGAATGCAAACGCACTGTTCTACTCAGGTCATAGAAACACCTGACATACAAACACACATACAAACTCATTCATTCTCCCATTCTGTCACCCTCTCTCCCTCACACACACATCATGGTGCGCCCCACTTCTGTTTAGGGAAAAAAGTAATTACTTTCTCTCCGTGCCTCAATGCCTTCAAAAGCCTCAGTGGGGCGATTCCCCGGTGAGCCAGTGAAATTCACTTAAACAGCTTTTGAGAGAGTAAGCAGTCTTATTGTTGCGCACTGAAACTTTGATTGGAAAGGCAGAGAAAAAAAATGGGAGGAGGAAGACGAGGGTGCATGTGAAGATTGGTAAATAACACCGCTGGTTGATATGATTTTTGTATAATGAACTCCACTTTGACTTGCAATTTGTAGCAACAGGTAAAGCACTGATTTTCATTCAATCAAAATGCAATCAAGTTCACTGTGAAAGACTTAAAATCATCGTTTTCATGTAGTAAAGTCAAGGTTTGCCCCAGTACCATTATAATAATAACAGCTCTAATAAAAGAAATACTGTAAAAGCATTGATGATATCTACATCTAACGATAATCATCCATGAACCAAGTAATACTGGTGCACTGTTAGCATGCTAGTTGTTGCCAGAAGTGGTGCGATGGCAAAACTTTGCACTAGCCTCTGATAGTAACCAGGCTTAAAACTTATTTCAGTGAATAATTGGGAGGAATAAGTTAGGTCGGCTGTTTAAAATGAACCTAATTCCTAGTAGACCACCCTTTCATTGTATCACTGTATTACTGAGTATTGTATTACCCAAATTTGAACTAGAAAAGACACCTGCATCCCACACAGGAAGAAGCCTGCGTACAGCCAGTTTTGCTTATCCATCTGTTTAATAACTGTTGTAAAACATTGCCAAGCTAATATCACAAACCCCCCTGACTCCATTAAAAATCTATATCTCCTAGATCTTACACAATCAATCTTCATCGGCTTTGTGAGAGCAAGTCTATTTTGGGATTTCTTAATCTTGACATTGGCTGGTCCAACTCTAAGACTCTAAAAGTGTCACCCCCCAGACAAGTGAAAAGCCACCGACATTTATAGAGGGGCAGCAAACAGTAGAGCCTAAAAGAGGAACTATATTCATTAACAATCAGTGGTAATACTGTGATTATACCTCCTGGGGTGGAAGTGCTGGTGCAGCAGTAAGCTCCGTGGGTACAGTGGTCGTGCTCTGATCTGAAGGTGGTCCCGCTTTTGACATCATTGGTAAAGTGGTCAGATCCACCCTCACATAAGTTGGCAGTGCAATTCCAGCTCCCACAGACAAATAATGCCATTGCGTCCTTTGGCAAGACACTTAACCCCCCTTGCCCCCGGTGTCTGTGTACACTGGTGTATGAATGTGTATGTGAATGGGTGAGTGGTTCCTTGATGTAAAGCATTTTGAAAGCCTTGAAAGTTAGTGACGCCCCGAAAGAGTAGGGTATTAGGGATTTCTTTGTGTCTCTGGAATGCACATGTTACATTCTGATAATAGTGGTTTGGGAAAAGCTATATATATATATAAAATAAAATAAAATAAAAATAATAATAATTTAAAAAAAAAAAAAAAACTTTACTGTGCAAAAATAGGTTAAAATGCATTGTTCTGACTCCTGCAATGATAAATACAATCATCTATTGCAACTTGAAGAATTTTCACTTAAACTTTGGCTTAAATCTTCCTCAAATGCCATTGTGGCAAATTATAACATCAGCTTATAACATTTTAACTTTACAGTAATCCAGATACCCATCAAAATAACTCCATTTGTCCTTGACCTATTAATAACCTCCTAAAATTCAACGCTATACACCATATTGAAGGCTCTTTTAAACAGAACACCTCAGTGAAGCTTGTGCTCATTGCTGAATATATAGGCGCTTATATGATCTAATACTCCTGGGGAAAAGAAAAGGCAGCGGTAAAGCACCTTGGAGAACAAAGAGAGTCTAGAGGGACATTATTTACATAAAGACTTTGAACAAACATCTGTAAGTGAACAGTGGTGCATCCGGCTACGTGAAGCCATATTTCACTTGCCAATTCCTGAACAGACATAGTCACTAATAGAGCTTTTGAATAACAAGATCACATCATCACCACAGTGTCCTCTTCAATACCTGCTGGATCTACATCTCTGTTTCTTATCTCCTTTCATTAGGTTTTCTTGTTTCATCTGAACAGAAATGGTGGGGAAAAGCCAGCCATTACAATGTGCCACACGTTTAAACAAAGCAGCTGGAAAAAACAATACAAACACACATTTCTGGACATCTATAAAACAAGACTATTTCTGAGGCTTACTGACAGAATATTGAACAACCACACTGAAGCATGAACATTTGATTTTATTTCTAAATTGTTGATAAAATAAAAGCACAAACAAATGAAATGGCCTCTTTTACCTCTCTTAAACTGAAGCATATGGCTCCGCTTTCAGTCTGTCGGCCTTCATCTGGTTAAATAGTATATTGATGTAACATCATTTATCTGCTGGCACAAACACGGACTTGTTACCTTTCCAACATGTGTTAAATATTGGCTCTTGTTTCTTTCGTCTAATTACTCATACATCAAAAATTCTTGATATTTAATTCCATAGAAAATTAGACAGTCGTGTAACCAATTACAGTTAACTGCTTAGCCCAAAATGCAAAAGGCTTAACCCTATAGCGTTGAATGCTATCGCCGCCGATAGAATTGCGGTTGTGGACTTTTCATTACCGTAACTCAGCAACCAATTGTGCTTCTTGTAAATTCAAATGGCATCTCAAAGCAGAGGCATGGGGCTCTTTAAATATATTACTGTCATAACGGTAATGTGTTTACGTTGCCCTCAAAGATGACCAATCAGAGCGCAGTTGCCGCCGGGATTCTCCCAGTCAGTTAGTTGATGCGTCAAGGGAAAAATAAGGATGGATATGTAAAATAGACGTAGTTATGTGAAAAAAGACCAGAGTACATGCTGGTACTTCCTTTAACGTGATTTTTATGGTCTATGTCTGTGCAGGCTATAATGGTCTATAATGTACTCAGTCCTTTAAGGGTTAAAGAAGATATATTGTGTTTGTGTCTGCTGTATAGTTACAATCTATGACACACGGAGATCATTACGTTATAATTTACAAATTTTACATCGCACTAGTAATCTAAAATGACTTAATAAAAGAAACAAGTCCCCTAACTTCCACATTAGAAAACCGCAGTGCCCAGTAGGAGCTGATGATCACTACAAAGAGCCATGTAGCTGTCGGACCCTCCTATGAGCAGCTGCAGATCACACTAGTGAGTCACAGATTTTTTCCATTTGTACTAAAATGACATCACCATGTTGTTGAATGGTATCATCGATTAAAAAAAATTAAAATAAGTAAAAATTAGAGGAGAAGGAAGAAAGTAAAGAGCAGAGGGTGTATGCCGGAGGCGATGAAAACGGGGATTGAACAGCAATATGGCGTCTTGAAAAAAGATTGCTCAAACATGCACAAATCACCCCAAGAACAACTTTGAGAGGGTAAATGAAAAGGGGTAATCACTATAATATGGTTAAAAGCTCTGAAAAGTCAATTTTGAAGAATAGGTCTGCTTTAAAACTATTAGACAAATAATACCTTTTACAAAGCAATAAAGGCGTAATTTTTCAGGTATGAGGTCTCCCACCAGGCAACGTTACCGGCCAGATTTGTGCATTCTTACTCACAGTAAGAATGTATTTTTAGCAACAAAATTACATTTAACTGGGTAAAATAAGTTTGATAGATTACAAAACATTCCAGTTATAGCAAAAACATCACCAGGACCAAACCAGGACCAAACCAGGACTAACCAAGGACTAAACCAGGACCAAACCAGGACTAGCCAAGGACTAAACCAGGACTAACCAAGCACTAAACCAGGACCAAACCAGGACCAAACCAGGACAAAACCAGGACCAAATCAGGACTAAACCAAGACTAACCAAGGACTAATCCAGGACCAAACCAGGACCAAACCAGGACTAAATCAGGACCAAACCAGGACCAAACCAGGACCAAACCAGGACCAAACCAGGACTAAACCAGGACTAACCAAGGACTAATCCAGGACCAAACGAGGACTAAACCAGGACTAAACCAGGACCAAACCAAGACTAAACCAGGACCAAAACAGGACTAAACCAGGACTAAACCTGGACTAACCAAGTACTAATCCAGGACCAAACCAGGACCAAATCAGGACCAAACCAGGACTAAACTAGGACCAAACCAGGACCAAACCAGGACCAAGCAAGTGCCGGGACTAGACACCACTAGAAAACGGTACATAGAGCTTTAAATACAAACCGTTTTCTTCATATGTGTAGATTGATTGGAGAATGAAAGTCAAATATATAAAAACTGTGTGGTGTTAGATTTAAGAGCAGCAGAGAGAGAAAGTTTGAAGGATATATATGCGTGGGGTGAGCTCTGCCTCTTTCCATCTCTTCTTCCCTTTGATCTGTGTGACTCTTCGCCCGCAAAGAAAAGTCCCAGAAAGTGAGACAGGTGAAAAGACACAAAATAAAGAGTTATGAAGAAACACAGCCAGACGAACGCAAAGGCAAGAGGCAAATCAAAATTTAGGTGAAGTACGGAGGAAGGTTGAAGGGTAGCTGAAAAAGTATGTATAAATAACAAAAAGAGGAGCTGAGTCACAGTGAGCGATTCAAACTGATGAGACAGACGGCTGCAAAGAGAATGTGGCTAAAACTTCAACGCTGCTCATTACCATCAAGTAAATGATCAAAGTCTGTTAGCGGCGGACCGAATTAGCATGTTTGTGTACGAGCTATAGAGTGATAGCGCCTTAAGGAGGGAATAATAATGGATGGAGTAGCGTCTTTGATCAAGCTGTTCAAATAAAAGCTAAAGAAGAATTTGTGATTTGAATGCCCTGCACAACACGGGGACGCACATTTCGAGGTTATTGCAAATTAATTAAGTTAACCGTGATGATTCTACCACTGTAAACAACATCTCTAATGATGTCTCACCGAAGTGACTGAGCGCCTCCATGCTTCAACATTTTAAAGTGATTTTGCGTTATTTCTTCAGCAGATGCTTTTCAAGGATAACACAACAATTTACAAGAAAAAGTAAACTGATCTCTATAGAATCGTAGTTCGCTTTATTTTAAATGGTGGGAAACTAGATGAGTCCAGAATACGAAACACAAAACGCAGGGCGATTTTCGTTTACTCTTTGCATTTGATGAAAAGCTGTGTATTGTAACTGCTCTGTTACTGCACAGACTGACCATCGTGCATACTGAACCTCTCGTCCTCTGGTATATATATACAGGGTGGCACAAAAGTCACTGACACTTTTAAATCTTCAATAGATCCTATAATTCTTAAGTTATACTCACCAAATTTTAACAGTAGGTAAACTGAACCTTCCAAGATTTTTTGCAATATATACAGTTATAATTGTTCACTTACACTTGAACCTATCACTACTTAAACTAGGGGAAGTAAAAATGACCAAATTTTTTAAAAATAATGTTTTTTAAGTGTCCAACATTTTCTGTTTCACGCTGAATAGCCCGATCCAACACACTTTGCCTAACATTTGAAAGCATTTCTGGGCTTATGGCTCTTATTTGATCCTCGATTTTACGTTTTAAGTCGTTTATTGTCTGAGGTTTATTCACACACACCTTTTTCTTTAAGATAGTCCTACAGGAAGAAATCGGGACTAGTCAGGTCTCAGGAGATCACATACTGCCCCCTGTCTTTGAAAACGACTCATTATTCCTTTAATGGCATTTACACTTGGGGCATCTCCGGTATTAAAATGTCGACGGTAACACCGCTGGGTTTCTGAATTTGAACCATGTGACTCAAAGTACCACTGTACAATGAGGATTCACTCCTCGGCGCTACATATGCTCATATTAATATCGGAAGAGTAGTTTGAAATGCTCTGAAAAAATGAAATAAAAATATTTAGAAATCAAAGAGTTATGAATTTGTTTCAACTGTCAGTGACTTTTGGGCCACCCTGTTGTTTAAAATAGCACAAACTGATGTGCTACAGATGACTTGTGCCCAAACTATATTTTAGACTATTATATAATTATATAAAGGTTATAATTTAGTGAGTTCACCATTGACTATCAAGAATTATCAACTTATTATAAGAGCTCATAGTGTTTTCACATGTTTTGACCATAGACTGTATCAACAAATGGAGCAAGGAAATGTGACGTTACTCCAGTCGGCTCCAGTCAAATGAAGCTCATCGAGGCGAATTTGGAGCTGAGTTCCATATTTATTATTCGCAAGTATCATAGCAACCAAAGAGTCAATCCAGAGCAAGGCTGTTGAAACTAACGCCTCGAGTGAGCGCTTAGCAACGCTGTCAATTAAACTTGTTGCTAACGCTGGCGGGAATAACCTTGAGTAAAGAAGGTGACTCATTTGTCTTTTACAAATGTTCATATCTTGATTTACTAACACAATAGCAAAGTAAAAAACACCAGGATCATGTAGAGCGGGATAATACGAACATTTTAAGACCAAAATGACGAGCAGTTGAACAGAGAGAGGGGTGACAGTTTTTCAATAGGAAGCGAATTGGAGCCAGCGTCACACGGCTAACAGGTTAGCCCATTTATACATACAGCCTATGGTTCTGACTGAGAAGACAAAGCTTAACACTTTTCCTTCACTTCAACAGTTTAAAAGATTTCTATTACTTCAAAATGTCTAAATACTAGGAATTAAACTTACCAAGTGATTTGACAAATCAATTAATTATGTATGAGTTGGCGTCTAATCTTCTTACTCTACTCAGGTGTGCCTATGACAATTTGCCCCCAGTTTGTTGGCACATCCGAAGAACAGTTGATGGCCTAATTGAACGGTGCTAGCGCTTTCATGTAGCGACACGTGTTCCTGGATATACGGCGGCGGTGGGACTTTTGAAGAAGAAAGGTAAAGCCGCAATCAGGACGCTCTGTCAGCTTCAAATGGATTACTGCTTGATTTGTGTGCACAGACGCCACTCCAAGGTTCAATTGCCAAAATAAGGAAAAAGGAAAAAAATGTGACTAGGGGAAGACGGAAATGGATCTCGGTGAAGGTGGTAATCCTGGAAGCTAAAACAGGACGTGTAGCTTGCTCATTAGCACAACGGAAAGTGTTTGAAGTTCTCGTGTTTTGGCAGAATGTCAAATGATGCAACAGGATGCTTTCCTAATTACATTTCAGTACTCAATTTCCATAAAGCTTGTGGGAATTCTAATAACACCACTGTGTCTCAACACTGAAACCATTTCAAAATGTTCTGAATATCTGTGTTGGCTCAGGATGTACCATAAAAGATTATTCATGTGTTTGTGTGATCTCTTGGGACTGTTAGTTCCCCACTATAGGACTTGTGCGAAGGTATCGTTGGAGCTGTAAATGATACGCAGTGTGAAATCTCAACATTGCAATACTTTGCCATCTGTTTATCCTGACAAATTTGCCATGCAGTGAAGTCTCACACATAACAGAGGATAAATTTGTACTACAGCTCCGTTAAGAACCACGCTGCTGATCACGGTTTGCGTTGTTTTTTGTCAGTTCTTTGTTTGCCTCAAAGGTGAATACTGTACATGTTCTCATTGTGACACAAGTAACATTCTTCTGTTTGCTTCTATCCACCATTACACAAGCCCGTTTATGTCAGTTAGACCCGTAATTTACATAGAAAAAGAAGTTTGAATTCTCATAAGTGGCAAATGGTAATATTTTTATATGGCGCTTTTCCACCTTCAAGATTCAAAGTGCTTTACATCAAGAAACCACTCACATCTGGTGTATTCAGACACTCAGAACAAGGTGGGTTAAGTGTCTTGCCCAATGACAGTATTCATCTGTGGGAGCTAGAATCACACCACCAACCTGTGGGTCAGTGGATCTAACTGCTCAACCAATCATGTTTATGTCGAGATTGGGATTCAAACTGCTTAGTGGATTCTATCAGCTGAACTAATGTTGCCCTCCCAACTGAGCTGCTGTCGCCCCAAAATATATATGTACACTTTGACAAAATTGACAATTAACAAAAATAGCATCTTCTTAGACAACTGAGGGATTATAGAGACAAGCGTAATTTACCCTTCGTAAGTGAGTAGATGATGTTTCCCGGAGCTTAGAAGTTCAATTCCTGTCCATTACTCAATACTATTGTTTTGTCCTTGAGAGACACTCCATCCACCTTGCTTTTTGAGTGCCCAGTGACCCCTTACATAAAAAGTTATAAATCTTATTGGTGATAACATTTAACAAAATATATAATGATTACCAGTTGTGGAACCTTAAGTAAATCTGAAAGTACTTTTTACTTTTACTTCACTACATCTGAGAGAGCAGCTGTCTGTACTTTTTTTTTTTTTTTTTTAAATTGTCTGACACCTGCTGAAAAGGCTAACGGTTTATTTTTTAACATATTCATAATTTGAGCAAACAACAATATACACATAAAACAGCTAGAGGAAAAAAATGTTTCTGTTGAACCAAATTCAGCACAAATCTTTATCAAAATCTCTACATTTGAGGCTTCATTAGATCTCAAAATCTGTGCCAAATACTTTTACTTTTTGCTCTTTAAGTAAAATTTTAAACAGGTACTTTAATACTTATACATATATACATTTTGCTCTGGTATCTGTACTTTTTTGTACTACAAAACTGAGTACTTCTTCCAGCACTGATGACTACTACGCCATTTATATGTAGCAATGAGATTGATTCTTCCACTGCCAAAATGATGAGCAAATTCTGCTCCAACTGCTCCCAAAATAAAACCTGCTGTATCACTGCTGTATCAGGAGTTAGTTGTTAATTGTATTTTATTGTAATGTGAACTAGTCTTTTTTATGAAAATCTTACTGAATGGAGACATAATTTGTTAAACCAATTAAATCTCAAGGCCTAAAAATAATTGTTCTGTTTGAAATGTGTGAGGAAAATCTAACAATCCGATATAATAGTTTGTACTTTTTAATACAGATTTCTGAATCATGTTTAAAAAAAAAAAAAGATATTGTGGTCCTGGTTAGAAGAACACAATTTGATGGAAATTCAGTCAAAACCTTGTCACAGGAACCATAGCTCAAGGCTCAAGGTTTATCTTTATTATCCCCATGGGGCAATTTGTTTGGAACAGCAGATACAACACAGAACAGGAATACACAGGCAAACAGTAATGACACAACATAAGGAACTGCATTAAAGGTCCTTTATTACACAAAACTGACTCTTGTGAGCGGTAAGCCATGTTAGAATGTTGTTACTTCATCATAAACATACCTGGAGTTGTGAGATGTTTTTGTTCCACCTTGTGATGTCATGAAGTGGTAGATTTAAAGCTAACTGCTAGCATTTACATTCTGTTCAGTAGAGATGGGTAATTCCAGGATAGTAACCAAATGATTCCAGTCAAGGTGTATGGAGTTTAAAAACACAGTGGAGCACTTCCTGTATTACGACATAATGTTACAATGTGGAAGTGTTTTCTGTTTGAAAGTAGACCTCCAATTAAAGTTGCAGTATTTGTGATTCAAACATGTGTGAATGAAACATGTTTTTCATGAGGAAACACCATAACATAGATCAGAAAATAGGTTAATCTAGGCCCTTTAAAGATGGTAATTGGATTGACCTCATAAAGAGATGAACGTCGACATAAAATTGTGACATAACAGCAAACTCAACCAATAGCTGAAGTGCTGATATTGATATGCATGTGTATAACATTAGTAAAAAAACACATTTTAAAATACCACACAACATACAACATTTCTTCTACATGTAAATCAAATCTCATTAGTTCTCAGTAACACTTTTTTAAAGGAAACAAATGAAGCGAATGTGACTTTTTTTTGAGTTGACACTGCTACAAAGGTTATACCCTGTCTAGGAGGTTGGCTTTCTATAAGTGTTTCAATGTTCCTCCTTTTTTTAGTGCTTAGATTGATAGCCGTCTCTGTCTATTATAAGTCAATGCAAAGTCATGGAAAGTCATTCAGTAGATACAATAGAAAAGCCCTGATATCTGCACTGACTGCCCTGAGTGACGTTAGCTGGCCAAACCATCCTGCACCACAAAACAAAAGATACTCATTACCAAAACGCTAGCACCCGCATTAAATACATAATTGATGCTATCAGAATTTTGGAGGTTTTGAACTTTCCAATGAAACATGGTCTTCCCATATACTAATGAATTTGAATGTGTGTGCAGGTTTGCAGATTGAATTTACGCAAAACTAGGTTGTGATTGTAGTACATCTTTAAGCCACTAGGAGAGCACCCTACACATCCTACCATCACTTTACCTCAGCCATGCTCTCCCACGCCCCCTGTCCATCAAGCGTTCTCATTTATGAAACAGTTCCATGTTTGACAAAAGTGATTTTTCACAATGTAATCCTATCTCCTGACATTGAGAGGGCACATATTCAGGCAGCGCTCCAGTGGATCGCATCAGAGGGTATAGGGGACAAATGGCCTATATGCTCGGACTTGTTAGAATAGTATGTCATTATCACTGGCCCATTGCTGGTAGGATTTGGATTTTAAGAACAGGCAATTTCACGAAATGTTTCTAGCAACTTTTTTCGCTAACAAGGGCTGAGTCTTTGCGCATAAAACAAACCAGCAGAGGAATATATATACCATTAATGATGCAGTGTTTGGAAGTGTTAGCTACACATGTTAAACATAAGAAAATGGACTTGTAGTGGTAAAACATGCTGCGGGCCACTGTTACGCGAGCAGAGAACAAAACGATATGCAGCCTGTGGAGACAACTGCTTTAATTAAAAGTTGTACTGCATTGGTTGGGAAATGGAAAGGCTTTAAACTACTCTGTTGGACTACTGCAGCTTCCGGTCTGCGCTTTATTGGCGAGACACACACCTTTTGCAATCTCAATCAGACATGTCTATTTTAAATTGTGTATTAGCAAGTTTTCCAAGGTTTTTGTTTTGTATTTTTTTTGCGCTGGCCCAGATATTGACAGTATCTGCTATAAAGCCTTTGCTAAATCAAATATGGTAATGTTAATGGCTGAGGCAGGCTCATGGGACAAGGCTGGTAAAGATGCAAGACTATGGAAAAGTTCAGTATTACCCATAGATTTGATCAACATGTATTACAAAGGTTGACACAGGAATTACTTTTATTCGAGCTGTCATATTTATTCACCTAATTCCATAAGTCGGGCGCCACCATTGCCATTGGGGTTGTATTATTTTGCATGGGGCTGTTAATCTTGACAGCAAATAATTTCAATACGGACTACAAAGTCGTTTTAAAGCCCCCCAGAGAATCAGTGCCGTGTTGACTTGTTGGCGTCCATGAACATTGAGCGTTTTACACAAATGAACCTACAGCAAAAGACGAAGTTCAAATCTGTCAACTGGACAAATCGTTGTAGGATCGTTGTCCAGTTACAGATTTGAACTTCGTCTTTTGCTATGGATCAAACCTTGACGACAGAGGGTTTACACAGATGACAAATGAACCTATTTTGTGTCATGTTTTAGTGGCAAAACTTTTCTCAAATTTGCCACTGAAATGATTGGGATCCGCGCTTAACTCATAAACTGCATATATAAATGGACATAGCTAACCTGCCAGCCGCCATGTTCCAAATAGGAGGTGAGCATGGGCACACTGCCGGTACATGATCCTGATATTTTTATTTCTCTATTGTGTCCGTAAATCAAGATATCAACATTAACAACAGACAAATCATGCGCCTTCTTTTCCCGAGGTCGCTCCAACTAGTGTTAGCAGGTTTGATTGACAGCGATGTTACCTTCAACAGCCTCGCTCCAGATTGGCTCTTTGGTTGCTATGATACTCACAGTCAGAATTCCAAATATGAAGCTTGGCTCCAAATTGGCCCCTATAACTTCTAGCCTCAATGAGCAGCTTTTGACTGGAGCCGAACACTATAGGGTAAGTCACTCCACTTCTTTGTACAGTCTATGGTTTAAACGGAAATGCCACCACAAAAAATTGCAGTTTAGGAGCATTTAGAGACAAAAGTGGTCAGGGTGGAATAAGGTGAATACCAGCGGACAATGGCATACCCCAGGCTTTTGAACCAAAACAGATGAGAAAACCAGATTATAACATTTCCTTTATAGTGTGAAAGCACTGACAATTTAAAACAACAGCCTGTGTTTTCTTTTAGAAAGTAATTAACTCCTCATTGATGCATGCCAAGAAGCTGAAGAATCGTCCTAGAGACTGTATTCTGCTGGTATAAGGAAATTCTTGGATTCTCAGGAGTCGATGTTGATACAAACTCTTCTCACATGTGACCACTAGTTCTGTTGGCCTGTGAAAGGATGGCATTTTTAATCAAAAATGTAATCAGCAGAGCCATCGGGCCCTTTTGTACCAACCATTCAACCGAAGAGGAGCGAGTGTGCAAAAACGCTAATAGCATATCTGATGACTTTATCCTGGCTTTTTAATTATTTCACATTTTCATTCCCTGGTAAGACAAAAGGCTCTGTGAGATGTTGTCTAGATTTCTTTTCATGCATTTGAGAGCTAACACAAAAACACATGAGAGGAGGGGAAGCAGAAAAAAACAAGGTCCCGCGTGGATACCCCTTGAGTTTTCCTCATGCCGCTAGGGACCTCTTCCATCCTTCCCTCGCCCACTTCGGGGAACGCCATCTGTCCCTGAAGACTTTGCCGTGCGCTCCCTTAGAATAACTAGGGCATCGGGGGAGAAAACTTCACAGCATAATTAAAGAGTGTTTTGTGGCTCTACAACAACCCGTCAATGCTAGCTTGGTTTTTCATATGCTGGTGTTTGTGCGTGGCAAAAAAGATATACTTTTGGGAGTTAAGTGATTAGTCGCAACCTAAATGCGAGTCCTGTTTTAAGTCTTTGATAAGCGGTTCTTTCTGGGATGATGCACTGCTAGCTTCTTTAAAAAAAAAACTGAAAAAAACATGCTTCACACTCTATTTATTCATAGGATACGCTTAAAAAGGTATAGGGGGTGTTTTGTTTTAAATCAGCAATGCTCGAGCGGCACTATATTATACCGTTATCATACCTCTTTCAGTTGCTGCCTTTTTGTGGCCTCATTATCTTTAGAACAGTGCTCGCCATTTGTTTTATGTTCACCTCTTTATCCTTGTGTGCGTCTCCGCTGTTTATTTTTCTCTCTTCTTCATCTTTCTAATGACCTTCACTTTACTTCTCCATCTTTGTTGTGGAAGGTGAAAGTATGTTCGTATGTTTTATTTCTTTTTACAAGTCCAGGCATTGTGCAAGTGCGACCGACTGAGAGCTGTTATGGAATAGACTGTAAAAGTGATTTCACCTGCCTGTCACTCGATAACTTTTTTTTGTTTTATTTGAATGCACAATAAAACTTCCAGCTTCGTGGATTCCTATTTGAAATTGTCCTATTGTGGATATGGATGGTTGGATGTTCAAGCAAGCTTACCTTACCGCAGAAAGTTCTCATCTTTGATCATGTGATACCTTTCTATGAGGAGTTTGAATGTTCTCCACATGTCTGGGTGGGTCTCTCCAAGAGACCGCCGTTTTCCCCATCAACCCTAAAGAAGCATGTAACTTTTCTGGTGCCACCTGGTTCAATTTATATGCTACTAACACTGAGACAAGCAGCTGATGCCACCTGGCCAAGTTACAGGCCAGGTATGTGAAGAGGCAAGCCGGCTTAAGAATGCATGTTTTTCAAGGCATATATGCGTAATAAAAGCACCTCTAAATTAATAAATGCAAGCAATCTATGTGCAAAAGCGTCAATCTAGGTACTCTGACTAGGATTATCTTTGAGTCTGATCTGTGTCCTGCCATACACTAATCCCCTTCAATGTCCGGTCTCCAGAGTGTGATCCCCTCTAATTAAAGTTTTGAAACAATAGACGTGTGGTTAGGGTTAGGGTTGTTGTGACCTTTTGGAATATAAAGTAGAAGATTTTTCAACAACACGCCACTTCTTAAGTCAACTGGTCTAGACCCTGTACCCTCCCCGCCTCGTCCCTCTTTGAGTCCTCATTTCATGGATGTGGAAGTAGCGAGGTGCCGAGGCAGAGGTAGCACTCTCTTTGCAAAACACGAAAGAACACTTTACATGGTGGAGTCCCGGTGGGATTCCCTCCCCTTTTTGCACATCACTGTCAAAATATTGACAGAAGGAGGGTGCAAGCAAGAATGCATTTTACCCCCATGTATCAAACACTTTGTCCTTTTGAATTATTGACACCCCTAGAAGGGGTTTTGTACTGGACATAGGGCTATCCTCAGGTCTTTTTTTTTTTTTTTAACACATCCAGGGTGCTTGTACCTGTGGAACCAATCTGTAGCTGCTGACATGGCTGCCTCAAAGCCTTTTCCATGTTAGAACAGCGGTGTAGTGCTCAGGGCTAAAAAGGAAAAAAGAGGCCTGGCCTCGGGGCTTGCAGGGACATTCAGCGTGTTTAGCTAATGGCAAATTGTAGAGGGGTTTGAGTTCAAGTACACTGGATTGCAGTGGCGCCAAAGTGCCCTTAGGTGAACAGAAAACCTTCTTCTTTGGGAAAGTGTGGAGACAAACACAGAAACAACAAGAAAGTCACGGTACAAAGTGACCTTCTGCTTTAGGCAATAGTTTGAATAGAACTTCATTTACACAACATAAATGATCTAACTTTGTGGTAACTGTGGCATAAACTTTTCTCAGCACGTACTTTATGTTTCCATCTCACAAATCAGAGCTAATTGCAGAATGCTTTGATGTGTATCAGGCTTCATTAAGACACTCACTTCATACTCCAATCAACAGATGATTGATGAACTTAAATAACAAGCGTGATCCTGGGGCATACAGGCTAATCTTTAGTACCATAAGTTCACCAGTGACGAGGAATCATTAGGGTTATCTGACATGTTGTTGATTTATTCAATTTCAGCAGAAGATGTTATGATACACAGTCAGGATCAGACTCAAACTAAAACTCAAACTAAATGATCTCACCTTGGATAAATACTCACTTAACATCATATCAGCTGTGTTTTCCAACTTTTTAACCAATGCCCCATCACAGATAGAACAGATACAGCAGGCAAATGTGGGTGGAATGTCCTGCCTAAGCACATGGTAGTAGTTTGCATGGGGGATTTAGACTACCAATTAGATTCTTATTACTTGCCACACAGCTGAATGAGTACTGCTAGAAAATACCATACATGGAATATTCTTATCCAATGCATAGACTGATTTATTAGTGTTAACTGTATGGTGGGCTTCCGAAATGTTCTGTGAGTAATACGTTTTATTACTTCAATCTATGTAACTATGTGGGTGGGAGTGAGTGGGGGGTGCACACCACCTGCTTGTCTTCATAGAGGCATTCTTGCCACAGTATGGTATTAATATTTTTGTTTTATTGCTTATGCGTATGGGCTCGCCTCTCCACTTGTTACTTTGCCAGATCCGTGCTACTTATTTGAATTTATTTTAAGTTTGTTTTTGGCTTTTGACACTACTTTGCCCTTGTTGTTTTGGCAACGCATCAGAAACAGTGGGGTGACAACTTTTCAAAATTCTCCATATCTGTGCCAGTGGCTTTTCACTTTCCTTCTTATGATTAACATTTTGTTAAAGTCACATGAAATCTCAATATGGTGAGCCATATTTGGAGGCCTAACTGTTTGGGCTAGTTTAGTGCTCCGGTCTTAAGTTGGTCATGGGGTACAGATGGCGGCACTTCCACAGATGTGAAGGTTAACGCTGTTGTCACTGGAGCATTGTGTTGGACTAATAAATGTTGGCTATTGCAGCTGCAGCTCATGTTGCGTGGGTGTTGCACTGCTTATGAAAGGAGAATGAATTGCTCCCCAAATAAATTTACTATATTTTGTGGTTAAGCTGTGCAGATTCTTGTATAAAAAGTACCATTGTCTGCCTTGAGTGAAACTTATCAGGAACATAGTGAATGTTCACAATGTGGGTCATCATGCCAATCTAGTGCTCAGCTTGTCAGTGCTGTTTGATGGTCAAAGATTAATAATAAATAAATAGGCCTCTTTTGACAGACACCTGTGCTTAATTTTATCACAGTATTGGCTGACCTAAAACTGTCATTTTAAAGCTAACACCTGTTACCCACTGAGTCTCTGAAGTTTCTATTCAAAGGGCTAAGCAACTATAGTATGTATTTGGTTTGGTCAAAATGGCAGAAGCCTAAATATTCTGGGGATTAAATTAATAATGATAATAATAATAATAATAATAATAGTAATAATAATATAAAAATACATTTAAATTCATTTTGGCTTTTAAAATGTATACATGAATAACATTATACTGAAAATAAACCATGCAGACTTTTAAGTAGTTTAACACAAAAATAGTCAAATTTCCTCCTCCAAAGTCAAAACATGTTTTTTTTGACAGATAATTGTCTGTGGAGCTGTCATTACAGAATCTCAATTCAAATATGATTAATTGCGCAGTCCTAGATTTTGTGCTGGCTCTTGTGGAAAGAAACACCGAGTGAAAACATGTCAGCCAAACCAAAACTAATCCATTGCGTTTCCGCCCCGTCTGTCCTTGCCCCCCCTTTACCATGTCCACGGAGGTATTGCAACACAATCTGCTTGTCTTCACTGTCCGAACACATTGTGAGTGAGTTTGAACCCCTTGGACCTGTGCGCTATCTGAGAGAGTGCAGCCCGGGGGTATGGTTGGGTGCAGTGATAGGAGCCAGGTGGGGCTGTGACATTTAGCTAACAAAGAGTAGCATAACGTAACCCCTGCGGGCATTAACAGCGGGCCCCGAGTCGATCGCTGTGTCGTGTCTGGCTATATCAGATGAGCTGCTGACATTTTTTTCATTATCACAACCACAGTCACTCTCTGGGCGTCATGCGGAGAAAAGTCAGCTCCGCATCCACTTACCGAGCAATGCATTTACAATGAGTCACGAGATCTAGGAGGTGCCAAGAACAGAGAGCAGAGAACATCGGCAGGTTCTCTCTAATGTTTCATGTGCATTTACCAGTGGCAGATATGAGGGGGCATATTCGATTTTATATCTGCTCGTGTATGGTAAAAAAATCAATTTGGAAATGCCACTTGACAGTTGTGGAATAGTAAACGTAAAAACACAGTATGTAACCTTCTGGTGACATCTACTTGTCTTAGAGAGATGTGGTTTCGTTGCTCTGTATGTTGAACAGTGTAGCATTAAACTTTTGCATCTTCATCATCTATATAAGTATGTATTTATTGCTGAAAAATACTTCAAAAAGCACGCATTCTGACTGTGTTGCCTTGGCGTTAAACCATTTTTAAAAAGAAGTATCATGAAACTCCAGAAAGAACCAATAATTAGCCATAAAAGTCACTGATTCAACCTGCTACAGCTCAAGTGTTATCGCATTACAACAAAATATCAAAAATATCGACATTTTCGCGAAAAAATTGAACACACTGTAAATATTGACCCCGAACATGTGTGTCCGGCTTTCATGTATTGATTGATGTGTCGATGATCGAGACAGGTCTAGCAATAAAGCGAAACACTGCAGCCAAAAGCAATAACACCTACATGAAGACAAACTGTTGGCGCACCCTGCACCAGAAAAATCACATATTTCACCTTTAAATTGGATTAATAATTAAATTCATAACCATGACATGACATATGAAGAAAGGTGCTGCAAAACGTACAATCTGATCCCATTCAGGTGATGGTTGTGTCAAAACCGCACATAAAGATATATTTCTTTCCATATATATACATATGTGTACATACTCAATGCATAGTCAGTTCCTTTCTTCCTTCTGTAAAAAGTAGTTACTGATAATTATATATAGCATAGATTTGCCCTCGGTCCACTTAAAGCTCACTTTGACCTCCCTTTCATGTCACGACCCACCACTTGAGGAGGAAGATATAACGCTTAAACCTCCCCTCCTTATCTCGAACAATAGTAATCGAATTAGTAATTACCTAATTTCTATGCAAATTGTAGCCGGAATGGTTTTCATTAACATATGAAAAGTGCACCTATATGCGCTCTATGTTGCAATATCAAGGAATAAGTGCATCATCCCTCATTGTCCTATTACTTCCCTGTTTCCTTCGAGGCATGTGCTGACACACTGAGACTCGGCTTTGGCTGAATAATTTCCGATGACTTCCTGGTTCCACGGCGACCCGAGGCAACTTCATAAAAACAAAGATCTAAGACATTAATTCACATGATTTCATTAAAGATGTGTGATTGCATTAGCCCCGTTCTGCAGTGTTGTGTATACTGTATGTGCGTGTGTGTGTGTGTGTGTGCTCTTTGTGTAATTTGATTCAGGGGATTTCCAAGCCTATTTCGTCACTTAATTAACTAGAGATGAGTATAGCGAGGCTGCTTGTGTTTTTTTCTTTGTACTTTTGTTGTTTATCTCTAGTCACAGAGGTGCGTAGTCATTTGGAGGTCCACGGCGAGTTCACATGAATGTCCTTGCTAAATCTTTCATTGGATGCTGATTAGAAGTTTACAAAAAAATAAAACCTAAAGAACAAAACCCTAATCTGTCAAGCATCCATTGATAGTATCCCCATGTGGGAGTGCCCGTAATGGCAGCAATTAAAATCATTGTATAAACTTTTGACGTCCGTGCATTGGAGAACTGCGTATCTCAATTGTTTTTCTCAAAGCCAACCTTCACCTCTGTCCTGTAACAATTGCAAACAATTTTATCATCGGGAAAGGAAAGTTCACCAGGAGGGAACTCAAATCTGATAATATTTCTAGTACTAGTAGCAGTAATTGTTGCAGCAATAGAAGTACAAAACAACTATCAATTCCTTTATGAGGAAGAATCGGACAGGGTTTTGTTTTGACGATACATTGGAAGTCAGAAATTCCCCTAATGTGATGATGATTCATAAGGAAATATTGATCGAGCAATATTGGCTGTCGCAATCATTGATTTTTCAAGAAAATGAATAACGCAAAGTGGTCCATTTTACAGTGTACAGTTTTTGGAAAGTAAAATGCATTTTATTAGTGATTTTCCTTTATTATTATTATTATTATTATTATTATTCTGGCACAGTTTGACTTGTAAAAGGCATTTGCATTTAAAACTTTTACTTAAGCCAAATTTATTGTGTCAAAAAAAGTATATTAAAGCGTGCCATAATATCGTTATCGCAACACAAAACATGGTTATGGCATATCTTTTTCTCATATTGTGTATCTCTAATTCATATACTTGTCTCCATTTTTAAGGCACTGCTGTATGTTGTGTTCATGCCTAGAGTAATATTGCACATTTTGGACTTTGGCCTATACTTCTATGGGCAATTTATTTGCCTGGGATCCAGAATACACACTTCCCCAATGCTTCACACAGATGTGAGGCTTCAGTTCAGATGGGCATGATTGACAGGTGGATTAGCCAATCAGGGACATGCATAGTCTGCCTGTATCGAGACATATAGATACAAATCTACCATTAATGTGAGGTGAGAGGAATTCAATTTTCTTCAAAATGATAAATGACCAATGAGCGCCTTTTTTCACATACATCACCGAAGTAAAGAAATCGAATGGCACAGCTGTGTTTGAGTCTCTGTATGAGAAAAATATAGAGATATATGGCTCTGGACATGACAGGCAAGTGATTCACAGTTTGTTTTTAAAGAAATATCCAAACATCCATATTTGTTGGCGATTGGGTCCACATAGTCGACTCAGTCTTTTTCAACTGAGCCTTTGTGACTGAAAAATGTTACAACTTTTTGAAGCAACTGTAAAAAAAAAAAAAAATGTTCTGACAGGCAAGACATTTAACTGTATCCCTTTTTAATCAATGTGCTCCAAGTTTCATGTGGATATGCCAGAACTAATTTTAACCTTAAATCAGGTCGAAGCATTTCACAGTCACAAAGCCAAATCCACTGTCAAATTCTGACCCGGTCTGTTTTAATGGCACACTTTTTTCCCCTTCTCATTAATCAACTCTCCTTTGTCCTGTTATAATCACTATCAATTTGGTGAAAATGGGCAAACATTGTGGTAAGGCAAGTTTATTTGTATAGCATCATTCGTAGACAAGGTAATTCAAAGTGCTTTACATTAAAATCACAATACAACAAATCGAAGCATAAATAATCACAAATAATCATCATAAAATTAACATTAAAGGAGAAAAGTGCAGTCATATGCGCAGCTGAACAGAACTGAAGCCTAGATTTAAACATTATCAGAGTAAAGGCCTGTCACATCTTCAGGAAGACTGTTCCAGGTGTTTTGTCACGACTCTGGGAACCGGCAGGAGGTTGGTCCCTGAAGCCCTCGGAGTGCGAAATGGTTCATATGGCACTAACATGTCGGAGATGTACTTTGGTGCTGATCCATGGAGAGACTTGTTCACAAGCAGAGCTGCTTTAAAGTCTATTCTCTGAGCCACAGGAGCCAGTGCAGAGACCTGAGCACAGGACTTATGTGCCCGTACTTGTTCTAGTCAGGACCCGAGCAGCAGCGTTCTGGATGTACTGCAGCTGTTTTAACACTCGTTTGAACAGTGAGCAGGCCGAAACAAATGCATGGATAAGTCTCTCTAAATCTGGTTTTGACAGTATACCTTTGATTTTTGCAATGATTTTTGGATGGTAAAAAGCTGCAGATGTTATTGACGTCTGGTTGTAGAACTCGCAGTAGTACTTGTGTAGTATTAGTCTCGTAATAGTAATACTAACATCAAAGTACTAATAGAACTATATATAATGACTTATCACCTTGCAGTTACCGAGCATCAGTAATGAGAAATGGTCCATTACAGGCGATTCTTTTCAAAGCCTGCACTGAAAATCTAGATATCACACCTATGTTTCTTCACGTAATAATGTCAACCGCCGCAATTGGCTCTGCGTTGTACTAATTACACTCAATTAGCGTCGAGACAGGTAGAGATATCAGGCTCTTTCATCAAGTATTAGCTACAGCTGATTATGAGGAAGCAGCCCATTGCATTTACAACTCTCCCCCCAAGGTCTAATTGAGTCTTGTATGAATCCAGCCTTGTTTATTTAGCCCTGATTACACCTGGGATAAAGCCTTCAATTAAATCCAAAGCCATAATGATCTTGTCTCAAATGCCAGACGTGTACCACCGATGGCCTCTTACTCAAAGGTCACACTGCCTCATCCTTCCTCTTCTTTTAAAGACTTAATTCCGTCAGAAATAATGGCCGCCTTGAATCATCATAAATACTTGATCACAGACGTTCTTATGTGCCATCAGGGAGAGGGAGACTACAAAGTTAGCCATCTAATAGAAACCAAAATGCGATATTTATTCTATTGGTGTTTACATCAGAGTGCGCCTCCAGGCTACATCTAGCGGGGCTATTAGCATGCTGACAACAACAGTGGGTTTGCGTGTGGAAATTGTGTGTGTGTGTGTTTGTTGTTGGTGTTGCAAAGGAAGAGTGCTCTTGAACGCATCTCATTTGTCGGCCTTGTTTACCTGTAGGACAGTGCACCGGAGCAGAAGCGTGAAGTGCACCCTATTGACAAGTCACCCACAGCTGATAGGAGCATTATTGTGTGTTTTGGGAAAGTGGCTCTTCATTTTGATTGCTTCATCTCACGTTGAAGTTTTTTTGTACATGTTTGGTTTACATATGCCCAGTACTAACTAGCATTATCAAAAGTTCAGTTCAATTATCTTTTCGTTACAAAGATGACGTAGCTTTTTGGGTTGGGGGCGATTCGGGGGACGGACCAACCGAAACCGAAACAAGTGCGTGGTTGAAACTGGTTGTATCATTTAGTTTCTCAGATTTGTTTCTATGTAGGCTTGTCGCGATAACACATTTTGAAGTTCTATATATTGTTGAAGTAAATATAGATAATAAATGATAATGCTGAAACTAATTTATAACACTGACGCAAAAACTCGAGAAGATTTAAACCACAAAAGCTATTCTAAAGCTACAATATTGTTAAAATCGAGAGCTGTATTAAATAAATAACAGCAGAAGGAAACACTTTAGTATAAAAAAGTCACGAAAGTCACAGACACTTTTAAATCTTCAGTAGCTCCTGGTGATTCTTAAGTTATACTCACCAAATTTTAGCAGTAGGTAAACTGAACTTTTCAAGATTTTTGGCAATATATTCAGTTATAATTGTTCACTTACACTTGAACCTATCACTATTTAAACTAGGGGAAGTAAAAATGACCAAATTTTTAAAAATAATATTTTTTAAGTGTCCACCATTTTCGGTTTTGCACTGAATAGCCCGATCCAACACACTCTGCATAACATTTGAAAGCATTTCCGGGCTTATGGTTCTTATTTGATCCACGATATTACGTTTTAAGTCGTTTATTGTCTAAGGCTATTCACAAACACCTTTTTCTTTAAGATATCCCCACAGGAAGAAAATCGGGACTAGTCAGGTCTCAGGAGATTACATACTGCCCCCCCTGTCTTTGAAAACGACTTGTTATTCCTTTAATCGCGTTTACGCTTGGGGCATCTCTGGTATTAAAATGTCGACGGTAACACCGTTGGGTTTCTGAATTTGACCCATGTGACTCAAAGTACTACTGCACAATGAGGGTTTGTTCCTTGGTGCTATATTTGCTCATATTAATGTCGGAAGGGTAGTTCTAAATGTTCTGAACAAATAAAAGAAAAAATATTTAGAAACAAAAGAGTTCTGAATTTTTTTCAACTGTCAGTGACTTTTACTTAGTTTGCATCAGTAATGAATCAGACAAGTTACCAATTCAACCTTTCTACAGCTTAAATCTTATCGTATAGCAAAAAAATAGCCCAAAACGTCCCAGAAGTGCAAAGAATATGTACACACCATAAATACTGACCCCAAAAAAATACTGTTCCATCTTTCACGTATTGAACAATAAACTGATATAGTAATTATCATGACAGGCCTATTTCTGTCATACTTGGACAGTTCTGACTTAAGTGTCACATGATGTTGCTGTGACATGCCGGGTCAGCTGATTTAAATCAATTTGTGAGCTATCTTCTTACTTGGAGCGGTTGGACAACTTTTCCAGAAGTGTATCGCAGGTATGGGAGACTTGGTACCCCCCGTCATCCTGATTTGCAGTACATTGAGCACATTTTCTGATCTCTGGGCTTCCATGATCCAACAGTGGTACTTGTTCCTCTCTGTCCTTTGCCCTTAGTGTTGTACCAGTGCGTGAGATGTTCCTGGTGCACTGTCAAGGTTTGATAAAATAGTTATGTTCTTAGCAAACTATAATTATATAAGAAGAACTTATAACCGTAATGGGACTATCGTCGTATGGTTATCTTTTTATGGTTATCGTGCACTTTCAAAATCAAACTATTAGCGTTGAGACAGGTTCGGGCAACAGTTTGTTTACATTTGGAGTGAAATGATGAGGTTTTGGGGGTGGCAGACCCTGACAAGGCCACACAAGGAAGTCATCGTTTCATCTGTGCTTTCTCCAGGTTGCATCAGTGCAGTGTTGTCATTGACACATTCTTCCCCAGCTCAAAACACATGGGGTCTAAACCAACATTTCCCACCTGTCAAATGCTCCCTTTTGTTTTGCCATAACATCATTGTCTCCTTGACACCCTGCGCATACATACAACTGTCAATTACACTAACCCCGACACCTCACAGAGACGTGGGGCCGCTGCCTTTCTTCTGCCTTGTCATCGATAGCCTTTGCAATCGTGTCTTGTGCTTCTAATTGTCACTTGTGCATGAAAGATTCCCTGCTGCGTGATCGGCCTCACTATCTTCCCTTGCATCATGCCACTCTCTCACAACAGCATACTGTCTTTCCTGTTGAAAGGGGTGAGAATAATTTAAGTGAACTATTTCATATATGCAGCAGCGTAAAACATAAACACAGTATTTATACAGTTTTATCTCGTGTCTGAAGGGTTTACGGTTCTGAAATCCTACAACAAAACAGTTCTGTTTAGATGTGCGTATCACTGAAAGGTTTTTATTCTGCGCTTTTCTCCTTTAATGTAAATTTTATGATGATTATTTGTGATTATATATGTTTTGATTTGTTGTATTGTGATTTTAATGTCTTTCTTATTCTGCAAAACACTTTGAATTACCTTTTGTACAAATGACACTGGATCAGAAACATTTTCAGATCATTGGGTGTCATCAGTTTATTTGAAATCAATACGCTTTTTTTTTTTTTTTTTTTTTTTCCCCCAAATTCAACATGAGAAGATAGTTGAAAAGCTATTAGATTTTTTTTTATTATTATTTATTATTATTATTATTTATTTATTATTTATTTATTTATTTATTTATTTATTTATTTATTTATTTATTTTTATTTATTTATTTATTTATTTATTTATTTATTATTTATTATTTATTTATTTATTTATTTATTTTATAAAGTCAGAAGCACTACATTCTGATATATACATATACATATACATATAATGCATTCAGTGGTTTTGCATTGGTGACTTGTAATATATTTTTATTAGTATTCACATCTACAATCACAGCCTCAATAATTAGATTTTACTTATGCTAATTATGTACAACAACTAGATTTAATTAGGTGTTAATTAACCCTGTTTGCCTCCTTTGGACAATATTAATTAAAGAATAGTGTGCACAGTAGCAAAAACAGAAAAAAAAAGTCTCAATGACAAAAGAAAGCAAAACTGGCTCTTATAGTTTACACGACTACATCAGTTCTTGAACATGCAGGAGTTTAATTATGAACAGATACTGTGTGAAGTATTTACTGTATAAAGGTCAAATGTTTCGCTATTTTCTTCATTATTTTTCTACTTCATGATCTAATATCCACTAGACTTGCCAGTACTACTATGTCTAACTTTCAAACCTCAGATTGTGCTTCTTACCTAGAAAAGGTCACATCCTCCAGGAAGAGAGTCAAATTACTATTACTTCTAAAAGCTTTTTGTAGCTATCTACTTCTCACTCTTTGATAAATGTGTCTTGCAATTTGACTGTCTTATATGACTCACCAAGAAAAGATTAATTTCTTTCATTACCACTCATCCTGCTGCACCTTTATATAATGGATTTGAAACTCTTTTAAGTTATTCCTTGAGTTGAAAAGTAACAGGTTTTTTGGAATATGATTTCTTTACTTCCTTGTTAGAAACGTGAGGAAGACCTAAATCAAAATGAAACAAAATGTAAACCAAGAAAGACCACAGCAACAGCCGATCAAACCGAACTAGACCAGCTCTTAGTCTTATTTGTCTTAATGTAGAATTTCAGTGTTTTGAATCTTTGCTGGAGACCAAATGCAGAATTTCCCCTCTCTCCCGTCAAGTGAAATCTCAAGACTGAGTTGGAGTGCAGGGTGCAGAGCTTATGCACATGTGTTTGTTTTATGTACCGCACTCGCTCTCTGTAGGTGACTGCAGAGATTCAGATTTGTCAATATACCTCTACTGGCAAGACCAGACCAAGCCTAAATGTAGCTTGTACTAACAAACCTAGGTCTGTTTTTATATTATGGTAGATTATTTGAATCTTGTACATTGTCTTTGGTTATGCAATTAATAACACTAATGAAATGCATGAACACGCTGCTAAAGCTGAGAAATGAGATAGTAGTGAGTGACAAAGTAGGCTAAATCTATTTTTAAAAAGCCATCAACAACTGGCAAGACACATTGGTAATGGAGAATAAGAGCAAGCTGTTTTATCCACTGAAATAAAGACTATAAACAGTTTACTTTCAC
Organism: Periophthalmus modestus; assembly: GCA_019594935.1. Lineage (NCBI taxonomy): Eukaryota > Metazoa > Chordata > Actinopteri > Gobiiformes > Gobiidae > Periophthalmus > Periophthalmus modestus. Next base: position 21,624,319 of record JAIEZT010001373.1, read on the forward strand.
AGTCACAGATTCTCTGATTTGCCTTCAGGTGTTTCTATACAATACCTAGACATTGTATAGAATTCCTGGGTGTCTAGACATTCTGCAGAATGCCTGTCTTCCTGCATTGTCTGTCACATGTGTAACAGTATTGCTTGTTTCCGTTGATATGACTAATTCTTTGTGCTTTCTATACGTTGCAGATTGTTAGAACTAGTTTTGTCAAATGTGGGTGACAATTATGCCCTGGTGCTGATGCATTTGGCCTTTGCCTTTCTAAATGTGATTCTTTCCACTGCAGCAGACTGGGATAGAGAAAGTGACAGGTATCTGTGATGAGTCTCACACGAGGGCGCGGTGCGCCTGGCTTCTTCAGCTAATTCTGTTAATGCTATTGGGACTCCTAATAAGGAACAACAGTGCCTTGATGTTTGGCCCTCTGGCGCGTTTGCGTTATTTGTGGGTGGTGTGCGAGAGGCACATGCATATCTAAGCACATGTAGACACACATATTTAGAGACGCACAGCACTGCGCCACAGGCGGAGCAGAGGTGCAGCCATGTTCCAGCATTCAGAACAAGCACAACAACCAGGGCATTGTAATACTGGATGGCATAATAAGAGAATAATGGGATGACACTGTTAAAATGCTACAATCATGCAAAAGGTTATATTGTTTTATGTAGCAAAAAGAACATGATGTTTTATTGTGATCTGCTACTCTAATAAAATAAAGTCTGGACTAAATGCATAAACAGAACAAAACCAGACTGAAACAAAGCCACGCTTACATTTCATCACTCTTCAGGTCAATCGTAGCATTACTTATGGCACTTACTTCTGGGTTTGAAATAGATATAATTCTGATATAATCACAAAGCAATTATATCAGTGATCTGATATGATCACAAAGTGCAGCTTTTACAAAATTTACAAATATACAAAAATAAAGTCAGGCACCCCAACTTTAAGGAAAGATCCAGGTAAAATCCACAAACCTTATACTAACCTTAATGTAAACCAGAGCAACCAGCAAGTCTAAATATGTTCTAAACCAAACTAAATGAAACAAAACTTGTCTTGTTTACATCTCACAAAAAATTTGGATGGAGCTGTGATCTCGAAATCTGCGGTAGCCAATTTCGCAATAACAATAAATTTGCATTACAGTATGGAGTCGTACTGAGAATGCTCCCACTATAATTTACCTGTGCTAAATGCAGCTTTTTATCCGGTGCCAAAATGCTCCTCTCTGCTGCTCCTGCCCCTCCTCCACTGCCCTCTCCTGCCCCACATTGTAATTGTCTCCTGAAAGAGCTCACAGTAAACAAACCTAATGCAATATTTTCTCCGGCCTGTGATGTAGAGCCGCATTTGGCTCGCCTAAGAACCAAGTTTTGAAATTGAACTGTGGGACTTGGCGAGATGAATAATGGCGTTTTCTCAAATAGTGTTCAAGGTGAGCGTCGGCTACAAAAAAGGACACGCTTTTCTGCTAAGTCCATTTCCTCTCAAGTCGCAAAGTGGGAAACGGAATTAACTATTGATTGACACATCTAAACATAATGCCATTGTTTTGTCCAAAATGTTTATTATGCCACAAGTTCTGGACACAATATGATCCATTTTTAATGCATTGTTGTTTGTGGGGTGCCATTTTCCTTATTTGATAAAAAAAATTATAGAAGTACAAAGCCGGTCAAATCCAAATAGCCTGGAATAAGCAAGATTAAACCTGTGATCGATTTAGTTGTTTCTGTTGAACCAAATTCAGCACAGATCTGTATCAAAATCACTACATCTGAAGCTTTATTATACATCTCTCATCTGTGTGAAATACTTTTACTTTTTGCTCTTTAAGTATATTTTTAAACAGGTACTTTAATACTTTTAGTTAAGTAGATTTTTTCATTTGATACTTTTGTTTTTTGCTATGGTATTTGTAGCTCTACTTCAGAAACTAAATTGACTATTTCTTCCACCTCAGGTCTTGCCCATAAACTGTTCCAAATGGGAAGTGACCATGGGCGCGCTTCTGGCTCCATCAACTCTGGCTCCAATTCACTTTAAATTGTAACACTGTCACCCCTCTCTCTGTAACTGCTGCAGTGAGCCTCATCATTTTTGGTCTTAAAATGTTCTTATTAACCCGCTCTACATGATCCTGGTGTTTTTATGTCGCTATTTTGTCCGTAAATTAAGATATGAACAGTAATAACAGACAAATCTTCTTTCCCTGAGGTCGCTCCCGCTAGCGTTAGCAACAGGTTTGATTGACAGTGTTGCTAAGCGCCCTCTCCCTGCTAAACCAATGGTGCGGATGGTAGGGGGCGCTACCTTCAACAGCATGGCTCCGGATTGGCTCTTTGGTTGCTAGGACACTCACGGTCTGAATTCCAAATGTGGAACTCGGCTCCAAATTCTGTAACTCCTAGACTCGATGAGCTTCATTTGACTGGAACCGAACAACTCATTTAGTCCATCATATTGACTCATTAGATTAAGGATTCATTCTATATTATATTGTTGTGACTACACCACATAGTGCTCTAGGGACTAAATTAAGACCAGATTTTGGTCAGAAGATAAATCCAGGAAATCAATGTAAATAACATTTGAAAATGTTATTTATGTGCAGGGTGTCAGAACAGTGGCCTCTTGTGCCCAAATGCCCCGGTTCAGCCCACCTGACATCCCCTTCCTGAGTTTCTTTCTTCTCTTTCCTTTGTACACTCTATACCTGCCATCCTTTTTTTTTTTTTTTCCTGTCTCTCACACCCCTAAGTGCTACCTTTTTTCTGCCCACCCTCCTAGTCAATCTCCCACTGCTGTCTCCACACTGTAGCCATGGTCACTATAGCAACTGCCAGGGTGGCCGAGGTGCAGGCAGTAAAGGGGAATAGTGTGTAGTGCATTAAAAAGAGGACTACATTGTTGTTATTAAAAACACTGTGTGATGCGAGTGTACAGACATGTCCAAAGTTTGTCCTTTTCTCCGAGTATAATGCATGGCCCCTATACTCACTTAACAGGCACAAAGGCTCTCTGAGTGCATTACATTAGCGCTGAGAGGTTTGCAAAGGGAGTGGGGTTTTAAGTACTACCTGTAGATATGCAGACAGCAGCTCTTTATTGTAACATAGGCTCAAGTTGGGAGTCTTATATTGTATTGGTTCAAGCTGCTGTGCTTTTAGTTGAACCCAGTATGTATAGAATAAAATGGAAAATGCATCTGTGTATTTCAGATGCATTAATATCCTGCATTATGTGTAATATTGAACTCATCGTTCTACAAAATTATAGTTTTTACTGTAGTACATGCAGGCATGTGTAAAATAGGCTCAAATAGAAAACCTTGGTTTAAATTGCTCTTCAATTAACTTTTATTTATATAGCACATTTAATACAACTTCCTCTGCTCAAAAAGGCAACACATAAAAAGTCAACACAAAACAGATAATACAGAGAACAACAAGACAATAAAACACCAAGCTATCCTGTCTAGCTAGAATTAAATGCCAGGGAGAAGAGGTGGGTTTTTCAGTCTGATCTTAAACTGCGTTAAATGCCGCGAGGATCTGACAGACAGAGGGCGCTGTTCCATAGTCTGGGCGATGCCACAGAAAAGGCTCTGTCACCTCTGGTCTTGAGCCTGGCTTTGGGCACGGCCAGCAGGACCTGTTTAGCTGACCTTAGGGCTCTGGGGGGAGTATAGGGCCGCAGCAACTCGCTCAAATAAAGTGGACCCATAGAGTGCAGACATTTAAACACAAGATCATAGCATGTAAACCCGTCATCATATGAAATGTAGAAATGCGATATATTGATGAGGAAAATGCAGACTAATTTGTGCCAGTGATTCCCCCTAAAGTAGACTTATCCCCAAAATTTGTACATTCTAAAAACATGAGCTGCCATAAGTAAATAGCAAAATGAAACACATCCGTAGTTTGTTAGCACTAAATTGGAGCATAGATTGTATGTACATGTATAAATATATGGACAGAGTTAACCTGCAAGCCGCCGTGTTCAAAATAAACACAATCATTTACATTTTGAACGGCATCCGCTATGAAATAGGGAGCCGGGCTTTGCTTTTAGTTGAAAGCTTCTATTTATGGCCGTAACTATGGAATCCAATATTATTACAATATCTTCAATATCTTACATCACGTGTAATATTGCCCTGGTGTTTCTGCAAAATTATTCATTGTTTTCTACTATATACATGAAATAAAAGTTCCTGTTATTGTTGTATTTACCCATCTCTCCATTCCCGTCTTCTATTTATCCATCTGCAGGGTTTAATTTGAGTATGCAGCTGAGCCACCTGTGAAGAATTACATTCGACAGCTTGGTCAATGGAGGCGGGAGATGAGAAACACAAGCCATGCATAAAAAGGGAAGCAACAAAATGTGTTGGAAGAGACCAGAAAAAAAGTGAAGAAAATTGTACATCTTAAGAAGAAAGATTAACCCGAAGACGACAGAAGCTAAGTGAGGCGAAAGGACGCTGGTAAAACGCTCACGGAGGCAACGGGAGTGGACCAAGAATGTGTCACTCGTTAATAGGCGCTTGTCAACCAGCCAAGCAGTCATAATCCATAACTCCATCCTCTCCCCGTTCCCCATAAATGTATTTGGAACCTGTTTTCATTAACCTCCTGCTCCCTGAGTGAGTTCACCGCACAAGGGTCTATGGGGGACACACAAAAGTGCAGGTACACACCACACACTCTCGCACACAACTCTCCAACCCACTGTGCAATTCTAATGAGTGCGGTTTATTTGTGCGTAGCCGTGTAAAATGGTTCACCAGCCTCTCCTTAATTTGTGCAAAGTGTGACCTGTTATTGCTGCAGCATATTTGAATCCACACATGGAGGCTGCTTCACTCACAGGAACTGTTAATGCGTAAAACCACTTTCAGAAGACTAAAGACTGTTGAAAATGTATATACTACTCTACTATAAGTGTATATGATGAAGTGGGTTGGGCATTCACTCCCCAACTAAAACATTGCCTACTGACTTTGTGTTCTTGGGCAAGACACTTAAATTGTGTTTGTATATTGTGGATGAAGGAGAGGGTAGGCTTGTCATGATAACACATTTTGAAGTGCGATATATTGCTTAAGTAAATAGACAAAATATTGAATCCAAACCATAAAGCAGAATTATCCCCTAAAAATAGTTACTTAAGTTCTTCAAATGTACTTTATTGTTAAAAAAAAACAAAAACTTCAATCAATACATATCAGAATGTGACATTTAAGTATAGTTTGTATCTATAATGAGTCATGAAAGTTCAAAATTCATAGTACAGTAAAACTAGTGCAAAGGATACATAGATATAGTGATTATCATGATACGTCTGTGAATGCATCTCTTTTGTTCTTTAATTTCCATATATTGTGCAAATGTTTTACTTACATACATACTTAGCCTACTTACTTATGTATACTGAAAAACTTTGTATTGCAGACATACTGCTTTCAATCAGATTTGTAAACAATTCTGAAAAAAAAGGCTATGGATGCAGTGCGGCGCAACTTTGTACTGTAACAAAGAACAGGTTGCACTGCGAGGCAAGTCTGTCTAAAACCATTTTAAATGTTGACACTTTCTAGTTCTGAAAACAGCAGATGCAGTTTGTTTGGACTCAATTTAAACATATTTTACATTTTAAAATACCATAGCACGCAGACCCGGCACGATAGGAAATGTAGAAATGTGATAAATTGATGAGGAATATACAGACTACCATATTTTCCGGACTATGGAGTCAAGTAAATTTTCTTGCAGGTATTACAGACACATCAGCGCCATCTATTGGTCAAACAAGTGAACTGTAACTGTATAATCAACCTCAACACATATTTATTCTGCTATATGAAGCATAGACAGCAAACTGAATATGTGTCTGGTTTGTTAAAGTAAGATATTAACAGTTAATCAGATAATTAAAGGATAAAAAACAAGCTAACAAGTTTACTCTCGATCTCACTCCAAATCACTAAATCCATTGCATCCTTCATCCTCGGTGTCGCTTCTGAACAACTCCGCCTGCTACAGAAGTAGATGAAATGCCGCTGGTACACAAGCTTGAAGTGCCCTCGCGCAGTTGTAAGTGTGACCGTAACAAAGATGTGGAATTATATATCTTAATAATTTCACATATAAGTCGCACCTCTGAGCCAAAAGTCTCACCCCCGGCCAAACTATGAAAAAAATAACAAACTTATAGTCCAGAAAATATGGTAATTTGTGCCACTGACTCCCCCCAAAATCCCCAAAATCAAAAAAATTCTGAAAACACAAGCTGCAACTAATAAATAGCAAAATGAAACACTTACATAGTTAGTTTGTGCTAAGTTTGAGCATAGACTGTATATATAAATGGACATAGCTAACCTTCTAGCTGCCATGCCAAATAGTTGAGCGTGCTTCTGGCTAAATCGACTCAAAACTGTAGTAGTCTTGACTCTTTCCCAACAGCCATTACCCAAAATATAATCGCTTGTGTTAAGTACTTTGTTGTGTGCGCGAGATTACAAGTCAGTGATGACATTTAAATAAGGGTATAACTTCAACTGCCTACCGACTACAAGGGCAAAAGACCAATGATGACAATGTAATTATAATTTTATGTGAGCGTACAAAGCAATTCAAGCCTATTAACTAACATTATCAACTCAAAGTATCTCAAAAACTGCACTTTTGTGACCCAGAAATGTGTGTGCGTGAAAGAAAGTTCCCATCAATGTTCTGTATTCTTTCTAATTATATCAAAGTTTAGAGGGAACAGCAGAGGACAGATCGTAGCAGCAGCAGCAGCAGCAACAGGCACAAAGAAATTGAATGTGAAAGAAAATGAATCCACCTCAATAACATTGAAGTCAGGTGAGAACAGAGGAGAAACACAGGAGTGTGCCCAGAATATAAGCGAGGCCTATGAACGATTGTGTGGTCACTCAAACCATCTGCACCAGGACTCCACAATGTTCCTTCAGACTCAGTGGTCGATAAAACTTGTATTGTGTGAGATAAAAGATGTTTATTCACTTCACATTTTAAAGTGAAAAAAAAAAAAACTTTTCTGGTGGTGGACACAGTACCTGCTCATCTCCGCAAAACATATCTATCTCCTTGGAGACAGGAAGGTGTCACCAGGCCAAGTTGCTGGTCAGGTCTTTAAAAAGGTGACAATGAAAACGCATCTGTAATTGATTGAAAACATATGTAAGTATCTCACTGCCTTGATTCAAATCATATTCTCATCATTACCAGGGCCAGTATATAAGCAGACTAAGCAGCTGCTTAGAGCCCCGAGGCCAGCAGAGGGCCCCCAAGAGCCCATACATTTATATTGAAAATAATATATCAAGTTTTATTGGGCACAGGGCTTGTGTGTTTACAGCAGCCTAAATGTCCCTTTAAAACAATTACATTTGTTTTATACTTATAGTAGCAAAATTGAGCCGGGCAGAGGTGAGGACAGCTATGTGTTTACACCAGTGCAAGGGCCCTTTATAATGTAAATTTAAGCCCACTGTCGCCAACTGGAACACATTAAAATCCACCAGAAACAAAGAAAAAATGTATAGAATCTTGACCCCCTTATATGTTTGTGTACTGTTCTTGTGACTATGGTAGTTGTGACATTCTGGATGTTTTCAGTCTGATGTTTGTCATATAAATACAAATGGTCAAGGTGCTGAGAGCAGAGTCATAATGTTGTCAAATGTGAATCATCAATAGCTGAGCCAGGAGGGGGGCCTCGAGACAAATTCAGTTTGGGCCCCCTGAAAGCTAGGACCGGCCCTGATCATTACCGTACGAGTTCTCAGGAGAGACTGACTTTAGCAGTACCACAAATACATGGAGCAAGGGTAAACTGGTTTTCTCAACAGGACTCCCTGATAAAATAAAGTAAATAAATGACTGATTGAATGAAAAAAAAACCATACATATGTTACCTCCTCCTTTGATACTCAATGCAATTAAATCTGATCATTCACCCTGTATGTGCATCCATTTTCCTCCACGTATAGGGGTTATTTAATAATGTAACACAAAAATGATTTTGCATAAGATTTTGACCCCACCACCATTCTTACACCTCACCTGTCATCACTATTCAGTGGACCACTCCGGGCCAAAGATATACGAAGGACATTTATGAATAGCTGCAGTTTTGGAGATATAATCTGTGTTGGGAAGAATCCTTTGAAAATGTATTATAGAATGCTGAATACCTTCATTCAAATGTATTTTATAACATATTACATGGTCCAATGTAAGAGTTCTGTACTGTAATACAAATTGAATTGTATTATACAGTTGCTGCTTCTTCATCTTCTTCCTCATCTTCTTCTTCATTGTCTTCTTCTTTGTCATAATTTTCTTAGTTTTTTTTTCTCGTCTTCTTCTTTCTCTTCTTCATCTTTATCTTTTTCATCTTCTACTTCTTCATCTTCTTCCTCGTCTTTTTCTTCTTCTTTGTCTTCTATGTTTTCTTTGTCATCTTCAACTTCTATCATCTTCTTCTACTTCTTCTCCTTTTTCGTCGGCTCGGGCCAGACAGACCCGGAGCTCTTGTTGAAGAGACTGGTGGGGGCACGGCTCAAAGTGGAGTTCATGTACAGTGCACTGGTGGGGCAGGTGGAGGACGTTGAGGCAGTGTAGACAGTGAGAGAGGGGCAGCTGGTGCTGCACCTGTAGGAGGGGCTGGTATATTTGATGGATGTGCGATTGTGTTGTTTGGCTTTGCACATGTCTTTTAACTGACAAGTGACACATAATAAATGTATTGTTAAAAGGTAAAGTCTTCTTCTACTTCTTCTTCGTCTTCACTGTCTTCTTTTTCTTCTTTTCACTTGTCTTCGTCGTCTTTTTTGTACTCTTCTTAATCTTTGTCTTTTTCATTTCTTCTTAGTCTTCTTTTTCTTCTGTTTTCTTAGTATTCTTCATGTCGTCATCTTCTTCATCTTTTTCTACTCCTTCTTCTTCTCCTTCTTCGTTTTCTTCGTCTTTATTTTCTTCGTTTCTTCATCTTTTCTTCCTCGTCTTCTTCTCCTTCTTTGTCTTCATCCTCGTCCTCTCCTTTGTCTTCTTCTTCGTATTCATCTTCTTGTTCGTCATCTTCTCCCTCATTTTTGTCGTCTCCTTCGTTGTCTCCTTAATCTTTGTCTTTTTCATCTTCTTCTTAGTCTTCTTCATATTGTCATCTTCATCTTTTTCTTCTCCATTTCTTTGCCTTTTTTGTCTTCTTTCTTGTCTCTTTCCTTCACTTTCTTCTTTGTCTCTCTCCTCATCTTCTCTTCTTCAACTTTTTCTTCATCTTTTTTGTCTTTTCCTCTGTCTTCTTTTGCGTCTTCCTCTTCTTCTTTGCCTTCATCTTCAAAAAATAGTAGTTTTAGCGCTTCTGGAGCACACTGGCAGCCACATTTCCATCCACTGCCCCAAGTACGTTATGGCTTTAGTAGCAGCAGCAGAGGGTGGGACCGAATCATGCATTTGGGCATTTTTGAAAGGCTTTATAATATTATGTTAATCTGAGTCATCATTATTAAAATTCCTATTAATAGAACATCACACCTTTAAGTAACATAAAACCCCACCAGACACACCATAGATCCCTGTCTGTTTCTTTTGGAGCGTTCCAGGCATGAGACAAAGCAGTCCCCAAATCTCTGCTATTATGTCCAGGAGCTGCAGTCAGTGGCAGTCTGCCCAAACCCTGTGAGCGGAGCAAGTGCACTGAATGTAGATTTTTAATAAGCATTACTCTATCTGCCAGTACTGAGTTATCATGATGCAAGTGATGTGAGCCCGCCATTTTACTGCAATCACTCAAACCCCTGCCTCGATGTGTTAAAGAAAAAATGTCATCTTGAGCAGATTTGTAGAGCGGCGTAGTCCTCACAGTCGTAAAATGTTTAGCTTTACAAATGTGTCTTCAATTTTGTCGCCTTTTTTTGGGGACAACTGTCTGTGGCACCGCTTCTCGAGTATTTCTGCTTGTTTAACTTTCCTTAGTAGTTTTGTATGCCAGCATGCATGAATGACTTTGTATCAACGTGTGTGTTTTGCTTGTGAATGTGATGGAGAGAGAGAGATGGAGGGAGAGAGTATGGTAGAAATAGCAGTCTGTCATGCCTGAGAAAGAGCCAAGCCTGTTTAAATTGCCTTCTGGCTTTTGCGTTTCTCATCTGCAAACTGGCACCTCTTGCATTCTCTCTCTTCTCTCTCTCTCGAACCCCCAGCACAACCATTTTTCAGCTTTGTATGTCCGCCTATGTCTTTCCGACTATTTGGTATGTATGCCTTTACGCCTGCCTCCCCTGACTCTCTCCTCCTTTTGCTCTTCTCTCCTCTCCTTGCTGTCAGATCCTGTCAGTTTTCCACCATGATGCACCTCTGTACTGAGAACAGCGGTGGTATTACCTTCCCCCCATCTGCAAACGCACTGTCAAAATCACACCGCTGCGGTATGTGTAAGCCTAATCGCAGAACTGAACAATCGGCATGGCAGGTCCACTTGTTGCTGGTGAGAACTGCTCTAAAATTCCCATATGCAGAGAATGTTCGACTTTTTTTTTTTACTGTGTTAAAGTGATGGAATTAGACAGTAATATCTTCTAAAAGCAAAACATCATATGATTGCAGGTGGACTCTGGTGCATTTCTGGTACAAGGTTTGCCAAGTACACATGTCCACGGGTCCATGTGTCCATATATCTCCATGGAGACAAGCCTTCTCCTAGTTAGAATCCATGCATCAAGACCATAGACTGTATATAGTATAAATTGATGTAGTTGAGCAGCTATGCTAGCCACCACGTCCCAAAAAGGAAGTGAACATAGGCACTCTTCCATCTCCATTGACTCTGGCTCTAATGTACATTCTATTGCAAAACTGTGGCCCCTCTCTCTGCATCTGCTGCTGTCAGGCTCATCATTTTGGTCTTAAAACAGCCTCACTCCAGATCGGCTCTTTGGTTGCTATGATACTTGCGGTCGAAATTCCAAATATGGAACTGGGCTCCAAATTGGCCCCTATAACTGCTAGCCTCACTCAGCTTCATTTGATTGGAGACAAACGCTATGGGTGACGTCACACTTCCTTAGTCCACTTCTTTATACAGTCTGTGATCAAGACAAAAAAAAACAAAACACCTATAATCAAATACTTTCAAGATGGATAACTTCAAAGCTGTACTGTGGAACATTTCAGACAAAGCAATAACTTCATAAACACACACACTTGTCAGACATTTACACAAACACTCGCATTAAAATAGGGACTAATTTGAGACTAATCGTGGATTTAAACCTGGAGTAGACCAGGGCTAAAACAGGACCAAACAAAGTCCACCTCAGAACTAAACTGAACTCGAGGGAGGGCCAAACAAGGACAAGTGTGAATGCGACCTAAGTTAGCTAGCGTAAGAGTGATGTTGAGGGTTCACAGTTAATTAGACATCTAATTGTAATCTCTTACAACATGTTCAAGGTTAATTGGTGAATTTTAAATGGTATTTAAAAGATGTAAATATTTTATGTTGGTCTACATCGCCTAAGGTCCACTGTTGTTGACAGCAGCTTGTAATCAACTTGGAGAATGGACAAATGCAATCACCTCCTGTTTGTTTACACATTACCATACAACAAAACAATAGCAGCTTACTAAAATGCACAAAAGAAACACTTACATTTCAGAATGGCATGGTGTTATTGTTTTTTTTGGAAGCAGTTCACCTCACTTCATTGCTGGTCTCATCCATCACCCACACACCTTCTACTTTTAAACCTCATTCACTGCCCCAACCCCTTTCTGTCCATAAGCACTCGTCTGGACAGCCCTCTTCAGGCTCTAAGTGAGCATGCACGTGGAAGTGTGAAAGTGCACGTGGGACATGTGTGTGTGTGTGCGTGTGCATGTGTACGTGTGTGTACATCTGTTGATCCACTGCTAATAACCCCCATTTGTTTGTCCTTCAGTGTAATGGCCTCCATAAATCACATGATATTCTCCTAAGCGTTTGGGCCCTTGGCTGCGTCTCCCTGCTCCGCTCCAGCCTTGTGCCCACCCCTTCTCCTGCACCCCCAGACCTCGGCCCGGTCCACACCATCTCTCAAGGCCCATGAAGAAGCTACAGGATCGAAGCTCTGTTGTTTACGAGCGCTCCTCTCCTCTCTGCTCCTGCCCCCTCTCTGTTATTCCCCTCCATTGATTACCACATTAGCCAGAGCCCCACTCACTAAGCTTTTTTCTTTTTTTCCCTTGTTTTTCTGTGTCACCAAGGTTGTTACCAAGTTTGGACGTTTAACGAGGTGAAAAGACCACGTGTCAACATGTGAGGTTGCAGATTTCTGCCATTTAGTCTCTAATAGCTTAAGAGCGTATGTCATGGAGGCTATATGCAGTATGTGGAGTTTATTTGTTTGTAATTGTTTGAGATAATGCGAGAGTCATGATTATTAAAATTAAATCACAGATCATTATCGGATTATCGTATTTTAGTAAGTGAGTAAGTAAGTAAACCTTATTTATATAGCGCTTTTCACAGATAAAAAAATCACAAAGTGCTTTACATAGAATAGAACAGATCAAAAATACAGGGGAATAAAACATGACATCAACCTAGTCACTAAAAGCTTTTCTGAATAACAACGTTTTCAGCTGCTTCTTAAAGGAGTCCACGGAATCAGCCTGGCGGAGGACCAGAGGCAGTGCATTCCAAAGTCTAGGTGCCACAGACTGAAAAGATAGATCCCCACGAGTTTTAAAACGAGTCTTTGGGACCATGAGGAGATTCTGGTCTGAGGACCATTTTCACGGCTATAAGGCGCAGCTTCAGTTACGGGTGCTTTTTTGTGCTTTTTCTGCATTTAACACATACAAAAGTCACACTGTTAGCCCAAGCATCCACAATCCATTCACAAATCATGGTGTAACTTGCCCGGCGCGGCGTGTTCGCCGTCTGTCATCCATCGCTCCCGCGATGTTCGTAACTTTTAACCGCGCCTTATAACCATGAAATTACGGTACATGTTTTTTGTTTTTTTTTGTAGAAGTGACATGGGCAATAGAAGTTGGCACAGGTGCGACCATGGACTGTATAAAGAAGTGGACTAAGTGAGTGTGACGTCATCCGTAGCATTCAGCTACAGCTAAACAAAACTCATTGATGCTAGCAGTTATAGGGGCAAATTTGGAGCCCAGTTCCATATTTGGAGGTCCGACTGCAAGTATCATAGCAACCAAAGAGCCAATCCAGAGTAAAGTTGTTGAAAGTAACGCTCCTTCCCACCTGCATTGCTGGTTTAGCAGGGAACGGGTGTCAATCAAACTTGTGACAGTTTTCCAGTTTTTTAGTTGAACTGGAGCCAGAGTCGATGGAGCTGTAAGCGCGCCCATGATCACTTCCTATTTGGAGCACGGCGGCTAGCAGGTTAGCTTTGTCCATTCATATATTAAGTCTATGGGTGCGACAAAAAATCTGGTTAAAGGACAATGTGAATAATAATCCCCAGAACTGAATAAGCAGCTTGGATGAGCAGCGAAACGTCTTCACTCCTACAACTTTTTGTCCAATCTGTCAAACTTTTTGTTTGACAGATTTTACTTTTGGCTTTTATTATGGATCAGAACTGGACAACTGAGGGATTACACTGAATAATTCTTGATTATTCATTCATTGACATCATGAGTCTTGTGGATATAGGTTTAAATCTAAACTGAATTTGGTATTATTTTGGTATTGTTTTATCCATTTATCTATTTGCGCCGCACTGACCTTCTTTACATTGAAGCAGTGTCTCGTACAGACAAAGGCTGGTGGGTTGTCCTTGGACTTAAGGTGTGATATCGAATTTAGAGTGTTTTAAGCGCCGGTGTTGTTTTCTACACCTGTTTTTCTTTTCCTCTCTCTCAGTCTTTACCTCTCTCTATCTCCCTCCCTCTCTCTCTGTCTCCTTCCACTCCTCTGACCCTCACCGTGCTCCTTCCAAACAGAACTTCTTTGTACTTGGAGCCAGGCTTGTGCACACTGCTCTCACATGCATAGCAACACCAAACACTACCTATTCAGAACAAGCCCTTATCCACTGAACTACTCACAAATACACGCACACACACCATTTTTAGAGACACACACATGACGAGAAAAGATAGGAGCGTTTACAGTTTCACCTACGCACACCGAGTACCTCACGTACTTCAAAGTGACCAGCACATCAGCCAGCAGCTCCTGTTAAAGCATTGGGAACAACATAAAAAAATATTGACGTACCAAGAACATATAGCTCTCAAGTACACCTAAAGCGTGATATTGCAAGTGCAAAAGAGGGGAGGGGAGTGAAAGAGTGAAAGGATGAAAGGAGAAGCCGTGATACTTTGTGTGTGTGTCTGTGTATATAAATCCAATCAGTCATAATCTTTGGGGATCTGCAGAAATATTTGTATGAACCAACTTAATAATACACAAAAAAGTAGATTTCATATAAAAACGCATTAGCGCTTTTTCAGGTACTCAAAATTGCTTTACAATTCTGTGCCTTATTCATTCATTCCATACCCAGTGGTAAGCTACTATAGTCACAGCTGCCCTGGGGTAGACAGACAGCAGTGAGGCAGCCAATCAGCGCAACTGGCCCCTCTGACTCCTAGCAATTACTCATCATAGACTGTATATTTAAATGGACATGGCTAACCTGCTGTCCGCTGCGTTCCAAACAGGAAGTGAACATGGGTGCATTTCCGGCTCAATTCACTTTCTATTGAAAAACTGTCACTCCTCCCTCCATAACTGCTGCTGTCACGCTCATCATTTTAGTCTTAAGATGTTCCTATGAATCCACGCTACATAATCCTGGTGTTTTTATTTGGCTATTTTGTCCGTAAATCAAGATATGAACATTGATAACAGACCTCTGAGGCACCTTCTTTCTCCGAGGTCACTCCCGCTAGCGTTAGCAACATGTTTGTTTGACAGCCTTACCGGCCTCCTGTTAGACCAGCAGTGCAAACCAGCGGCACGGCTGGGAAAGGGCGTTACCTTCAACAGCCTCGCTCCGGATTGGCTTCTTGGTTGCTTTGATACTCGTGGCTGGATTTCCAAATATGTAACGCTGCTACAAATTCACCTCTATATAACTGCTAGCCTTGACGAGCTTCATTTGGCTGGTGCGGAGTGCTATAGGTGACACCACACTCCCTTCTTTATACAGTTTATATCACTCACTCACATTATATTCAACTAGACAAGGTGAGTGATGTGTCTTGCCTAAAGACACAAGGACAGTTTGAACTAAAGTCACTGCTGCCCCCCTGTGGCATCCGGTGTTCTCAGTGTACTTCCATCCAACCTTGATTAGCTTCTGAGATCGAGCACTGACAAGGTGGTACGACCACTCAAACTAAAAGTCTGTACTTAGTGGAGTTATGCAAAAACGTTAATGATGTAGACCAATAGAAGAACTTTTTAGTACATTTTACTAAAACACGAAATTGTCAATACTATTAACTAGAGATTGGCTGATATGTATTTTCTCATAACCGATGTCGATCAATTAGATTACAAATGATGGCTGATAACCTCTGTCGATATGTTTGGGCCGATATGTAGGGTCAATTTTGATTACTTTTCCCAAATTCTGTAATTTACATTTACTACAAACTCCCCCCAAGCTCTTTTTCACCCCAAACCTACAAAAGAGCTGTGTAGTCACATCCGTTATCTCTTTGTATTGAAGTGTTAATATAAAGCTTTGTGTGTATTTTCCAGGCAGCAAATCAACCAAAAAAACAAAATATCGGCCTATGCTGGAAATTGAAAGCCACTAGCCAATGTGCTGAAAAGTACAAATACACCCCAATATATCAACCGATATGATAGTCTGTCTCTAGTGTTAACCTCTACTTGTACATCTACGTTCCTCACCCCAGACACTTCCTCCATACTGTTAACATAATAATCTCTAATAGCCACTAACACCAAATCCTTCAACTCTGGTTCATGTTTTTTCTGTTCCAAGGTCACACGAAGACAGGCAGGGTAAATAATATATTCTGAAACTACACCTTCTTCCATTCACAAGTTCAATATTATGCTGTGCCACTCGCCGAACAAATGTAATCCGTTTGCTCAAAGTGTCATTTATTGCCAGCAGTAATTTTTCAGCGCAGTCTTTGCCAGCTCGATCAGTAAAACTTGTGCTTGATGTCAGTTTTCCTACATTAACTTGATTATGTGGCCTTTAGACAAATGCAGTCTTTACATTGTCTTGAAAATGTCAGGCCTAACAGTGTCGCATCTGCAGCCTGATGTTCTGACAAGGAGTAGATTTTTGTTGACCTTCAAGCATGGATAAGATCCTGGTTCAGTCTTGCGTGGAGCTGTAACAAACTCAAAGAGATTGTTATTTTTACCTTGACTTCTTTCTGAAGTTTTGACAGCTATGTGCCGCACGTCGTGTGATGCAAGCACTGGTCTGACAGTATCCTCCCAGTGACTTCAGACATGAATAAAACAACTGCTATATTTAAAGAAGCCCACATATGACCCTATGAAAAAAAAAAAAAAATTCATAATAAAACACTGTAACCCAATTTCAGTATGACAAAAAAATCACATGGGTCACAACTGATTGACTGGAGACCTCTTATATATATTTAAATTTACACAACAATAATATATAATTCATATTTCACTCATTTCACTTTAAACCAATTTGAATATATTGTCAAAACAGCTTCCACAAAATATTACAAGTTGGGCTTTTCTATGTGGAATTTGCACATTCTTCCCATTAGTGCTTCCACTGAATTGGCTCTGTGCACAATAGGGGCAACCTCACTCTTGGCGTCACTCATGGATCTATTAAAATAACTGGATATGGTATTGCTAGCTTAGAGCTGTCTCGAGTTAAATTAGCGGCTACTACACCGAAAAAATCTCTCCTGCCCAGAAAGGATTTTTCTCATAGAGCTCAATGTAATCACAAACTGCACGTGTTCATCTGACAGGGAGCCTACAACTCTCACAAAAGTCCAATTTTGTGGTCATTTCACCTATTTTCAGATAATTTTCTCAGCTCAAACTCTGTCTGTTGTCTTAAAAAACGCTTTATAATCGTTAGCTTTGTCTACACTCTATATTAGCTCTAGCTAAGCAGTAACTCATGGACACATCTGCAGCCTGTCCGTCCATGGGAGAGGATCTCTCCTTCACTCTGGTTCTCCTCGAGGTTTCTCTTTTTCCCACTATTTTTTTGTTTTGTTTTGTTTTTTCCAGTTTTTCCGTGCCGAGAAGGAGAGGCTAAGGACAGGGAATGTTCTGGTACAGTTTTCCATTTGCTTGTTTCCTGTTGATTAATTTGCTTGTCTGTTTCTCTTTCATTGCTGATTTTCTAACTTTCTGTTGGTTAAATCAATTCTCATGTTCAGCTCTAAGAGGCAACTGCTGTTGTGATTTTGGTCTTTACAAAAATAAACTGAATTGAACTAATTGAATTGAATTAAGCTTAAGCACTGCTTGGTTAGGGCGGTCACACGGTGCGACATAAACGAGCATGTGAGCGATGTTAACAAGCTCAACTGTCATGAATGAGCTGCAGGTTTAGAACATGCTTCAGAAGCGCCCTGGAAGCATAAACATTAGAGTTTATAATTTGTTTCATTATTCCCTCGCCTCCTTCGCAGCCGCTCCGCTCACTCTTGTCATGCAGAGTCTCATGGGGGGTAGCCCAACTGTGCATGGTCCATGGGCAGGGCCAGATGTAACTAGCTGCTAAGCTGCTAAAGGCTAAACTCGCGATATGCGTCATTGGGCTTGGCGGCCATGTTTAGGCTTGGCGTCACTACTTCCTGTCCAATTTTATCTATGAGTTTTTTCCCGATCAGGCTAAAATGAATAAATATTTAAAGATAAGGCAGTGGACAGGGATCTCTGGGTGGATGTTACTGACGACATGTTAAACACTACACAAACAAAATGAATAATTCACCGAAGGACGCTTCTGTGTTTAGAAAGAAAGAGGTTTCAGTGTGTCTCAGTGCTAATGCCGGTTTTGAGGTATAATAAATAAAAACACAGAGCAAACTGTATTCTATTTTACATATAGAAATAAGTTGTTAGTCTTTATTTTAATGAATTCGAAATAGGTTGTTTATTTTGTGTTTTCCGATTTCAATAAAAGTGGCTGTTAGCTTTGAGACACAGTGAAGTAGCTAGCATGCTCCTGCACTGCTGTTGCTATATTTCCCTTTTAAACATATCCCTTTTAAGGATCAGGTAAAATACAAAATGTTATCACTGTTTAACATGGCCTGTCTTTTATATGTAAATGAAGAGTGTACCACCTTTTTCTTCAGTTTGTATATTTGTTTTAAATCTCTTACACCACTTTATTTCAAAGCGCTCAACAGACTGTGTCCCATTGCTGACCCTTGTATCAAACATCTTCACATCAAACATTACACCAGCATGTGTTTGCAGATGGGCCCCAGCCTCCTCCCAGGGGACTTTAGTAAATACTGTCCCAGATACAGGTTACAGCTAATGGAGAAGACCACAGTGCACAAATGCAAATAAAAAAAACCAAAAAAAAAACATTAAGCCTCTCTGCACGAAATGGGTCAGGGCTCCAAATTTCTGCAAGTTTCAAATGATTGCACAATGCGAAGCCACGTCTGGTTAAAGCTAATTTAAGGTAGGGCCAGAAGTGAAGCAAAGGGATCTAGCATATCAGAGGGAATGCTGTTAGGGTGAGTGTTGTTCACAGGGATTAATTATGTTGTGATGGGCTTCGCTTTGTAGAGCTGGATGTCATGACACTCCTTGAAGCTGTAAAGCTGTTAATTCTGCCACTTTGTTTCATTTGAACAAAAAAACACACCCTGCAACTGTTTGAAATCAACGTTTGAGTTCCAGCACACAGAAAAGTTGGCCGAAACTTGGGGTGATTGAAGTTAATTGTGTTCAAGTTAGTCGTGTGTGCTTTCGTATCTAACACAGGTCTTCAGAGGTTAAAGCAAAGAACAAAAATGAAATTCAAAATCCAGTTAAGTCCTGTCATGGCAAACATTATCATACTGTATTCAGATAGATATAAGGCAGTGTCCATCAGCAATCTGACCAGAACTGAAGAAGCGGCTTGGATGAGCAGCGAAACATCTTTTCCTACAACTTTTTGTCCAGTTGACTGTTTTTTACTTGTGGTTTTTACTATGGATCAGACCTGGATGACTGAGGGATTACACAGACATTTAACCTTGCACATAATCATTAAATTAAACTTCACATAGTTTAATTTAGCTCCTTTATTTAGACATATTTTCACATTTTGGGTGCATATATATTAGTTAATATCAGTGTAAATTTACTTACACTTGTTTCTTTTGAGTTGCCACACGAAAGACCCGGAGGAGGAAGTGGGAGGGTCTTAAAAGAACTTGGCAGAGACCACTTGGATCAAGACTAAGGGGGGGAACACTATTAAGTTTATTTTTGCAAATTTAGTTTGTGTACTTTGCTTCGAGTTATTTTATTAATCACTGTTATTTTCTGGATATTTATGGTTATCTGCTTTACTGTTACTTTGCCTAAGTTAGTAGTTTTAGTTTATCTTTTACACATGAACACAGGAGCTCCCTCTTGTGTTCATTTTGGGTTAGTCCTTTTGTATTTAAACACTGGTTGGGTTAGTTTTGGTTTTGCTCTGTTCTGGTGAAGTTGACCCCAGTTGGACTCAGCTTTTTGTTAATATTTTTCACATTAATTTGAGCCTTTGTTAAGTGACTTTTTTTATGTATTCAATTTAAACATATTTTTACACCTGCCTTTCTGTTTGGTCCACTACACTCCTCATCATTCTGAAACCCATGGATAATACAAACTAAAATCGCAAAACACGACATATTATAACTAAAACATGAATTACGAAGTTAATAGGTTCGACATTTGTCTGGCTAGATGCACATTTATCGACATAAATACAGATTTTATCTTCTCCGCCTGTGGCAGATTTCAGAGCTGTCAATCAGAACTGTTAGAGAACATTTTGTGAAGTGAGAAAGTTTGATGATATATATTTAGTCAGTTGTTGTTTACAGTATTTAAAATATCTTCCATTATAACCAGAAGGTGTGAATGAGGTTTTGTTGTTGCAAGGACTAAAGGTGAGAATCCTACATGGCCAATACATGTGCAGCCTTGGCAGTATAGTCCTGAATATAAAACATTTTGTCTTTTCATTTGTGTGACATTCTTTGCATTCCGAAGCATTGCACATAACATTAACTACAACTATAAATATATTGCAACATATTCTACATATTTATTGATATAGTAGAAAGACAAAAACACATCCTGCGACACATTTAGACGCCACGTTGGCTTGCTAAATTAGAAATCAACTAGTTTATGAATCATTAAGATCCATTATCCAATCCATATCCCATTTTAAGGGGCTTATTTGTATTGTTATTGGCCTATAAACATACTCATGAGTACTTCGGCATCTCATGTATTCAAATTTAAAATAAACTATGCATAAAACCAGCACTTCCCATACTTGAATCTGGAGTAGGGCTCTATAAACTGGCAGCAGAAGGAAACACCATGAGGAAAAAGACAAAAAAAACTAATGTTATCTAATTACGGAACATGCCTCGACACAGAATATAAGCTTGCAATAGTAATGAACATGATTTGATGGCAGAAATGTAAGTCTTTCTAGTGCAACAGAGTGGAATACTGGCCCTGCACTCCCCAACACCTAATAATACCAGTAAAAACGCACACACACTCTGCTCTGGCAAAGGCAGTATATCTGTGGCTGTATTTTTTTATGATAAAAAATATAATATGAAAAAATGACTCAAGTGATTACGGTGTTACTAAACTGCCTCTCCTCCTGTGTTTCATTCATAGCTCCCTTGGCTTCCAAACAACAACGCCATCATCATAATACACACAGAGTTTCTCCAGTATCAAATATTCATACCGCCTCATGGTCCTTATGGTCGCCTGAAGCTAAGCAGCCGTACATCTTCATAAAATGCATTTAGCGCTTTGTCATGTTTACTGTAGCCACATTATAAGGGAACAAGCCACCTTATGTGTTCCGACTGGCCCTACATCTGCAGCGCTGTGCTAACTCAGGCTGTTTCTGTGCATTACGAGAACACAATATCAGCCTCATAAAGTAACTAAGTCATTTCTTGGCCAAGTAGGTTTGTTTTTTTTTTTTTTATCTCATTCTACTCTCCAGACCCTGTTGCATCTGTAGGTGTCACTTTATCCTCTCCAATCAAAAAAATGTATTTAATTGACATAGGCAGGTTACTTTTGTATTTTACATTTTGCAAAGCTTATGCTATGGGGCTAACACATCTCTCCCTATTTCCTGGATCTTATCTCCTATGACTGATAAGAGATCCAAGGAATACGGAGCGATGTGGTGGCAACAGTTTGTATTTCAAAGGTCCTATATTACGCAAAATTCTCCCTTGTGAGCTTTAAGTTGTGTTATAATGCTGTTATCTCCGTAAAAACATACCCAGAATTGTGTTTTGTTTTATTCACACACGTTTGAGTAATCCAGGGGTGTCCAAACTATGGTCCGGGGGCCAAATACGGCCCTCCGACCCGTTTTTATTGGCCCTCAGGACTCCTGCTGAACCGGCCCAGTTGATCATAAGCAGTACTTTTAACAGCAAATTAAACTATTTCTACCACTATAACCTCAAACATCACATTGCAGTGTGATACAGACATAAAATAAATGTGTTTCAAGCCTTATTAATATACAGCAGCTCTGTCAAAGCTGTGTATAAAGAATCGCACTGCACTGATTGGTCTGTAACCCTCTGCTTCGAATATGTTTTGAGATGTGGCCCTCAATAAAAAAATAAAAAAAAACGTTTGGGCACCTCTGGCTTAATCTTTTATTATTAGTCTGTCTACCTCTCCAAAGCTCAAAATGCTCTGTTCCACCTTGTGATGTCATGAAGTGGTAGTTTTCAAGTTAACCAGCTCGCTACCTTTTACTTTCAGTTCAGTACAGATTGGAAATTCTAGGTCTGAAATCATCAACATAACATCATATAACATTATTACATTTCCAGACAATCTAGCGTTGTATTTTTTGTAGTAGTAGTAGTAGTAGTAGTAGTAGTAGTATATTGATAATCTACTCACTACTACCATAGTACAGGAGCTAGTCCCAGCGTAGGGGTAACTGCTACCTTTATCCCATTTTAACACGTCCCCAATAATATGATTCCTTGACCTTAAATCTGCCGTTGCTAAGTCTAGCTCTGTCTGTTATGGGAATAATAAAGTGATACAGGAAATACATAGCAACAGGGAGATATGGGAGACTCAATTCTGCTGTAATTCTGCCACAATATTCACAAGTCCTCACAGCCAAATCCAGCTGTTCTTAAGTGTAGCTTCCATTTGCACGCTCACATACCCTCCCTGTGTTTTTCAACCATTCCCCCCCCCCCCCATCTCCCCATCCCTCTTCCCCCTCCACCCCCCCCTGTCTTCCCCTTAATCCCATCCACAGTAGTTGAGTGACAAACCTAATTGGAGCGCACTGAGGGTCCGGTGGGGAAAGCAGACATGAAGCAAAAGAGGCACTGGCTAAGAGACAGAGAGAAGAGGGAGAGACAGTGATGGCCAGTCAAATGGACTAGGGGGAGACACACCATCAAAGTGGAGCGGAGGCATGATGCTGGTATGGGCAGACTGGGGAGCGAGTGATACCTTGATTAGCCAAAATGTCAGGTTCCTAACTGTGTGTCTTTAAATGGCGTCCCTCTGGAAGACATCAGTCAGCCTTCAAATGTGTTAGTAATAAGGCTTGTCTTGGTGTTTACTTCTTATTGAATTGCTGACAGTTCCACAATGAAGATGTACACATACTACTGCGTGCCTAAATGCGCCGTATATATGTATTTATCTGCCTGCAAAGACGGTTATCAATGAATACAGGGAGACAAGCTCAGTTAATTACTGGGGTAAGAAAGCGGGTGGTTATGAATTTGTTAAGTACTTGCTCTAAGGCCCCATATTATGCTATTTTGCTATTTTTATCCATGTTTTAATGTTGTATCCTCATCACAAACGGACCTGGAAGCTGAGTTCCTCTCCCAAACTGAAAACACTCTGTACCACCTTGTGACGTCATCTGGTAATACAAAAAGTACTCCACTGTGTTTTTAAACTCTACGCACCTTCACTAAAATCATTTAGATGATTTCAGCCCTAGAATTTCTCGTATTTGCTGTACTGAAGGTAAAAGTAGCTGTTTGACTTGAAAACTACCACTTACATGACTACATTTTCACCTTCAGAGATATGTACAGACTAATAATAACGTCTTACTCGAACATGTGCGGGTGAAACAGAACACAACTCTGGGTATGTTTTAACAGCATTATAACATTTTGTGCAATATAGGACCTTTTGAAATGCAAGCCACATCGCTCCCTATCCCCCGCATCTCTTATCTCTTTCGTTAGCCCCATAACATAAGGTTTGCAAGGTGTTCTGGAAAATACAAAAGTAACCTGCCTGTGTTGATTAAATGAATATGTCGAAATGGAAAACTGCACTTTGAGTTGGCACAATTATCAAATCACAAATGCTGCAATTACACAAAATGCATTTTGCAAAGAAAAAAAAACAAAATCCTGTCTTTTTATTGAATAATCTTGTGCCTGTAGTTAAACATCTGCGTCTAAAAATGCGTTGGATTTCTTGAATTAGTTTATAATGTGTCAGCCTCTCATTTGCAATATTCCTGCAGTTCTTTACAGCATGTGTGTTGGACAGAATCCTTTTTTTAAGCATGGATTGCAAATCTAATAGTAATTTTGGGCAGCCCTCACTGGGATTAATTAAACATACTGTATTATTAACCAATTTACCAGAGCTATTTCATAGATCTTTCACAGTTTTGTCAGTTAGATTTTAAGTGTGTGACAATATGAATTATCTGATCAGGGAGCCCCTTCAGGCAGCACCTGGAGGAAAATAATACCCACCATGACCAGATTAAATTGAGGACGGTTTCCATAGTAACTTTAGCAGAGATTAGACTTTCTCTTTCTCGCTTCTGGATGTAACTTTATCCAGTGGCAAAATATGTTTTTAAACTAGTCCTTAAACCCTAATATAAGGAAGACAGAATATTGCCGTCATCGCTAGTCTGTTATATGTGTGGATGTGAGAGGAGAGATAGCTGTCCATCGCGGTACATTTCTTTCAGATGTGAATGTCTCTGTAGCCGAAGGCGATCCTGAGTCTGTAAAGGTAGAGATTAGACAACCTCACAACTGATGTGAGCGCGCTGTGTGTGTGTGTGTGTGTGTGTGTGTGTGTGGGATTGTGTGTGTGGCACTGCTGTGGGCTCCAGGTCAGGTTAACCCCCTTAACAACATTGAGTGATACATTTGCTATGGACCAACGAAGATTTATAATGAAGATGATACAATACTCCTTGCTATTCCACTATCCCATACACTGCAGTTCAAACTATGAAACTCTTCCTGTATTTTTTCCATTACATTTTTATGACTTGGCCGAGGGCATTGTAGCACAGACTACAGTTTGCACATCATTGGATTTAAACATATGAGAAACTAAACAGCTACACTCTTTTACATTTAAGCAAAAAAAAAAGCAGTTTTTTTTATGTCAGTGAAGGTTTAAAGAGGCTCAAATCACTGAAAAGCGCCATAGTAGGATCTTTAATGAAATAATTAGCTGTCAAAAGGCCGGCTCAGGAGCTGCCAACAAATCCATCATGAAGAAGTCTGAAATCCCCAGGTTTAAAGTTATAATCCCAGCTTTCAGGGCTAGTGTGATATGAGCCATACCTTTTTTTCATTGCATGTTGCCTGGATTAATTGACAGATTTGACAGTGGAAGCTGTTTAGAGCTGTGCAAGAAGTTGAGAACATGGGTTCAAGAAAGAGGCTGGAGAAGTTGCAATAGTAAATGGTAAATGGTCACATTTTTATGTAACGCTTTTCCACCTTCACTCAAACTGCTTTATATAAAGGAACCACTCACCCATTTCAATAAAAGTGGTTAAGTGCTGTACTTAAGTAAATGTTTTTGGATATCTGTACTTTCTTCTCCACTACTTTTAACTGGACTGAAAAGTAAAAGCATTTTTTAATATTGTTTGAGACCTGCTGAAAATCCTGAGTGGGTTATTTTCATCAAGGTCATAATTTGAGCAAACAAAAATATACTAATACAAACAGTTATAAAAAAAAAAAAAAAAAAAAAAAAAAAAAAAAAAAAAAAAAAGATAATAATAATGATAACAAAATTCAGCACAAATTTTTATCAAAAGCACTCCATTGAAGCTTTATTAGACCTTAAAATCTGCACAAAATACTTTAACTTTTCACTCTTTAAGTACATTTTTAAACAGGTACATTAATACTTGAGTAGATTTTTTTCATGTGATAATTTTACTTGAGTATTTTTTCGGTATGTGTACGTAACTAAATTCACGACTTCTTCCACTACTGCCAATTCACACACACAATCATGCACCATTGTACGCAGACTTTGGGGGGGAAGGTGGGTTCAGTGTCTTGCCAAAGGACACAATGTCAGGGTTCATCTGTGGGAGCTGGAGTCACCGTCAATCAGTGGATGTTTGTGTCGAGAGCAGGATTCGAACCGCCAAACTTCAGCTCAGTGGATAAACACGCTACCAGCTGAGCTACTGTCGCCCCATTGATATAGTCTATTCATCAATAAGATCTTCCACTTCTTCCACTTATCCGGAACCGGGTCGCGGGGGCAGCAGTCTAAGCAGGGACTCCCAGTCTTCCCTCACCCCAGACACATCCTCCAGCTCCTCCAGTGGGACCCCAAGGCGTTCCCAGGCCAGCCGAGAGACATAGTTCCTCCAGCGTGTCCTGAGTCTTCCCCGGAGCCTCTTTCTGGTGGGACATGCCCGGAACACCTCCCCAGGGAGGCGTCCAGGAGGCATCCAGAGCTGATGCCCGAGCCACCTCAGCTGACTCATCTCGACATGTAGGAGCAGCGGCTCTACTCCGAGCTCTCTGAGGATAGAAATAGGTAAAATATAAATATAAAGAATACAACCTCTGGACGAATCAATCCCAGTGAGTATAAAAATCGGACACACTGTAGCTGCAACTGAGCCAGTGTTGTCAATGTGAACCTTTCCAGAACCTGCCATTTAATAATAATGTCATTGCGCTATTATAAACCTATAATTGAGCTACTGATTAGTCTTTTAACATACAATTTTAAATGCCAAAAAAAAAAAAGACAAACCCAAGAAACACAATCCACAAGAGAAAGAATCATCAAGCCACTCCCCCAAAGTCCTTATAAGGAAGTGGACTTGGCAAGTAGTAGCAGTAGAGGCTATTCGTGTATTGTTTATTTTCTTCAGTAAGTCTATCATATGTATTGTTTAAGTCTCCGTTATGACCCTGGAAAAATGGAAAGCCCCAGTGACCACAGCGGGACTGACAGCTCGGCCTTCAGCATAATGTCCTTCCTTGAACCTGTTCTTATCGCTGCAATTTTAAGCACTGGTGGTAAATTCAAAGCCCGGGAAAACCTTCTTTAGCCGTTTGAAGTTCCCAGACCTGTTTGCATGAAATCAATCGTGGGCACCTTTTTCCCCACTCCTGACTTCAAAGTACGTCCTGTCCCACCGCTGCTGCGCCTGCTCTCACCCCCACTCTCCGTTTCCATCTATGGCCCTGGAAGATTGGCGTCTCGTGGTTCTTAAGTGAGATGCTGTTTGCAGATTACTCCTCCTGTGGTTGAGGGATGGATAATGGATATAAAAATAACTGACCCCGGGAATAGTGGGTGCAAGAAATTTAGAACTAAATTTTCCCTCTAAAGCCTTTTGAGTGTTTCCACTGAGCTGAAAAAAAAATATTGTAATACTTTTTTTTCAGATAATCTTCAAATACTCTTGTGGAAGCAGCTCAGTTGGTAGAGTGTTCGCCGATTGTCCCAGGGGTCCCCAGTTGAACCTCTGCGGTGCTTTGGCAACAACCCACATTTTAACTCCAGCATGTATTCAACGATGTACAATAGGAGCGTAAATTGCATCGTAATGTAAGCTCGTTTAGGGCACAATGATGTTGAAAAGCAGTATTTACAGGAGAAATAGACCTGTCTCAATAACTCAATTTGAAGCACGATACGTTGCTACAGAGAAATATTGCGATAAACGATAATCTTGAAACAACTTAATGCCACTGATTAAGATTTAAATAATGCAAGATAATCCCAGTTTAAATAGACTGTTTCATTAAAAGACTTGAGCTGCAACAAATGGACAGCAGAAAGTACCGATATTTAGCCATAAAAGCAACTCAAATCTTATTTGTATTACAACAAAAATACCCAAAGTACTCACAAAGTACCCACAATAAATGTTGAAGCCCAAAATATATAGTCCAAGCTTTCATATACTGACTTATAAATTGATATAGATGACGGGATTATAAGAAACTGTACGTAAAAGAAAGTGTTTGGGCTTAATGCTGTAGGTCCATTGAGAGCACTGGCACCTTTTCACTCTTATGGAACATGACAATAATGACAATCCCTGGGAAAAAAAAAAATAAATAAAAAGATGTAATAATATAATGATAATAGTAATAAATAATAATAATAATAAAAAAAATAATAATAATAATAATAATAATAATAATAATAATAATAATAATTTAAAAAAAAGTAAATTCATAACATGACAAATATGTACTGTACTACCTTTCCCCTTTACTGTGTTGGCAGCAGAGACTCTCCGATTACGACTCTGTGAGATTGGCACCTTTTGGTTCTTAAGTGAGACGCTGGTTCGCTGATTGCTCTCTTTGTGGTTGCGGGACTGTTAATGGAACATAAAAATAACTGACCCTGAAAACAGTGGGTGCATTATTTAACTCCTCCTGCCACGGTCCCACGGGACTGCATGCTGGCAGCTAAACATTAGAAACGATGTGATAAAACAAGGCATTTTACAGTTGTAATGAACTCTAGCTTACCCATTGTAGGAGACAAACACTCCTCCTAACATCCTTTAAAGGGTCGTTGTGTTGATCTAATTGGTCTCTTGTGTACGGATATGTCTTGAATGCCTAAAGCCTCGGCATCTTGGATTCTCTACCATTTAGGGACTGGACAAACAGGTGAGGTGACAGCAAACCACACGATACGTCGGCAAAAGACAACCAAAACAAGCCGAGGTGGACGTCAGGAGTTCACACACAAGTATTCCCTCTGTGTTGGAGCCATTTCAGGGATGCTTCATAAAATATTAATGGCAGGGCTCTTTTGTGTTCTTCCCCAAAACAAAAACAGCGCCGACAAATGAGCCAGGTCGGGAACACAGGCCCTGTACAGGCGGTTGTTACTGCCGCTGGATCTAGAAATGACAGTACAGGACTTTGAATGACAAGTATTTTTCAAACAGAGCAGTGTTGTCATTAAAGAGGCTGTAAATATGTCGGTAAAGATATAGTGTAAAAGCAGCTTGTTAGCACCATGATGGCAAATCTCCGCTCTGGCCTGAAATAATCGAGGTGAAGAACCGGGATCCTAGGAATGCATTTGGAAAACGAGGACAAATTCACTAGCTAAAAGTTGTTTAACCATGGAGAACCCAAGAACCCTTTTCTTCTTTGGAAATGTATGAACCTTAAATTACTGCTGATGTATCCACTTTTTCAACTTTAACCTTTTATTCCCTAACTAGTTTGCTGAGAAGACAATTTTGTTTGGGTAGGTCAGCCATCTTGTCACTACTGCTCTGGCTCATTTGAGTTCAATATTCATCCACTAGGTGTCTCTATGCAAGCCCAGGGTGCCCAGAAGGGAGCTTTTTCATTGTTTTTTAGTTTTTTTTTTATTGAAATTTGACTTTTTTCTTTTAGTTTTGTTTGTTCATTTTTGGTAGCAGCAATTAACTGCTGCCAAATTTGACCCAGTGGGTTCTCCAGGATTAAAATGAACTAGATGTGTTTTTCAAATGTTTTAAACTGTAAAAGTCAGGAGTAGTGCCTTTAACTTATTTTAATGTTATGTAATTTTATGTAATGTTGGCTATCTGTCAAAGAAACATTGTGTTGTTTACTGTCTGTACATTTGAAGAGGGAACATTTCAGGTTCAGGTAACTTTATTTCCATGTGTTTACTTGATTGACCCTTAAAGCTGCAGTCATACCAATATAGAAGTCCTGTTTCGTGTAGTGTGGTTATAAAACATAATGCTTTAATAATGCTTTCACGCTAAATGTCAATATACGAATGTAATCTAGAAGCAGATTAGTGTCTAAATGTCTATAATGAATGCATACTCACATGCTTTCAATTATTGCTTAGGCATATTGTATTAATACTATACTAGTGTTTCTGGCTCATTAAAAGCAGAGCTGTTAAGGTGGAGTGCAGATGTTTGTTTTGTTTTTAGTCACTTTATGTTTGCACTTCTTAAATATTTAAGTCTGGTGGAGTTTTTATTTGTTAGCGGGCTTATTTAGGTGCACTGAACAGAAATGCATATATGCCTACAATCTAAATTAGCTCGGCAAGTTAAAAATGCGGAAAAAAAATTGCTATTGAATGAAAATGTATCACAAGTGTAACAAATTATGTCTTGACTAAAAGTGAAAATTGTTTTGATTGAAACTGTTCTAATTAAACGACTTGCACTGAATTCAAGGTGTAATGAACAGAAAGACAGAATGTGCCACCAATGGTAATATAAAGCTTAGCTGCTACTGACTCAAAAAAAAAACCCAGTGATTCTTAAAGACTTTTTAAAGGTAATTAATTTGGAGATGTAATTACCTTGTTGACAGGTTTCGGCTGCTAGCTGTGAGCCATCTTTAGAACTGTCCAACTTTTTTTTTTGGTGTGTTCAAATTATCGTGTGGATAAATGCGGAAATTGTTCTGATTAGACTACTTCTATTGCTACATCTTTGTTCATTAGTGGTGTACTGAACCAAACGGAGCTGACAGAGCTGGAAATTTAAGCTTAAAGAGGGGGGATTATGCAAAATCATTTTTGTTGTAACGTTGTTCCCTCATCAAAAACATGCCTGAAGAGGTTTTAGATGTCATCCATGCATGTTTGAGTATTTTAGCGATCTCTCTATGTCATCTACGCTCCCACACAGTTCTCCATGAATATACAAAAACATGATTCAAAACTGTTCACAGCAACTTCACAAACCTGATGTGATGTGCAGTAGTTTCATGAGCAGGATGAACGTTGATTGTGACGTGATAGTGCTCTGAAGGGGGGGTGACTTAACATGGGGAGCAAAGGCAGGGGAGACTCGATATCAAAAGCGAAAGTGAAACTTCTAAAACATGTTAACATGTTGTTTTAGGCAAATAGAGCATTTTCAAACTAATCAAAGTGAACATGGTGATCTAAATATGTTATGTTTTAGTGAACACCCCACAGGGGAGTGTACAGATCTGGTATTCTGCGCACAGCCTTTCCTGCTCTTCCTCCTCTCTGCCCGCTCCTCTTCCTCCTCTTTAGTGACACCGGGGAATCACATTTTTTGTGCTGGCGCCTCTCGATGGTTGGTGGATTTCACAGTCCATCTGTCTCTACACTTGTCTACACTGGTGCACACGACAAGCACAAGTACTTTTAACGAAGTGATTTACTCCAAAGAAACACTGAAATGTCAATAAATACATCCACATGCCCTTTTTCAGTCACCGTGATATTATTTTTTTAGTTTTATATTACTTTTCAAGACACTCAGCTTCCTAGTTATGCTTTGGTGAAGGCTAGTTGCTTCTTTCCTGGACAAAAACCCATGCAAATAGAGAAAGGATTGTAACAAGGCATCTGATTTGACATCTGTGCCAAATCAGTAAGCAAATATACGAGGAGCCAGAGAGAGAGAGACAGAAATACAGAGAGGAGGGGTTGACTTACTCATCACCAAATAGTTCAAATTTCGGAGAAGTAATATCAGTTTTTATTATGCAAAATATAAAAAAAACCCCAGAAACTTAAATTTAAAAAATATTCAAGCCAATATCTTTTCACCCAAATCACCCGTGGGCATCTTTTTCAAAACTGTTGCAGAAAGTCTTTCCATTTTCCATATTCATTTTTAGGGTTGATTTTTAAAAATAGAGACTCCATCTGTTTCTGTTTAGCACCACCATTTTTAAGAAAACAATTGTCTGGATTGCTATTCATTTGGCACCATCTAAGTGCAGAAAACGTGTGTACCAAGACAATAGCCCATCTGTTGAGTATGAGCAGGTGTTGGAAATTGATTTAGTTGGTAGCTCCTGGTTAAGGGAAAAACTCTTGACGAAAATTGATAACCAAAGCGAAGGAAAATGGACCAATCAAATGGTTACGCCCTTGTGTGACTTGTCTTTGGATATCTTTCACACCGGACCTTCACTTTCAGGTAGAAACAATGTCTTAATCATCGCTCCTCAAAAGAAAATGCTGGCCTTTCCTCTCAGGCCTCATGTCTCCCTTCCAAACACACAAATGCCTGTCATGGCAAACTAGGATAAAAAATAGCCACCCATTAACAATTCATTTGCACTATGCTCTATCCCACACGTTGGTGCCATATGAAACATCTCACACTCTGAGGACTTCAGGGACCGGCCTCCTGCTGGTGCCCAGAGTCAGGACTAAACATGGAGAGTCAGTGTTTCAGTTTTATGCAGCAAAAACCTGAAGATGTGAGACAGGCATCTACTGTGACAATGTTTAAATCCAAGCTAAAGGTTTTTATTCTGCACTTTTCTCTTTTAATGTTCATTTTATGATGATTATTTGTCTACGAATACTATAACAAACAACCTTGCCTTGCTTTGCCTATGCTTAGAAATCATTTAACATAGCTTATTCTGAAAGGTTGTAAGAAGACTCCCGCACACTGTCTCAATCTTGGTTCATTTTTATTAGTCTTCAGAAGTCTTCTTAAAACCTTTCAGCCAAGTGCCTCTCCTCCAACTCACCTGTTGCCCAGTCAGGTGTGCAATGTCCACACAGCGTGTTAATGCGGCGCATTCTAGGCGCTGTTGTTTTGCTTCTAAACACGATGAAACGGACAAAACAGACAAAACAAAGGAAGTACACGATGAAGGACACTGTGGATGTTTGTACAAGTTAAACTAGAGGCGTCTCTGACCCGGAGCGGTTCGTGTCAAAGAGTGAAGACGACTGTGGACTCAGAAGGAGAGGAGCTTATTTTTGGATGGATTGGATGCCGTTCACAATCGGTGAGCGTGGTTTATTCTACTACTGACATGATTGTAGGTAAATATATATTGTGTGTGTGTCTGTAAAATGCTGTTTAGCTACTACACACAACACAATCTACATTCAATAGTTTATGTCACTTACGATAAATATTTTCAGCTCAAGTTTGTCAAACAGTGCAGGATGTTTGTCTCGTAAATGTGCGTGCAAGTTTCTGGTGTTTTGCCCTCGGACCCGCAACTTTTTTTCGGCACCAGATTCTGCACCAGAACAGGCACAGACGCAACAAGTGTCATTGCGTTACAGAGCGCCCCCTTGTGGGCAAACACCAAAACTAGCATCTAAATGTTGTATTGAAACCAGAAACATGAGGCAGTCTGACGTGGTAAAGACTATTATAATTGTTCGCGATTTTGGAAAAATGCCACAAACGATTTATCGCGGACCGTTTCTATCATGATTTACGATATTATCATATATCGTCCCATCCCTACTCTCAAACCATTTATTTTCTCTGGCTGAGATCTGAACTTCACTATCTTCAAAGGAGTGGTTTGTGGCTTTGAGCTGGAGCTGTACAGCAGACTGGGGTCCAGTGGGGCTCTCATGCCGGTGTTGGTACATCCTCTTATGGAATCGCTGTTTAGTTTCTCCAATATATCGCTCACTGCACTGTTCACTACACTGAATGGAGTAGACTACATTACTTTGTTTATTTCTCAGGGTTTTGTCCTTAGAGTAAACCAATTTTTGTCTTAAAGTGTTTGTGGGTTTGAAAAAGACAGAAATCTCATACCCCAAAAATGAGAACAATAGCAGGATTGTTAAAGGTTGAATAGGGTAGTTTCAGCTGAAACTGGAGACAATGGATGTTTACACAGTTTCATTGTAGTTAGCTCTTCCCTTCAGATAGATATAAGGCAGTGTCCACCAGCAATCTGACCAGAACTGAAGAAGCAACTTGGATGAGCAGCGAAACGTCTTCACTCTTAGATTGGGGGCCATACCTCCCTGCACAGACTGTAACTAAAGCACTATTTGAAGAATGACTGAATAATGCAATGTAACAAATAAATAAATAAAATAAATACATATAGTTGAAACCCCCAAAAAAAAAAAAAAAAAAAAAAAAAAAAAAAAAAAAATCCCTCAGGACATAACAGCTCTAAGGAATTGAGATTCATAATCAAATGACTCATCTCCGGAAGTAAAAAAAAACTCCACTCTGGCTTCAGGTCATGATGGGCTAATGAGAATTTCTCCAGTGCTTTGATAGAGTGTGACTATATTTATTTATATAACACATTTTCTGACGTGTTATCTTTTTGTTTTTCATTCTACAGCTCTATTGAAAATGTGACCTTAAAGCACGCTCACACAATGCCAGCAAGATCATCAATTACACATGAAATACATGATGAGTATTTCATTTTGATGAGTTCATTTTGAGTACATCTTATGAAAAAGATGGCGCCATTCAACTAATGCAATTCACTGTTTCTATTCAGTCTTTGAAGATGAAGTGCAGAGTGGTAATGATATATAGTGTAAATCAATTAAAAGCATGATTGAAATGGAGGTGTAGGTGTTGGTAAAACATATTCTTCAAATTATCTATACAGTTCATAAACCATTAAATTATACATTTAAAACCCTCTGGCTTCAAAGGGGAATGCTATGGGTTTGTGAAAAAGTTACCCCAGAGCGCTCTATCTCGAAGTGTGGTTTGCTCCGACTACACTTAAATGATCATATTTTAAAGCAAAGACACAAAATACACTAGCTTTAGGCAAAACATTTGAAAAACAATGGTGAAGCGCATAATTAACTCAAAAAACGATGCTGGAGGAAACTAATGCATACTAAATCCTACTGCGACGTAATCACTTAATGAACCCAATGTGAGCCGTGTGAATCTGACGACCAAATCCATCACAACACCCGGGACCCCCTCTCTCCCTCCTGCCCTATCTCTGCTCCTTTATCTGCTCCTCCCTGCACACACTTTTTATCTAATCACAATGGCAACTCAAACTTCTGAAAGTTGGTTGTTGGCTCAGACAGCCCTAGCCCTGACTTCCAGACGCTGCAGTGTTTTTGCATGGGCATGTGTGAAATCCAGTCCCCGAGTCATGGCCTAATTGGAGTGCGTGAGGCAGGGGGACTGAGAAATGTGAAGTGCTAATTTGATTTGTGTTTGTGGCTCTCCGAGAATGGCTTGATGGAACTGATGCAATTAGTGGTAACGCCATTGTGTTTATGTTTTTCTGTGCTGCTGTGTGCTTATGTGAATGCACTCTTGTGTCATGGACTCTCTGTGTATACTGAGAACAAGTTTGTTTAGTGTGACGTGCCTTCAGAAGTGACTGGAGTTAGCCCGTGGTTGTTTAGGAGCGACACAGACAGTGGTGGAGAGTTAAAACTTGCAGTGTTGGAAAGTTTGCCATCAAGTGTCAAGTATAGCATAGTTGATATCCCGTCTTAATTGATTTGTTTGTGTTTGCTGATTGAGATGAGAGATGCAGTCATAGAGTGTAAATGTTCAAATTAAAAAAAGCAGACTGCATAATTACATCTCCAAATATTTCCCTATGGGTAACTCCCTGGGGCCCAAATGAGCAGAGGTAGGGGCAGAAAGTAGATGGTGGCAGTGTATACACTGAGTGACAAATGTATTCCAACAAACTATCCTGACATGAGATATGAAGTTTAATCAGGCATTTTCAGTCATTATCATTGCTCTGCTGAAGTCTTCTCTCAGGAGAGCAGTGGATTAGATCTAAACACTGGTTTAAATTAATCCACTACCTGGTATTAGGATTACGAGCAAGGGTTTGAAAGATTTATGGGATGATGCATAATGGATTTACAAGACTTCTACTAGGTTAAACCAGTATATTAGTGTCCCTACAGGATCAGGAGTGTTGGTTAGAAGGACACACAAAACAGTCAAAGTGGATTATTTCTATTAAATCTGTGAAGGGGGCACCCCTGGCTCACACACATCAGGGATAAGAATATTCTGTGTTCAAATGGCCCATATGTATTTTCTTGGAAATGTAATTTCGTCTAGTCGATGATTAATGTATCATTTCATACTGAAATGAGAATGCCAGCGAGGTGCCCAAGAGGGACAGGCATGTTTTATTGGTTTCAAGCTGTTTGTTTTTTCCATGTATAAACAAAGGAAAGGAAAATGAAATGGAGACAGCAGAAATGGACGTGGAGGCACATAATGTAACTCTTAAACCATCTGGTGGAGGACCATAAAATTAACACTAACATGGTTATTGTTGTACTCTTTGATTTTAGTAGATTATTTTCTACAAAACACTTGTTCAAATACAGCAAATACAGTTTCTAAACTGACAGAAGAAGAGCAGTGCCAACTGAGCCCTAGAAAAAGTAAATAAAACATTAATGACTAACACTGTAGTGGTATGAACTAATGATGTACACGTCAGGGCAAACCCTGGTAATGAGGACGTACTAAAATGCAGTTGAGTCTTTATCTTATCTTACAACAATGTTACACATTTGACCCACATTCGCTTAAATGAGCCAGAAGACTTAGTTCCTGGACTTCGTGGCATGTTCTCTGGCCTGGCAGAATGATTACCAATCAACTTTTCTGATTTCATCATTCATGCAGCAATCCTCGTGCAACTGCAATGTGGGCTGCTGTCAGATGGCATTCAGTACTCGCATTTCCACAGCAACTGGGCCATGACAAAACTCAACTCCAGAGATGTTATAGCACATAGAGAACAGCATAAGTGTCTATAAGTATACAGTATGATTTCTGCAGTCATGGTACACAGAACTCTGGGGATGGCTGGAGCGGTGGACAGTTGTTTGTTGGCAGGCCTGTTAGCGTCTGTGCACTTACTGTAAAAGAACATAATCACTAAGAGAGAAAGCGATGCCTGCCAAAGCTCATGCCTCATCGGAATGCATTCATAAATACTGACCTGTAAATCACTCTAATATAACTGTGAGCCAAAATGTCTGCACCAAAAATAAAAATGTCTCTTTGCTGCATGTGGACTGCCCTATACAGAGGACACAGATTACAAATTTGGAGAAACACATTTGTCAAATTCTTGTTATATGTTGTTGTATATTAATATAATGAGATATAACCTTGTAGGGGTCTGAACGAGGGACTTTTACAACAGAAAGTTATAGGATTATTATAATTCATTGTAAATTTTAATTTAACATGCTAGATAAATACCGTAATTATGTAAAAACAATATTGCTGCATAACAAAGAATGAACTCACAATAACTGCACCATATTATAATGTTAATGGTTTGCTACATGTGCAAAGAAAATAAGTCTGCTGAGCTCATGTCGGCATCTAATTATAAAGCATTTAACTATCTGTGAATCAGGGAGGGTGCAGTTAGCTTGCTAGTTCTTTCCGACATGAAAATCATCTCATGTGCAAATTATGGCTTATAATGAAACAAAGCTGTACATATTAAAGTGTTTTGTATGAGTGCAGCAATATGAACTGTATATATGTAAAATAGTCCGATGGGGATTATAGTTTTACTTATTGATTGACTGGATGAATGATTGTATACTTGCACGCTACATACATTGTATTTTATTGTCAGATATGCCATTTATGACATTAATTTGTCCAGGGACTACAGGCGGAGTTTAGCAGTTTTGCTATAAACTGGCACAAATTGGCACATTGTGTAGGCCATTGGTTTTATATGCATTGCCACTGATAAATAAACTATCCATCCATTTTCTTTCCGCTTATCCGGAGCCGGGTCGCGGGGGCAGTAGGGACTCCCAGACTTCCCTCACCCCAGATATGTCCTCCAACTCCTCCTGTTGGCCCCAAGGTGTTCCCAAACTCTTCTTGATGTGTAGGAGCAGTGGCTCTACTCCGAGCTCTTCCCGTGTGACAGAGCTCCTCACCCTATCTCTAACAGATAAACTAAACTAACTAAAATAAACTAGTTGTTAGCTTTACCGTGACAGAAAAACATCGCTCTGATCTCTGAAAGTTGTGAAAAGGGGTTGTCAACTAATCGCAGTGAAAAATATGGATGCTCTCAATTTATAAGGTAAGTGTGGAATAACTTTTAACCATTGCAAACCATGTAAGACTGTAAAAATCGGGCACAGCGCCTTTAATGTGTTCAAAATCCCAACACTAATAGTTTGCGTTTGATCTCATTGCACATATTTTACTATTCCTTGTGCACCATGAGATGTTGGTTGGCAGCTCTGGTTCACTAAATATGGTGTTGTTTGTACCATGGCGACACTAGTACATGATTAGTTTTAATTTGGAGGAGGATCACTCACTGTTACAAATTTGACAGATGTCACTTTGCTAGACTGGCCTCGGGCTGTGGTCATAGGCCCCACGGGAAATTACCAGCCGCTGAATATCTCTGCACAGTCAATTACAGCACAAGTTCAGTCAACCTGCTCATAATATATAAGAAGTGAAACAGCTCTCTCAATTGCATCAACGTGGCCCACTGCATCGGGAAAAAAAACAGCGACAAACAGTGCCTGGATCATGGTGCACTTTTTATTTTTAGATTTAGTGAGAGCAGCAGAACTTCGTTGCAAAAGTGTTGTTTTTTTTATGGACAATACTAATGCACAGCTGAATGCTCTGAAATGAGTAGCTGTGAAACAAAAGCTGTCTGAGTGCAATGAGTGACAGGAATGACGTGTACCCAGCAGATTTTTCAGCATTGTTTATATCTATCTATATCTATATGGTGGCTCTTCTGCGCAGTATCTTTGTTGTTCCTAGTACTGCACTTTTCTGGACTGAGATTTCTGATGTTTTCCCTGGGATCTGCTGTAGCCACTAGGTTGGGGGTCACTGCTCTGAGTGCTCTGATGACCACAGGCACCACTGACGCCTTCACCTTCCAGGCTTTCTCCAGTTCTTCTTTGAGCCCCTGGTATTTCTCTTGTTTCTCGTGGTCCTTTTTCCTGATGTTCCCATCATTTGGTACTCCAATGTCCACCCCCACAATGGTTGGTTGGTGCACCATCACTATTCTGTCAGTCTGTATCTGAAGGCCCACAGGATCTTGGCTCGATCATTCTCCACTACCTTTGGAGGTGTTTCCCACCTTGACCTGGTTGTTTCCAGTCCGTACTCTGTACAGATGTTCCTGTACACTATGCCCACCGCTTGGTTATGCCGCTCCATGTATGCTTTCCCTGCCAGCATCTTACACCCTGCAGTTATGTGCTGGATTGTCTCAGGGGCCTCTGCTGTGGTAGATCTGGGCCTCTATCGCTCTTGTGCTCAAGGCCTGCTCCTGTGCAGCCAGGATGAGTGCCTCTGTGCTGTCCTTCAGACCAACTCTCTCAAACCATCGGTAGGATTTCTTGATATCAGCCACTTCAGTTATGTTCCGGTGGTACATCCCATGCAGGGGCTTGTCCTTCCATGATGTTACCTCCAGTACCTCTTCCTCTGCACTCCACTGTCTGAGACATTTGCTGAGCACGTCATCTGTTGGGGCCTTGTCCTTGTTGTACTTATGGATCTTGGATGTTTCATCCTGGAGAGGGGCTCTCACACTCACTAGTTCTCTCCAGGCATGGTTACACACACATACACACAATAATGCTAATAATGTTAAGGCAACATGCATATTGTCATTCAAGTCAGCCCTTTCAGTCCTTTTTCTTGTTTTTGTTGTTGTGCTTGAGTGGCATGTAAATATAGAACAGCTAATTTTTTGCAGCTTACACAGTCTATAAACATATAATGCTATTATGTCCTTGGATCCACATTTTCTGGTTAGAAAAGCATCCAGAGTAAAAAAAAAAACAAAAACAAAAAAACAAAACAAAACACTGGTTTGGTTCAGTAACCTCAAATAAATGAATCAAACATATACTATGTTATAAATAATCTTATGAAAGGACGATGTATGTACTTCAAGTCAACTGGAATTTTTCATGAGACTTCATATATTTAAGATTAGAGCTTTGTCTACATTCTGCTCACCTTTACATTCTGTGGACCAAAGATGAGATGTCGGTCAGGAATTTAATATATAGTTCAAGTTCTCTCTTCAGTATTCATACTTAAAAATACCTTGGCATTGAATAAATGATAGATATTGACACAGGTAAGACCTAAGCATTACCGTCTTAAGGGCTGAACCGTTCAACAACAAGGCCTCTCCTGCTGAGGGGTCAAGCTAAGATTAAACATCGGTAGCAACAGGCCAAGGAGAACCGAGTCTAAACAATAGAAAAAGTTCACAGCTCAAAGTCAAAGAGTGAAATCAGGAGCGGAAACAACCAGAAAGTCTGAATACACAACCACCCGCTGAGGCTGCCAAGAGCAACCAGCTATAGGCTTCCATTTCAAGTGCTTCGAAAAGCATTGTACTGAGCTCCAATTGTCAAAGTAGGCTTCATTTTTGTGTACTGGGTCCATCGACAAACACGCGTGATATTTTAATATTGACAAGACAAAAAATCCATTTCAGTTTTTTTTTTAATGAATTGTACATGTAGAAGGTTACATTTATGAGTCACACATGAGATGAGACCTTGAGTTATATACAATTACGCAGCATTTGCTTTTGCCTTCCTCCCCCGTTAAACTTATGGGGTGTAGTTTTTCCGGCTTTATTGTAGCACAGCATCTGTCACATTGTATGCTGTCTTGTGAATAAATAGTCCCCCTGTTTAGACTGGTGTAACAGAGATGGAGAGTTACACGGACATGTCCAGCACACACTGCCACTCTCTGCCAGGACTAAATAGAATTAATATCGTCCAGGCACTTTTGTTATATCCTGCTCAAGCTCCGCCCACGGCACAATCTATACACTCACAGCAGCCCTGCCAAGTGATCCTATTAAACAATGAGTGGGGCATTTAATCTCTTAACAAGAAGAAAAGCCACCTCCTGTATGTGCCAACTCGCACTCTTCTGCAACCAGTCATTCAGTTTACTTTAGGTCACTTCAGGTGATTCAAAAATGTGTTCATGGAAAAATAAAATTTATTTTCCTCCTTCAAGTTAATAATTTGTTGGATTTGTCTTGGAATTGCTTGGCAAACAACCCTAAAAAAATATAGTACATCTGCATTTGCCACTTCAGAGCGAGTAACAGGGTCCTGATTCGAAGGTTGCCGGTACGCATCCGACTCTTTGTATCTTTTAGCAGAAAACGTAACCTTCCTTGGCCCCTCTGCTTGTATACACTGGTATATGAATGTGTGTGAATGCATGAGTGGGTCCTTGATGTAAAGCGCTCCAAGTGCCTTGAAGGTTGAAAGACTATATATGTGACCGTTTACCTTTCATATGTCCCTCTATAACCTACCCAATGACAAGTAGCGCTGGGTACAGGACCTGTAAAGGCCTATTCAACATATAATGAAAAGCGAGAGGAGCCCCTGCTTAAACTGCTGCCCCCGGAAGTTGATAGATGGATGGATGGATACATGAAACGATATGTAAAATAGATCAGGAGCGGTGGCCTTAGGAGGGAAACCCAACAGTAAAGAAAAATACGCCTTTGAAATGAAAGCTCAAGTATAATACAGTAGTTCATTTTTGACCAGACACCAACTTTTGCAGCTCTTCTCTTCAGATCTTATCGAGACGAAGCAGCCAATGATCGAACACTGCTGTCATTGTGAAGGTCAGGTATAATTTAGAGCAATGCTTTGCCCTCTACCTGAGCATCTTTACCTGTGCAGCTCCAAGTATAAACTAATGTGTCCCTGCAAGAGCCTATATCTTTTCATCTCAACATCAATTCATTTCACTGCAAGACTTGGAGGTACTATTTTAAGAATGGGTTCAAATAATTCTCCCTGATTGCCTCGTGCTTTCAAAAGGGTCTTGTCTAGTAACTTAAAACCACCAATGGAATCGCAAAAATGTCTCAGGACTATAATGTGGTTTTATGGATAACGTCTGCCAATATCCAGTAACGAGAAACATTTCATATAGAATACAGCGCCAGTCAGTTTTTATGGCTATCATTTCGGGGGCCAAATAAGAGGAGAGCTTCTCATGATTTGAGTTACTGCCCTGTATTTGCTGTAGGTATTTCCACAAGGTTATCCAGAACCCATAATTCATTGTGAGGTCATTTGCTAAACGGAAATGAGAGCATCATGGTTTCAACAGCCAGCGGATGCACAGCAATTATTAGTGTTGGTGAACCAAAGAAGCCGAACAGTTCTTTCAGTTATACTATACTGTTATATAGTTACTCATGTTATAAGTTCATGGTTAGCCTAAGTTAGATAAAAGAATGTGGTCTACAAAGAACAAAATGCACTGCCTGTTTATAGAAATCTGTATCTGTCGATCAGATCTTTACAAATATGTTCTAAG
Source organism: Periophthalmus modestus (assembly GCA_019594935.1). Lineage (NCBI taxonomy): Eukaryota > Metazoa > Chordata > Actinopteri > Gobiiformes > Gobiidae > Periophthalmus > Periophthalmus modestus. The sequence goes on from JAIEZT010001373.1 coordinate 21,665,978, forward strand.
ATGCATGGGAGTCTTGTGTTTTCTCCTAAATTTTAATATTCCTGCAATGTTGCGTGCATATATCGCAAATCTAATCGCAATCACAAACTTGCAATTTGATTTCTATCCCCAGATCGTGCAGCCCTACCAAATACTTTTAAATAATACTTTTAAAGATGGCAGTACATGACTTTTCTTTAGTTCTACTGACATGAACTCAGCATTGACGTAAACTTTTAACCTTTAGTGCGTCCCAAACACTTGAAGTCTTATTTCACAGGGGAGAGTGGAGAGCCTCAGTGGAGGATGTCTGAAAGTTCTCCACATCGCCTGCAGATGTGAAAGTGGTGCTCTGTCCTCTGCTATACTCGGCTATTCTGTGCATGGGGGCACTTATCTCCATGCATTTTTACATCAAGTACATATTCTGTGACCTTGACTTCCTCCGTAAATGACTGCCTATGATTTCTTTTTTGGTCAATATGGAGCCTGGAGCATACTTCGATATTTCATACGAACAGCCCACACAACAAAAAAGCTGAGTATATGTGTATATATTAAAAAAGTATAAAAATGTATATAGTACACTATTGTACTACACATAGATGGTAGGTCAAATAATACAGTAAAAAATAGTAAAAGTAAAAAAAAAAAAAAGTCACCTATAGAAATAGACATTAGATCCCTAAAGTATTGAAGTAAAGGGCACCAATGCTAACTGCTTATGATTTCTAAACTATTGTCCTCACATTGTTCACTTCTACTTGCATATGTAACGCCCATCCATCCATTCATTTTCTTCCACTTATCTGAGGCCAGGTCTTGGGGCAACAGTTAAGCAGAGACTCTCAGCCTTTTCTCACCCCAGACACATCCTCCAGTTCCTCCGATGGGACCCCAAGGCGTTCCTAGGCCAGTCAAGAGATACTCCCTCCAGCGTGTTCTAGGTCTTCCTCGGGGCCTCCTCCCAGTGGAACATGCCCGAAAACACGTCCCTAGGGAGGTGTCCAGGAGGCATCCTGAACAGCTGCCTGAGCCACTTCAACTGGCTCCTCTTGACATGGAGGAGCAGCGGCTCTACTCCGAGCTCCTCCCATGTGACCAAGCTCCTAACCCTACCTCTAAGGGAGCACCCAGCCACCCTGTGGAGGAAGCCCATTTCAGCCGCTTGTATCCAAGATCTTGTCCTTTTGGTCATTACCCAGAGCTCATGACCATAGTTGAGGGTAGGAACATAGATTGACCAGTAAACCAAGAGCTTTGCCTTTCGACTCAGCTCCTTTTCTTTTCTTTACCACAACACAAACTGAACAGATGTATTTAATGATTTCATTCAAAAATGTGTTAATAATTTGTTGGTTTTGGTCTTGGAATTGCTTGGCCAGCTTCTCTACAAACAAAACATTACACTTACATTGTACATGTCACATCCATTTTAGGGCCGGCACCAGCGTCCCCTTATCTGAAGGTTGGCGGTTCGCATCCCACTCCCTGCATAAACATCGTTGGTAGAGTAGACAGATCTACGGGCCTACAGGTTGGTAGTGTGATCCTAGCTCCCATAACTCTTTGTGTCTTTTAGCAAAAAAATGTGACTCCCTTTGCCCCCCACTGCCTGTAAACACTGGTGTATGAATGTGTGTTAATCCACGAGTGGGTCTTCGATGTAAAGTGTTGCATGGAAGTTAGAGGAAAGAAATGGAAGTTAGATCCTTACAGCATTGAAGTAAAGGCTCCAGTGTTAACTGACTATGATTTCTGAAATTTTGGCCACACAATATCATCCACTTCTACCTGCGATTGTAACATATTTTAGATATAGACAAACTGAACAGATATGTTTAAGCAAATTAGACACGCAAGACAATAGACAATTCGTTTCATTTAGTTAGTGCCAGCAGATGTTTTGCTAGAAGTGATTTCGGACTGCTTTTCAGCCGCATACCCTATTATCACTCTGTGAAATGAGGAGGTATGTGTTTAAATCTCACAAGTCATTTGGCACGTTGTTAATATTCACATGCATGAATTTTTTTCAGCCGCTGTCAGTCCTAGTGATACTTACTTCCAGGTTAACAAAAGTTCAATATTAAACGCATACCGCACGCATCAGTCAGATTTCACTATAACCTCTATGGGGGAAAAGCACAAAATGCACTAATTTACAAGCAATGATGTGAGTACAGCTTTGACAAAGTAATAGATTTTCAGTACAGCTTTATATGAGATCTCAAGGCCCATAATACTTCACTTAACCACTTAAGGGCCACTTTAAAATGTGCCTTATTACTTTGTGACATTGTAGTTAGTACCGATATTAGAGCCAGTTACTGAAGCATTTGGATGTAATATTGTTCACTTAAATACCCCAAATCTCTTGTTACCAACATTTTCCTTAGAGCCACTGAGGCATCCTTAACAGGCCCATTCAGGCTGGTAAATGTGCTAACTAAATTCTTTTATTTACAAGTGAACATGAAGTTAAGCCCAAATGTCTTGTTACCCGCTAACGTGCCTCTGACTGCCTCTCCTTCCCCAACATTGCCCCTGGTCCTCTGCAGCCCAGTGGGAGGTGTAATCCCTTCAACTCTGTCCCGGTACATCTCAGGGCTCCGTGCACTTGGTCAGAGCCGTAACAACACTTCAGGGAGCCACCAACAACCATCTGGATAAGCACCATTTTGTACTTCCTGCTCACTCAGCATTAAACAGAGGCAGGTCCAGGAACACGACTTGAATGACGATCTGTTCAGAGATACTATTATGTTCTTTGCAGCTAAACATCGTTGGCAGTATTTGAAGTTCATAATATAAGTTGTTGTTTAAAGTGGTTAAAAATGCATAAATGAGATATAAGTTACATAAATATAGTTAAACACATTTCTTTTATGAAATCATGCGTTTGGAATGTACATGGAAATCAGTTTAAAAAAATTATGTACAATGTATGTTGCAGTCAACATTTTTTACAGGAAGTGCTACATGCTTTGAGAGTTCATGGACATTTTTTCAGCATTCAGTAGTTGAAGAAAGGTTGAGTGGGTAGCTGCAGTCTTTTAGCATTTGCTAGCTAAGTGGGTGCTCTCATTTGGATTAGGAGTGAAGTGAAAGTAGAGAAATCAGTTTTTCATGTTCTTCTCTTTGAGATATGAAGATTTGTTATTCAGAGGAGCTAACTGACTACAGACAGGTACCACTTAAATGTTTTTGTTTGGCTCATAAAGTGTAGTAGCCATCCAGTTTCAGGCATCACCGCTTCCAAGCACCGCACAGGCCTGGAACAAGGGTTATCACTGCGTAATGACTTGCTAATGAGTGTGAGTAGGCCCACTGCATTTGGTTTTGGCATTTTTTATGCATTTAAATAACTGGCCAATACATGTCAGCAGTAATACTATTTGACCTGTTTAAATGTTCATTTAAAATGTGCTTGCTCAGTAAATGTAAAGTTCATCCATTTACTTCTGTTTGGCCATTTTCTATTACTGTGTGTGACTGAAGGTGCTACTGTTCATTCTTAGAGGGTGAAAATGAAACATGGGACGAGGGCCGTAGGTCATTTGACTTGTATATATTTTGCAGTGACGTGTGGTGAGGTTCATGATGGTGAGGCACTGATGTCGTCACAATCAGATTTACAAACATATAAACCAGGTGTCAGTACATTTGGCCCCGGGTCAGTTTCTCTCCCAGTGACTTGGGGCCAGAATAAAAAAGAATTTCAAAATAAAAGTTCCGAAGTCCGTATGAAATAGCTGTTTCCCCAATTTTCAGTGGATTCAAGTAATTAATTTCTTACAATTTTGTACGTCTCTGTTTGAAAAGAACAAGTCTTTCGTCCCGTCGTCTGGACCAAACCATTTAGCTCCTTTAGCGTTGGTCTCGGTCCTTTAATTATAACCTCCTGCTTCGACTGAAAGTCCAGTTTAGAAAACTGCTTGAGCTTTAATATATAATCTTCCTCCATTTAAAAAGTAGGGCCAGACAAGAATAAAAAAGTGAATTGCTAAAGTTGACGTGCTAACTCTAAATTGTAGTTTGCGGCCCCAATTCTGCGGGAGTTGCAAGAATCCCTGGGCTCACGAGTGCCCCCTACCATGAGGCAGGGTAACTGCGTGCCTCACCCGGTGCCTTTTCACAGCCGCTTAAAGCAGCAGCTTAGCACACAGCACAGTCAGTCCATGTGAGGCACGAACGGCCTTTGCCTCACACGCGTCTCTTCTCAGGATTTCAACGGTAAACATAAAAATTCAGCAATTTTGAGTAAAGAAAATAATAAAATTGCAAAGTTAAATAGAAAATAACTTTATAGTACAAGTCATTGGATAAATATAACAATTTCATTTATGTTTCTCTGTGATGACAGGTGAGGCACTGCCCCACCTGCCTCACCTGACCGCACAACACTGATATTTTGATAGTTCTTATCTGCAGTTTAAAGTTAGGAAAGAACTCAGGGGCTCTTACCTTTATTACACTGGGTTTAGATGGGCTACTTAAGGCAGGTGCAGGAGTTGCAGTATTGGTGGCAGTTGCAGTGATGATGTAGTTGAAGTAGTGGCTGTAGTTGAGAGTAACAGTGCAAGTTTTTGTTTTTTTTTTTTTTTAGCATGCAAACTCCACACAGAACGGGCAGGTGGCTCGGTAGTTCAACCCTGAACCTTCTTGCTGTGAAGAATAAGCTCTAGCCACTCAACCATCAGTAGTAGTTATATTTCTATACAAAGCTTTTCTGGTCAATAGTCATAGTGTTTGTCTCCATGGGGATTTTATTGCTGCTGTTACTCTGGGGTGGCCTCTCCACAGATCTGTCACTTGCTTATCTCCAGAGAGATATTTGTAATGCTTTCAAGGCAATGCAAACATGTATTTATTTATTTGAGAAAAGAGGGAACAGTGTATATTAATGGACAGATAAATGTAAATATGCCAGCCTTAGCTTTAGGCTTATTTCCATGTGCAGACCACCTGGCAGGTTGATGTTACAAAAACTAAAACAAACATACACTATTTACACAGACTATGTACAGCTGGACAAGACAGGTGGACAAGGACAACAGCAGTGATGGCACTGTCATGTTAGTACAGACATTAGACAGCAACATGATAAATAAGCCAGAGTGACACATTTAGAATCCTATTCCACTGTCTTGCACAGATTCATATTGCACAGAGTCCTACTGCACTGATTCCTGCTTCAATTTTAAGATTGATTGTAGATCAAAAAAGTATTGCACATTTTCAACTTTTGCACATTTTAGCTAAACACATGAACACATGTTTTTAAATACATAAAAAGCAGGGAAGCTGGTGCTTTTCCTCACTGAGAGTGGATTACTATTCCTGAAGGTAGAAACATCTCCATGGAAACGAGAATAAGGTGTTTAAAGAAAAAAAAAGTGCTTAAGTATTAGTTGTGTAATTATTGACATGTAACACGGCTCTGTAATATCAGCGGTGTCAGGAGTCAATACTATCTTCTGACATACCTCTACAATACACTGATACAAGTGACCATCGCTTTAGTTGCTGTGCAAGAGGCTAATAGAAAACATCCAATACAGTTTTCTTCTTTACATTCTCTAAGCATTGCTATTTCAGATACATTTCTGACCTCAACCTTGCAGCTAACCCTCAATAGGCGCATCCAAAGAGCCTGCAAGAGTCAAGTGCTTAATGTTTAAAAGTTAAATACTTTACTAAGACACATAAACGCCATACACAACCTTGGATGTGAGACCAAAAACTTGCACACCTGAGGGCCCAACAGGAAAGGAATAGACCAGTGAGGCTAAGGCCAAGCATCTCTCACTTGGAGCAGCCTCGCAGATCAATACGAACTGCTGATGTCTTAACACAAGGTTAGACAGATATACAGACAGCTCTGTGTCTCACTTTCAATCCTTATCATCGCTCCTCTCTTTCTCTCCGACACACACACACACACACACACACACACACACACACACACACACACACACACACACACCACCAGTGAGGAGTTGGACACGGCTGATGTAAGTGTACTGAAACTGAGCGTAAAGGTCACAAATGCTCGCTCAACCTCAGTCTATGCTTTTCAAGGGGAAGAATTTAAAGAGTAAAAGTACACAGTATTGGTGCACAGTCTTGGGAAGTAATGAAATACATGTTGCAAATATAGACTGTAATTGGCGGTATCCAGAATACAGTTACTTTTGTAAAATCAAACGAATACTTGGCACTATTTGATCTCACAGGTTAAGCTTCAAATTACAGTGGAAAATTGAAAACACATAGGTCTTGTGGAGAGTGAGCAAGGATTTTTTTTTTTCTTCTCTCTATTAGCAATGAATAAATGCATTATGAATCAAACATAAAGCTGCACAACTTTATTTTAAATATCCCTGCATACATTTTAGTGCAGGATTTGTATTCTGTAACTAAATACATTTTTCAAAGCATGTCGGTTCAGAGGTAAATATAGTAACTGTAATACCGGGAATAATTGCATTAAAATCGGTTTGAATCCCGCACTCGACATAAACATCATTGGTAGAGCAGTCAGATCCATTGACCCACAGGTTGGCGGTGTGATTCCAGCTCCCACAAGATGAATCCTGTTGTCAGGCATGACATTTGAGCCACCTTGCCCCCAGTGTCTGTGCACACTGGTGTATGAATGTGTGCGTGAATGGGTGAGTGGTTTCTTGATGTAAAGCTTTTCCACCTTCAAGGCTTTGAGTGAAGGTGAAAAAGCAGTACAGTATATAAAAATGTGACCATTGACCATGAGTCCGATGACTTCATTGAAAAAACAAAATCTTTACCCTATACTATCTGATAATGTGTTGTTCCAAATGATCAACTACCTAATATGCAGCCCATTATGCAACACACCAGCCAATGTAACCCTCAGCATTTACCTGGTGTGTTAATTTGAACTATAAATCTAACCTACTCTTTCTTTCAAAGTTGGAAAAAGGGAAAATAATGCCATTAAGTTGAATCTTTTGCTCATTTATTTGGTTTATGTAATCTTAGAACATGCACGAAGTTAGACAGCACTAGCCTGATGGATGCTATTTGAGTTTCAGGAAAAAATATCCTGTTGTTTTGTACTAAGCACGCTCTGTACTGCACTCATTGCCAAGACTAATGGTCAGTGAAGAGCCCCGCTGCTCTGTCACTGTCTGCGTGTCTCATTCAGGGCCTTGAAAAGACCAAAATGTCTCCAACTCCTCAGCCTTTTGTTATAAACTCCAAAGAGAAAGATACATGGATTTACCACTTACAATACAATCTTTCAACTATTTTGCAATTTTATGCCTATTTATGTGTTTTGTGTTCATATATATATATGTATGTATATGTGTATAATGATGTAACGTGCATGAAAGAGTCGGCTCTTCTGATCGGTTCCTTTACGTCCATGGTTGAAACCGGATTTCAGCTTTTAAAAGAACCAAATCTCATTTTCATGCGTAGATCAATGCTGAACCAAGACAAGAATCAACACAGAAGCAGAGCAGGTGACACGAGTGAGAGCTTTGTGCACAAACAGATCGTAATAGCAGTTAGATTTTAAATTATTATGTTCATAGTGCGACGGTGTATTTACATTATGCAGAATTTCAAAGGGTAAACACTTTCTGTGATTAGTTTGTAGATAAAATGAGTTCTCACATTGGCTTCTGTCAGGTAAATAAATGGTAAAAGAGCCAGTCTGTTTAACTGCTCTTTGAAATCAACGGATCCAAAAGATTCGGATCCCATAAAAGAGCCGGAAGTCCCATCACTAATACTGTATTATACAATATAATGTGGTCAGGGCATTTAGGTTGGCCGTTCTACATTTTCTTGCCTGGCACATTTATAAGCCTTAATTAGACTCTTTGTGAGGTAAAACAAATTCAAAATGCGTGAGAGGTGTTTTATTCCTGTGAGATTTCTTCAAGATCTATTTTCTATTAAGCTTAGTCCTTGGCGTAATATTTGCATTTCCCCATTCCTTTTAGAGTGATTGAGCGTGTTTATATGCGTTATGTTTCACGGTCAGTTAAGTGGTAAATGAACTGCACTTTTTATGGCACTTTTCTACCTGACTGCTACCAAAGCTCTTTAGTAATTCAGTTATTTACACACATCCAATGCACACGCTCAGTTTATTGGTGGCAGCCATGAGGAATAATATGGACTTCACCAATTTACTCAAGGACAGTGCGACATGAATAGACATGGTGGGCTTAAACAGAAAGACTTCAATCTGTCTTGAGCTGAATACAATTTTGGACCTTTTGTATTATTATTATTATTATTATTATTTATTATTATTATTATTATTATTATTATTATTATTATTAACATTATTATCATTATTATTATTATTATTTATTTATTTATTTATTTTTTTGCATATAAAACATACAAAAGTGATGGAAATATAGGATACAAGACAGAGATTTATAGTCAAAGTCAGCATATTTATTATCATGTTATACTTAAAGATCCACTGTGTAAGACAAGACAAGAAGATGACGCCACCAGGTTACAGGTCAGATCTGTGGAGAGGTGACCCTGCCCACAATCAAGAATGTACGCTTCTCAAGATGTGTCTGAGCAACAAAAACACCTGTAATAAATTGCATTACAAATAGATAAGGCAAATGTGTCTACACACTTTTGAGTCTTAAACTGCGTGTGTGTTATATTGCAAAATAATTAGATGTGGATTAGATGCTAATTAGCAGCACAGCTATTAGCCACATGACATAATTTGTCATTGTTGTTACTGTGATAGTGCTAACCTTCTTTGGGCTTGATTGCCTCCTCATTGATTTGTTCATCTCATCGAATCAATAGTCATCAAATAAAAATAGAAACTGCTTAAGATGTGGTTTTGCTCTCAACATTTTTTTTTTAAATAAGCTGTGTAATTTTACCAGGGCAACAGTAAACACATATTTTCTCAGCTAACACTTTTAAAAACAGAAGAAATAGAGAGAACCAACAATTAACCCCCACATGCCGATTGAAGTGCGCTCTTTCATGAATGGAATTTCGAATCACCACCGTGAACTCATATTGGCAAAGTTTATTTTAGTTTCTTAGCTATAGTACAACTGCTCTTACAGGACTTTCCTATGGCTTCACCGTAAAATGTGTATTAATGCTAAAATGCAAAAAGCAGGTTGTTGCTATTGGAAACAATGACATGTTAACAGTCAGAGTCACCTATGAACTTGAACAAAGTGAAAGTTGTTTTTTTTTTTTTTTTAATTCCCTCCTCATACCCTACACTTCTTTGTTTCATTCCCTTTAATGGTACCCCAAGTTTCTGTTTTTAGGGGAAGATTTGCCACGTATTTCTCTTCAGGGGAATGCTTTGCCTGGAATGTTCCACAGTATGGCATTAAATGTATCTATTTGGAGACAAGCAGGTGATGCCGCCATGTCAAGATACAGGTCAGGTGACTGTGTGAGAATGTTTTCAAGTTGTTGATTTTTTTTTTGTTTGCTTTTGTGCATGCAAGTTTAATGCTAAACTATGGAACATTTTAGGGAAATCAGTGACATCATGGAGATGAGCAGGTGGTGGAAATCGTCCACCTGTCATCCCAGCTTCCTATGTCTTAGTCTAATAGTCACTGTAATATATGTATACTTTTTTCCCACTGTGGTTGCTATGGTCGTGGTTGGCTGCTCTTGTGGCTGACAGGCTGGCACACTGAGCGGTCTTTTGAAAATTTGATCTTACATTTTTAACTTAGCATTTTGGGATTTTCACCAACTAAGAAGTGCAGCATGTGCAGTTCAGAGGGCAGAAGTTAAGGACTATTGTAGCTATTCCCAAAGTCTGAGTTGAGCAGTTTGTTTATCCTGTATCCATGACAACCCTGGATGGAGCGAGCTTTGCTAACCAGCTTGCTCCGAAATGCTACAGACTTTTTACAGCAATGCAACGGACTATCTACACCAAATATGGGAGTGAGAGTGAGGATTAGGAGAGGCTTTTCTGTTGGGTCCTGTTGATGTCCTGAGGGCTGCTACTCTCCTCAAACTGTCCTGACCCTACCTGTTGAGCTGTACTGATTGTTTAAGCTTTATTTTAATATTGTATTTTACTCCTCAATGTGCTTAAACTGCCGTTCAAGGACAAACAAAGTGATATTGATTGGCTGATTGATTGATAATATTGTTGAAATATTTCCTTTAAATATTCATAATGGCTGATCTGATCATTAAGAGCAAGTGCATTACTCCTGACTGTCAGAAATCACATACTTGTTATGATTTAATGAAAAAAAAAAACACACACACACACACACAATTACATTCTTTCTAAAATATGAATTTCTTATCTCTATATAACCCATGCATAATTTAGGGCATCATTAAAGGCAGTATAATGTCACCGCCAGCTTCTCAACTCGTGGCTTTGATAAGAAGACTAGCACATGTAATTCGACTGTGCAGACATGAGCTTTGGGATGAGTACTGCACTCCGCCACCCACTGTGAGGCATACACAGTTGTCAGCGGTTAGCCTAGCATTAGCAGTGACAGGGGGTGGAGCCACAAAAGTAGTGAACGGTCTGAAGGGTTTAGCTCTGTGTTAAGAAGGATGCTGGGACCTCCAACAGAGACGACCCTAAGATCCTCCAGCCCTTATGTAGGATGGATAAGGAGGATGAACATGCCAAGCGCTAAGTAATACAGACAGTCTGCTCAAAAACACAGCCTAGCAGAAGATGGTTCCTACATAAAAGAGGAATATGTATGCCTATTTGCCAAAGAAATCCATTATCAGAGATGTTTCCTTTTAAACCCGGATGTACCAGGTAATTGCTGCTACCCAAAATGAACAAACAAACAAAAAAAAAGTAAAATTTCTTCTGGCCCCTGCATAGAGATACCTAGTGGATGAATACTGAACTAAAATAAGCCGGAGTGGTAGTGACAAGATGGCTGACCACATGCTGTTTTGTTGAGATGGAAAACTACCAACAAAATCGTCTTCTCAGCAAACTAGCGGTTGGTAAAATTGTGGGTTTTTTGTTAATCTTTTTAGTAATAGCTTGCAGAATGTCTAGAAGTACGTTTTATATTCTTTTCGGGTAAATTAGCGAGCCCAATGGGTCAAATTTGGCCTTAATCCTAAATGAGTTAAAATTGAAAAAGTGGATATTTCAGTGTTCAGTGAACTTATAGCAGTAATTTAATGCAATGTTCATAATTTTCCAAAGAAGGTAAGGTTTCTTGGGTTTTCCAGGGTTAAAAAGCCTTTCAGGCACCAACTATTGAGGCCCAACAAAGTTTTTTTTTTTTTTGTTTTTTTTTGTGTGTGTGTTGACCACATCTAGTGATAATATATGAGAATATTACAGGATCAAATCGACCAATCCAATTACACAGGTAGCTAGTGAGTAACTTGTGAATTAACTAAATCAAACAATTTTTCCTAACCTTAACCATAACCCTGTTTCTAAACCTAACATGAATCATAACTCTGGTCCTTAAACCGACCAATTACAGCCAGCCGTCCCTCCAGAGCTTACTATCTAGCGCTAAACTTTTTCTAATGGGCACTAATTGTTTTATTCAGCTCATTAGAAGGTTGGGGTCGGAAGTAAACTTCAGACTAAAAGGAAATCCTTGCCTGTATCTGAATCTATCCAAACCAGGCAAGTTTATTTGCATAGCACAGTTCGTACACAAAGTAATTCGGCGTGCTTTACAGGATAAGAAAGGCATTAAAGTCAAAATACAACAAATCAAAACATAAATAATCATCATAAAAGTAATATTAAAAGAAGATTGCGGAATAAAAACCTTTCAGTCATATGCACAGCTAAACAGAACCTTTCTGAGCCTGGATTTAAACATTGTCAAAGTAGAGCTGAGACCTGCCTCACGCCTGCTTGAATACAAAAATAACCTGCTTATTTGATGAAATTGGTCTCTCTTGTTAAACCGAGTTGACTAAAGATTTCACAGTACACAGTAAGAGTAATATCGAAACACAAAAGACTGAACTATGGGGCACATTTTTTGATCCAAGAATAGTATGTAAGCGTGGACTGGTGTTCCTCCTTGTTTACAGCTCTCCTCACACGTGTCTTCATCTCCACTTTTGATCCCCTCACAGTTGTGCGGCTCGGTGGCTAAGCTAGCGTGATGGCGCCTCACACCGAGCAGCAGGTCTCATCCTTTAGCCCTGGAGGTGACTGTTTATGTTGTTTGTTTGTACAGCTCCAGACAAAATTCTACATCTGCTACCAAAATTATACCCCTTATTTATTCATCCCCTCTCTCTGCTTCTTTTGCATGTTGCGGGCTTGTGTTGGGCTTGTGTGCCAGTGTTTACCTCTTGCAGTCTGATCCCGGCTTATGCGCTGGTGAGTGGCAGCCGCAGCCATTGAAAAAGCTCTTGTTGGGGCACAATGCATAGGAAAAAGCTGGCTTAGGGGCACATCAATTCCACAGGCTTAAGCGGGAGAGATGTGTGTGTGTGTATGCCGCTTTTTGCATATTCTGTGTGTTTCTTGGATGCATTTCTTCAGTGCTCTCTACACAGCACTCATATTAAATGCTATCATAATGGGTGTATTGAACCAAATGTCAGATCCAAGCACGGGGATTACAGGGATCCTTGCCTTCATTAAACCTTCATATTGTTTCCTCACATCTGACAAGCAAGACAAAGTGTTAAGTATAAATGGATTTTGTTCGTCCAAATAAATATCGCTGCATCACTTGGGAGAAGTAGGATAATGATATCAGAAGGAATTGTTTAGCTTGTATTCTGTCTCCACTTTTGACAACCATTACAAAAATATAAGCTTGTACAAGTAGGCTGGCTGTCGCTTTTTGATTTCCTTTCATTTCATTTGCGCTAAAATATAGCATTAATATTTAAAGCATGTTCTGAAAAATGGAGTGACATTTGCAAAGCCCGCATTTGTTTACTGATTTGCACAAAGCCGTTTTAATGTCTTACAAATACAAAAGCAGTCTGTCGAAAGGCGGGGCAAAGTAGTAAAATGCCAAGACGTTGCATACAATTCGGGCTGTGTGTATATGCCCTAAATCAAACACAACATACAATGAGATTAGTTCGGCTAACTCAGTCTTACTTACCGGATTTGAATCCCAGAAAGCATCCATTTTGAAGAACATTATCATTATTTCATTTCCCCAGCAAGTGAACAACACTATTTTGTTTGATTACGAGCCGCGCACTCATGCATTATAAACGACCGGATCATTTCATTACATTTCCACTCATTGCTTGGAAATGGCACGCGATAAATCAGTATGCATGGCGTCCATATTTCTTATTTGATGTTAATTTCTCATTTCAGTAGATTAAACAGCATATTTGGGATAAAACATGGCTTCCCTTCACTGGGGAGAGACAGCAGATGCAGTGAGAAGATGCCGGTGAAGGCCATTTGCGTTGCTTGTATACTGCTCATTAGGTTGGACTGAAAATGCTAATTTCGTACCACGTTGGTTTACCTAAAGACAGTTGTTTTGTTTTTTTTAATTAGTGAATGGATTCTTAAAATATACATGATTCTTAAGGGTACACTATGTAACTTTTTTGGCCTTCTGCTTGTCTCCATCAAGATGTCACTTTTTTACTTGGAATATTTCACAGTATGTCATTAATCTTTTAATCTTCACATTTATTAAAGGTCCTATACTACACACAATTGACTCTTGTGAGCTTTCAGCCATGTTAGAATATTGTTAGCATCTCAACCTCTAACATATTTGAGTAATCCTTTCTTATTACTTTATCTACATCTCAAAGCTCAAAATGCTCTGTTCCACCTTGTGATGTCATGTAGTAGTAGTTTTCAGTTCAACAGCTAAATTTTACTTTTAGTTCAGTAGAGATTGACAGTTCCAGGGTTGAAAGTATCCAAATGATTACAGCAAAGGTGTATGGAGTTTAAAAACAGAGTGGAGCGTGCGACATCACAAGGTGAAACAGAGTGTCTTCAGTTTGAAAGAAGAACACAGCATAAATATGCAGGTTAAATATGTTAAACATGTGTGAAAAAAACAAACAAAAAAAATAAAACACACAACTCTGGGTATGTTTGTGATGAGGAAACATTATAAGATAGATATGAAAATAACATAATATGAGCCCTTTAAAACAGACAAACTATGGCCCGGGGGCCACACATGGCCCTTTGGGCTTATTAATCCAGCCCGCTGAACGTGACCTAAGGGTAAACGTTGTTCACAGTTTTTCCGCTGTCTTAATTTAACTAAAATTTAATATATTAACTATTAATGTAATTAATGCATTTGGAAAACTATTTGTGCAACCTATTAATGTAATTTGTATGCATTTGGAAAACTATTTGTGCAATGAGCCTATATATATGTATTTATATATGTGTGTGTGTATATATATATATATATATATATATATATATATATACATACATACATATATATATATATATATATATATATATATATATATATACATACATATATATATATGTTATATATATACATACATACATTTATATATGTATATACCTGCTTGTCTTCATGGAGACAGATGAGATTAATGCTATCCTGGAGAACAGCAGGTGACGGACCTTCCACACCAGAAAAGTTACGTAGTGCATCTTTAACTATTTCCGCTCCACCCTACTCAGTCATTCTAACAAATTATTTTTGATGTTTCATTATTTATAATGCAGTGAATCATGTCAGTCAGATTTAAACCATGTAATAACACAGTTCCTTCAATGAAAACATACCTAGAAGTGTAACTTGCTTCACTCACATTTTTCCGTTAGTCTTGTTAATTGGTTTTCTTTCTCTGAGCGCCCTGCTAAGATTTTCCCCTGACTGTTAATAGATCAGTAACTCTGAAGTCTCCTAACGCATAAAATATAAACAACTAGATGAACATACAGGCCAAAATAAATCATACGCCCCGCTAAAAACCTGTGGAGAGAATGAGTAAAACCATTTAATGGTCCTATGTTGCACAAACTTGATTCTTCTGAGCTTTAGATCATGTTAGAACATTATTACCTCATCAAAAACATAATTTGTTTAGATTGAATAAATTTGTTAGATTGCTGAAATTATCCTAATGATTCTACTGAGGGTATATGGAATTTAAAAACACAGTGGAGCACTTCCTGTATTACCACATGACATCACAAGGTGGAACAGAGTGTTTTATGTTTGAGAGAAGAGCCTAAATATGCAGGGTTTGTGTGTTAAAGTGTGAATGAAACAAGACACAACTCCAGGTCTGATGAAGAAACAACATTATAACATAGATCAGAAGATAGTGTAATATGGGCCCTTTAATAATAAGACACGACAGGAGATATTTATTTTGCTTCCATTAGTCCCTTTTTACCTTGGACTAAAGGAAAATGTAATTACACAACTATGAACAAATTAACCCTGTGACTGAGTTTCTGGGGCAGTGGTGACAAGCCAGAAGACAGCCTTAGATCCAAATGGCAAAGTCACGGGTTTGGTTGTGAGCGATCAAAGACTTCTCTGTGCCTCAGCCGAAGCCCAAGGGATTTACCCGTCTGTCCCCAAGATCGAATAGAAAAAAAAGGCAAGCTACAGACGATGAGAATGAAAGGCCAGAGGAAGAGGCAGAATGGTTAAGCATGGCTGAAAGGATAGGACTATGAGAGATTGGGAATTTTGTTAGGGGGGATGGGGACGTTGCCACAGCGATGGAGATGAAGGAGTGTGCGTGGTGAAAGGAAAAAATGGCATTAGGGTGAAAATGAGTGAAGAACTAAGAACCTCTGGGCTCAAAAGCTGCTTAGAAGATGATTGTAAGGATCACATTGGCCATCATCGCCTCTCAAACTCCCATCCCGTTCAAAGAATTTACACTGAAAAGAGCAGGGTGGCTGTGCGATAGATGGGGAGGGGGGTGGAGG
The DNA here is from genome assembly GCA_019594935.1 of Periophthalmus modestus. Lineage (NCBI taxonomy): Eukaryota > Metazoa > Chordata > Actinopteri > Gobiiformes > Gobiidae > Periophthalmus > Periophthalmus modestus. The sequence goes on from JAIEZT010001373.1 coordinate 21,681,891, forward strand.
TAGAATGAAAGACCCCAGGCCAGGCTTCTGCTAATCATCTCCCCCTCTTTTGTCACCACAATCGCTGACATTCAGCTATTGTTCCTCCTCACACTGTGTCTATGTATTTACTATCAAAAGTGTAATTATGAAGTGTTAATAGATGTGGCACCAGTAAGATAATCCTAAAACGTGGTAATTAAAGAATGATAAAATAAAATAAAAAACAAAAAACCCCAAAACAATAGAACCAAAATCCTTGCGACGGCTGCACCCATAGACTGTATCAAGAAGTGGACTAAGTGAGTGTAACGTCACTCATCTCGTTCGTCTCCAGCCAAATGAAGCTCAACGAGGCTAATGGTTATAGGGATGAATTTGGTGCCCAGTTCCATATTTGGAATTCTGACAGCGAGTATCATAGCAACCAAAGAACCAATCCAGAGTGAGGCTGCCCTACTCATCCGCTCCGTACGTTTAGCATGGAGTAGGTACTCAGCAATGCTGTCAATCAAACCCGCCTGATTTGTCTGTTATTAATGTTCATATCTTGATTTTACGGACACAACAGCAAAATGAGAACCCCAGGGTCGTAGAGCGGGCTAATACTAACATTTTACTGACGAGGCTCACTGCGGGAGTTACATAGAGAGTGGTAACAATTTTTCAATGTAAAGTTAAATCGGAGCCAGAGTCGATGGAGCTGGAAGTGTACCCATGATCACTTCCGACTTTGAACTCTGTGGCTAGTGGGTTACCTATGTCCATTTATATATATACAGTCTATGGTTTCACCAGCGAAATAGAACAAATCTTTGACATTTTTATGTTTAAGCCAGGGGTGTCCAAACTATGGTCTGGGGCCAAATGCAGCCCTCAGACTAGTTTTTATTGGCCCTCAGACCTCCCGCTGAACTGGCCCAACTGACCATAAGCAGTACTTTTAACAGCAAATTAAACTAAACCTAAATTTCTACCACTATAACCTCAAACATCACATTTCACTGTGATACAGACCTAAAATCGATGCGTTTCAAGCCTTATTAATACACAGCAGCTCTGTCAAAGCTGTGTATAAATCACTGCACTGATCACTGGTCTGTGGCCTCCGCTTCGAATATGTTTTGAGATCTGTGTAAACCCTCAGTCGTCCAGGTCTGATCCACCGCAAAAGACGATGTTTGGGCACCTCTGGTTTAAGGCATCACATTTAACACATTTAACTAATTTTATGTATGTATTTATGTACATTTCACTGAGCAACTACACAGAATTTGTGAGAAATATATTTATTGTAAATGATTAGATCTGAATGAACGTGACACCATAGCATTGATATGATGACAGTTCTTCGCAGTTTCAACATTTCTTTCTATTGCCTCACTATACAAAGCTCAACATTGTTCACTTTCTTTGGCAGACATGAAATTTGGTATCCCTTGGCCAAATTGGGGTATTATTTGTAATCTGTGTGTTTTGGCTACTAGCAATTGCTGATTTAACTGAAAACGTTCTTGTTGTATCGTCATATTTTATTGATTGCAGTCTCTTCTTTTAATATTTTTTCAAAGTTCACTCAAAGTTGGCGAGAACTGTCTTATAACTTCCTCATTATTATACATTACACATGGGGCAAATATTCCAAGATAAGGATAAGTGGCAACATGTCCCAGAAGAAGAGCATTGCACATTTTCAGTTAACTTGGGAATAAACCACCAATTTCCAGCAGCCATCAAAAGACGCATCTCAGCCAAACAATCTCATTATTTACCTGTATACTTCTTTAGGAGCACTTATGAAAAATCAATACGACTTTAAGTGTTGGCTATATTTGAAAGAATTTAAAAGCTTCGCCAGACAGTCCCTTCTGACTGGACCGAAGTGCTTTGTTAGCCAGCAGACTCCCTTGCCAAAACTTTCAATTTTAGCTCCTGAAGAAGGCGCTAGTATCTGGAAGCTAACTCCGGTATAAGCTGACAGAGGAGGCAGCAGTCGGCATTTCAAACTCCTCTGTTCTGAAGGTAAAAGATGTCTCTGAGGAGGCAGGAGGAGTGCGGTGGAATTTGCTGTGAGCATTTATATTAAAGAGCAGACTCAAACTCTCTCTCTGGAATATGGAGGAGGTGTTTTGGCATCATAAGAGCTTAGATTCTTGGACAACAATGAACAGGTTTGACCAGCGCATTTGTATAAGCTTCTGTGGATGCTGTATTGTACTTTAATACCTCTATACAGTTTTAGATCAGTGGTAGGCTACTCAAACGTTCACACCAAGTACCACTTATGATAACATTTGGCTTTCTGAGTATCATCAGATCATTTATTTTATTTTATTTGAATGCATGTTAATGAACAAACATGAATGCAAACATGCCAGATTATAGTCAAAGGCTAATTTTATCTGCTGTTCCAGGGCCTGGGGTCACAAAAGGGTCATGATAAAATTGCACATTACATTCACTGTACAGTTCCCATAGTTGCGCATTACATTCATTGCACATTACACTCATTATTGCACCATACTAAACATTGCACATTCCAGTCATTACACAATCCCCATTATTTCATTCAGTTTGCCACCCATTCAAGACAATTACATTCTACATCGACCCCTTTCATTTTGGCCCATACATGAAATTATGTCTCTATGGAACAGTTAAAATCACATTGTCACTAAACTCATACCACTGTATATCAGACCTAAATTAGTGCTAAACATGGTAGCGTCACATCCACTGATCCGAAGGTCCGTGGTTCGAATCCTGCTCTTGACATACGTCATTGGTAGAGTAGTCAGATCCACTGACCCACAGATTGGCGGTGCGACTCCAGCTCCCTCTGCTGACTGCTGTTGTCGTGTCAATGGGCAAGATACTTAACCCACCTTGTCTCCTTTCTCTGTGTAGTGTATGAATGTGTGAGTGGTCCCTCGATGTAAAGTGTGTTGAGTGCCTAGAAGGTGGAAAAGCGCTATATAACAACAAGGCCATCTACCATTTAAATATTGAAAAGAAGTTAGTTACGTGAGGCCAGGGTAGATGAGAGTGCTAGTGTCTACCATAGTGTATTTCATGGCATAAAAGACCATTCAGAACCACTGAACAAAAGAAATAGCTGAAAAAGCAACCGCCACCAGACAAACAAGATACCAGTATGCAAACAATAGTGAGAAAGGGGTGACTTCTAAAATTCATGTTCATGTGTTAAACAATACCTGACTTCCTGACAAACTTCATATCTTGTTGGAGAAAAAAACTTTGACTTGGACACCACATTTTGAGAAATACTGATTTGGACCGTTCAAAGACTAGACAGTGAAGTCATTATTCCAGTTAACTTTTCCAATCCCTTTGTTTGTGAATTACAATTTAGGTTAATTAAGATTCAGTTCACAGTGCACATTTTAAACTCAGTGAGGAGCATAAACAATACAAATGCCCGACAAAAGCATAATGTGTCTTCGTTGATGAAAGAAAACTATTATAGGCCTAAGGGGCACAGATAAGTCATAAATGTCCAAGTAGATTGTCTGTATTTAGCAGTGAGCACATTTGTTTACATAGAGCCAACACAAACTAAATCAGATAAATATTTCAATGCAAGACGTGATGTTTTTGTGGGAGTGATAATTACACTGGTCCAAAGCTAAACAGAGCACAGCTAGAAGTTAAGTGAGGTCAGCTCAAAACCTCCGTTTAATGATAAAAAGATATTTTGCATTGAAGTTATAATCTTACAGTGGGTGCTGGAGACCCAGTACACACATCTTTATATTAAAGAACATATATTATGCATTTTTATGGCTTCAGTTCTTTTTCAAATGTGCTTTTGCTCACAGTGGGATAAGTATTTTACATTTTCTAATTTAAAATAATGTCTGCATTTGGAAAATATACTCAACTTCACCATGACTCTTAACTACCTCATTGGAAGGCAGACAGGAGTTAGAGCTCCTTCTGCTGTCAGCAATGGAAATAAACAATGCAAAATACAGAAAAAAAAATCCTTATCGCCCGTAAATGCTATGCTAATAGAGCCATGCATTTGTTATGAACATAATTTGGCCATAGAATGACTCCGGAGCTTAGAAACTACACAGCAGAAGTTTGGAGATTTGTCTGTGATGCAATGACGCAACTAAACTGGCAAGATGTGCAAGGAACATTTTTGAGTTTTGATGAGGAGACAACACGGTTAAAAGCTCAAAAAAGTCCATTTTAGTAGTATGTGTTCTTTGTTCACTATGGTGCACACTGGTGTTTCTATAGCTTTATTCAAATTATTGACCAGTATGTTTGCATCTACTACTCTTTTATATAGTTCTTATGTTGTGGAGGCCAACACTGAGCATACAATCTGGTCACTTGGGTATTTTACATAAAAAGACACCCATCGATATCCACACCTACAACCGTACTAAGTTATATCAGCTCAATAACCTCTCTGTCCTCTACACTAACATACCCTGCAGACAAACAAACATCAAACTCCACTCCACACCACCAGCGCTATTAAACACAATATGCTTTGCAATTCCTGGCCCATTTTGCAGTTCATTTGAAGCAGCGGTGGATGTCTGGAGGGCTTGGTTCTGCTCGCTAGCACCTCTAGAGGCGACCTGTCACACACAGCATCATAAGCATAATCGCTGGAGCTCTGGGCTTGCATATTGAAAAACAAAACACCCACATTCCCACACCCACTGCACCTTCTGGCACTGGCAACGTGTGACATGGAAGTGCAAACAAAAACACTGCCAACTCCAGCCGTACACATCACAGGCATAAACGATGGAGAATGTCAACACGTTCCTTGCACTTATCCGCGCAGAGAGAACATCCTAGGATCACACGAGGAGAACACAGCAATGAGAGTGTACACTTTGGAAATAAATGAGAAAAACATGATCAGTGAGCAGAATGCTTCAAAATTGAATGCTTAAGGTACGCTTTAATGTCCCAGGTCAGGACTTTGTTAGCTTGAGGGTTTAACCTGTGGTGCATGTTTTTTTAGGTTGTTATGTTAGAAAAGCTCTGCCACTGAATGTTAACAAATAGTGCAGTCTGTAAGTCTTTTACGGTAATGGGTTGGGTGTTTTTCGATATGGAGACATTATTGCCTTTTCTGGATCGTTATGGCAAGGCAAGTTTTTTTGTATAGCACAAGTCGTACACAAAGTCATTCAAAGTGCTTTACAGAATAAGAACGACATTAAAATCACACAAACCAAAACATAAATAATTACAAATAATCATCATAAAATTACCATTAAAACAGAGGAGCGCAGAATAAAAACCTTTCAGTCATATGTACAGCTAAACAGAACAGTTTTGAGCCTGGATTTAAACATGTCTGCCTGTCTCAAATCTTCAGGAAGACTGTTCACAAACTGAAACTGTGATTCCCCATGTTTAGTCCTGACTCTGGGCACCAGCACGAGGCTGGTTCCTGAAGTCCTCTGAGTGTGAGATGGTTCATATGGCACTAACATGTCGGAGATGTACTTGCCATGGAGAGACTTGTTCACAAGCAGAGTTGCTTTAAAGTCTATTCTCTGAGCCACACGAGCCAGTGCAGAGACCTGAGCACAGGACGCATGTGCTCACACTTCCTGGTTCTAGTCAGGACCCAAGAAGCATGTGGATGTACTGCAGCTATTTTAAAGCTCATCTGGAGAGGCCAATGAGCAGCATACCTGTGATTTCTGCAATCTAACCTACATGGTAACAAAGCATGGAGAAGTCTCTGATTTGATGTGGCTTTTGACAGTTCAAGTCAGATTTTTGCAATGTGGATTTTTTACATGGTTTGAAGGTTTTAGCAGAGAGTTACTGATTTGATGTGGCTGTTAAAGTTCAAGTCTGAGTCTATGGGCCAAAGATTTCTAGCCTGATTTGAAGGTTTTCGAGAGAGAGAAACTTAAGGTGACTGCTGACACTTTGTATATCCACTCACTGATCTGTCTGGATGCAGTGGCAGAATTAATCCACTGGTCCATATTCATCTGTGCTAACAAGCTAGTTTGCTGGGTTACTAACTCCAGAAAAGTTCCCTAGTGCACCTTTAAGATATAGTGTCTGTACATGGATGACATTTCAGTTCGATGTTCGCGAGTCAGTATTTATACTGTCTATTATTTGCTCTTTTTGTGAGTAAAGTTCTCTTCCCTAAAGCTAAATCTGGCAGTCGAATAGCATTTTTAATGAACCGAACTCTAAACGAGGACAAATTAAGCAAAAATGGTATTAAGCATCGGTCTGCAACAAAACTAAGACGATAAAGGGAATGGGTAATTAAAGTTACATCAGCAGTCCTGTGTCTCTCATTACTTGTACCACTGTGTCAGATTCTCTCACATAAAACAATCATAAACTGGAAAAACAAAAATATTTAGCAGTCGCTGAAATTCTTGCCCAGTAAATGAACACAACACGAGGCCAGTGTTTTGGAAACGGGTGAAACCTAATGGTAATTTCTACACAAGAAATACCATTCATTTTCCTCCAGTTTCTACTCGGGCCTTTCATTGGTTTTGTTTGACCTTGTGGTGGGTAGATGCTTAACATCCCAAGAATGAAACTGGCACTCCCTAAAATGAATTTGGCTGGATGTGCATGAGGCTTATACCAAGTGCCAGTGCTGGATTTTTTAAAAAGACTGGCTCAGAAAGGCTAGACAAGTTTATACAAATGCAGCTTCTCACCACAACCACTCAATTTTGTTTTAATGTCTAAGTACTCATGTTGCTACCGGATAAAAAGATGGGAACGCAGCTATACTTGAATTAATCCTAATAATCCTGGTACTATAAAGGGCAAGGTTACATCTAAAAACAAGCAATTGCCTCCTGATACTCCTACTACCATATTTGTGCAATAAATCAGGATTAAATTAAGACTAAACTAAACTAAATCAGATCTAAGCAGGTCTAAATCACTCAATCTGGCACCAAATCTGGAAAAAGAAAACTGGTATAACTGGGAATAACGATAATAAATTTCAGCTAAAATGGGAAAATACATTTGGAGCTAGGCCTGTCATGATAACACATTTTGAAGAGTGAAATATTTTTAAAGTGAACAGACGATAAACGATGATATTGAAGCCATATTAAAGCAGAATTATCCCCCCAAAAACGATTCTAACTGTAAAATAAATAACGCAGAATGCAACACGTAGTTAGTTTGTGTCTATAATGAGTCACAGAAGTTCATAATTCCACCTTCTATTGCTCAAGTCTCATTGTGGTGCACAAAATTAATCAAATATTTCCCATTAGAACAAAGAAAAAGTACAATAAATACTGACCCATAAAAAATATTGTTCCATGTGTTATGTACTGAATGATAAGCTGATATAGTAATTATCATGACAGGTTTATTTGGAGCAGAATCAGGAAAAAGTTCTCAAGAATACCGATAGTTCAGAATAACTAATATCACAGAATTACTATTTTTTGTCACTTGTCTGTGTAAACCCTCAGTTGTCCAGGTCTGATCCATACCAAAAGACGAAGTTTAAATCTGTCAAATCGTTGTAACAGTGAAGACGTTTTGCTGCTCATCCAAGTTGTAGATGGGGGAGAGATTATGTCATAATCTCTTCCCCGTCTATAACTCCATCCTCAGACCCAGAACAAAGAGAACAATAGCAGGGTTGTTAAAGGTTGAATAGGGTAATTTCATCGGAAACTGAAGACAAGAGATCTTTACAGTTTGAGTGTAGTTAGCCCCTCCCTTCAGATAGACATAAGGCAGTGTCCACCAGTAATCTGACCAGAACTGAAGAAGTGGCTTGGATGAGCAGCAAAACGTCTTCACTTCTACAATGATTTGTCCATTTGAGATATTGCTATTTTGTCACTTGTTGCCTGGCAAATCCAGAATGATATCACTCTGTATTTTTTTATACAGACTGATATCAGTCTGATCCTCACGTCCTCCGTTGTGTCTCAAGCTCGGTCAAATGTGATCGTGCAATCAGATGTTTTTTTTTTTTATTTTATTTTTTTTTATTAGTGACTCATGGGAAACAAAGAAGCTCATTGGCCATCTATAAGTTACAATTAAAACCAAATTGATCTCATCTCAGATTAACAGAGTTTAGTGTATCGCTCACCGATTCTGCGGAAATCTGCGATGTTTTTCAGTTCCCTGTGATTTTTTTTTTTTTTGCTTTATTTTTTCCGATATGGCGAACCACGCCTGTCCTCGATTGGCTAATCCACCTGTCAGCCATGCCCATTTGAAAACGTGAAGATTCATAGTGACCAGACTCTTCAAGTTTGTAAAGTATTGAAGAAGTGTGTATTCTGGATCCCTCTGGATATATTTAAAAAGCAGAATTCACATTCTCAGTTCTAGTCGTTCCAGTTGGAAAACCATGTATACAGCACACAGAGCTGGTTCAGTCGTGACTAAATATTAATAAGAGAAGAAGGCAGACCATCTCACATTGAAATAAAGCTTTGGAGAGACGGGCGACAAGCAGAAGATGGGGCAGCTTATTATTTAATGTCCTAGTTGGCAGAGAGCTGTCAGAATGCCGGAGCTTAGCAGGGACTGACAGTGTAAAATCACCTCTTCTTCTTTCTCCCCGACGTGGACAAGCTTAATAAATTAAACGCCTCTACCTGCTTCCCTTAGCGTTTGATGTGGGTTAGACACAATTGGGCAGCATACACAAAGAGGATCATTCATTCATTCACAGCCTCATTACCTGGACTGATCTCTCCATCAAGACTTGTTCAGGTGCGCATTCATTTTGCACACACAATAGCACACTGATAATGGCTGAGAAGTTAGCAGAGGGTAGGCAAGCGTGGTTTCAGTAACTGTATGGTTAATTTGTAATTCAACTTTTCAACTCTAAACGCTGCCACAGCTGCCCCGGAGCACGCTGGGGAACACAAGACTGCCATTTGGGTTTTAAAACCTCTCCAAAGTGATCATGCGTCCATACGAATACACTGAAACTGGTGAAGAATCCAAGCAATTATGGGATTCCAGTTTTAAAGGTGCATTATGTAACTTTTCTGGTGGAGGGTCTGCTACCTACCTGTCTCCATGGAGATTATAATACTTTGTTTGGAATGTTCATAAACGTATTTCTTTAGCTTTATTCAATAACAGCTGTTTTTACTCCATAAAAAATCTTGAAAAACATGATTTCTTACTGTACGAGCTGTGTCGCCTCTCCACAGATCTGACCTGTAATTTGGCCAAATGTCATCCGCTTGTCTCCATGGATACAGAAAATTGTATACCATACTGTGGAATATTCCCAGCAAATAAATACCAACTCCATAGAGACAAGCAGGTGTTAGACGCTCCATCAGAACATAGTGCACTTTCAGATTAGATTTGAACCAATGGCTTCCCGTAGAAAATGTACCTGCATAGGGTGACTAAAGTTCTTCAAAATATGTCAGAATATTGGAGAAATAACACAAATTTAACCCGATACCACCGTTTAGCAAGGAATGCGATTCACTCCTTCGGTTAAATGATGAAAACTACAAGTCAAGCTAATGCATCTAAGCTAGTCCACATTCCTGCCTCTGCTCCTTATCTTCTGCTAACACACTATCAGACAAATTAGCAACGGGGTCCATTTAAGACCGCTGTGTGTGTGTACGTGTGCCTCTGCGATCGGCGCTAGGGTCCACTCATCGCCCGCACCTCCTCCCCTGGTGTTATTTATGGCTGTTTAAATGATCTCGGACACCTCTCATTTGTTTAGACAGCTCCAATTGGCTTTCTGTCTGAGGAGAGCGGAGAGGAGGAGGGCTTTGGAGCAGGGAAGAGGAGCGAGGGAAGAGGGAGGGAGGGGAGCGGAGACAAACAAGGACATACTTTGAGGAATGGGCTGGGAATGCAAAGCCAAAGAAGAATCTATATGTGATCTACAAGCACCTCCATCTTCTCTGGGGTTTGTGAAATGGTTCTCTGGTCAGATGAATCAAAAGATGAGGAAGAAAAAAAGCAAGAACAGACAGCAGTATTTCTGGATTTGTACATTAAACAGCTTGACAGTGTATGAAAAAGTAAATAAATTTATGACCTCTGCTGGATCATTTTTCACTGCACAATGGAAAATCAGTGTTCACGATCTAAAAGGCAGATGATTCTTGAGAGGAAAATCTTGATGAAGTTAAATGAAATTGGTTTAATTCACGATGCAGGGCTACGTTGATAATATCTGATACAATGAGTTTATTGCAAAAAAGGACTGACTAAAATCTGTATCGAGATGACCTAAAGACTGTGTCCTAACTCGACCAAATTAAACATATATACAGGGCCGGTCCTAGCTTTCAGGAGGTCCTAAGCTGAATTTGTCTCTGGGGCCCCCCGACAGCGGATGTCTCCTGGCTCAGCTTCTTGATTCACATTTAACAAAATTATGACTCTGCTCTCATCACCTTGACTGATTGTATTTGTGTTTATATGACCAACATCATATAAAACATCCAGAATGTCACAACTACCATAGTCACAAGAACAGTACACAAACATATAAGGGGAGTTAAGAATTCTAGACAAGTTTCTGGTGGACTTTGGGCTTACATTTACATTATAAAGGGTCCTTGCACCGGTGTAAATACATAGCTGTCCACACCTCTGCCCGGCTCAAAAACAAATGTAGCAGCAGTAGATATTTACAAATGTAATTGTTTGAGGGAGATATTTAGGCTGCTGTAAACACACAACTCCTGCTTCCAATAAAACTTTGTGATAGTTCTGTTTCCCCCAATCCAGCTCCATGTTCCAGTCCTTCTTTTGTCACCTCCCTGGTTTTCCCTGCAGCTGCCTCTCATTTTGGTAATCAGCCCAGGATTGCCTATATATACTCCCTCACTGCAGTTAGTTCTTGCTAGATTGTTGAACTGACAACAGCAACTCTCAAGCCCTGTTTCTGAAATACATTTATCCTGAAATTCTGAATCTACCTTGTCTTACAACATTCTGAACTACCAGTTTGTAGGACACTTTCCGTTACACTTATTAAGACATTTGCCTGCACTCTTTGTGTTGCACTTGAGTCCAGTTTTTCCAACGTGACAAACTTGATATGGTATTTTCAGTATAAATGTAGGGGCGTTTGGGGGCCCTCTTCTGGCCTGGGGGCCCTAAGCAGCTGCTCAGTCTGCTTATAAGCTGGGCCGGCCCTGCTTATATATATAAAGTACTTGTCCAACATGGCTGCACCCTACGTCTGGTGAAAGTTACAAATCTAAATAGAAACATTGATAGTACTTGTGTTATTTTTCCTTCAATTGCTTCGTACTGTCGATGTGCTGTCTCTAAGCCTGCTCCTGGGCAGACGTTGAGCCTCTGCAGTTACAAATGCGCTGCTATGCTTTGTTATACGCTGCTAGTATCAACAAAAGCAAATATACGCTCTTAAACATCGCTTTATAACATTTAATAACATCCAGGTTTCAAAATTAACAACCTTATCCACACTTTGGCTGATTTGAGCACTTTTCTAGTTTTTATTACTTGTCCGAGTCGTCACTGTGTACATATACGGTAATGTACTGCTCATTGTTTTTCCGATTTGACAACTGGAACACTCTGAGACTCTGAGAAAACATCATTCCGAGGCCTGAGTACCAACCTCCAGGGACAACTGGGACGCAGCATTGTTCCCTTGTATCCATGGAGATGTAGTGCTTTGCTGGGAATGTTTGCCATAGGACCTGACATATGACATATTTTCACTTACACGTGTTTTTACTGCACAAAAAGACCTTGGAAAAATGTATACTTGCTGTGAACAGTGTTGTCTTGCCACTGATCTGCAACTTGGTCTGATGCTACTAACTCCAGGTGCCAGAACTTGCAGTATAAAAGTCACGTAGTGCAGCTTTAAAGAGATTCAAACTTCTGTATTTAAGAGTTCTACTAGTTGAATGCTTTATATTACTCATTGTCCAAACTTTTAGACTATAAAAAGTCCAATCCACTGGCGTAGTAGGCAGGGGTGTGGACGGGAAGGCTGACTGTAGAGTTTAGAAAGCAGCATTTACAGAAGCTAACAAGACCAAAAGAGGCTAAAGACTGCAAGCCTCTAACTCAGGAGGGATTCAATTTATTTTGTCCCTAAAGAAACCCAGAGTTACTTTTCAGCATCTTGTGTTGGCTCATGATGCGAACAGAACAGATCAAATCCAAACTGAAGTCACTTACCCAAGCATCTCTGTCATATCACTCCTCTGGCCTGCAATAACCTCAAAACAAACCCCTGCAGTTTACCATCCAATAACGTCCTCACCTGCAGCTCATTAGCGACTTTAGAAACTCGCTCTTCAGCCTCTGCAACACTGCGACGTGAGGAAATTAATGAAGCGCTACCTGGTAAAGCAGCATGGATCATTTTGGTGAGATTATCTTACAGCCAAACAGCAATTAGCTTTCCCGGGCTAAACTGGCTTGATGCAACATAATGATTTATAACTGTGGTCTTAAGCTGCTTGCGTTACAAGGGTACTTCGTCATCTTCATTTGGAGACTTTGAAGAAAAACTTGGACATCGACTGACTGATTACTGGTGTCCGATGGGAGTATTTCTTTCATATTACAGCTCTTCCTTGAGGTCTAAAATGTTATCATATTTTGTTCAATGCTGAATTTTTTAAGGATCGGTTTTGGCATGTCTTATCTCCCAGTATGACTATAATACATAACACAACATGCATCTTCAGCATCACATTTAAAGGGCAATACTTTAATAAATAACCATGTTTTGGTGCATTGCGTGCACTCTGGTTTTTTACCACGTTTATTAGAGCCCGCTTTATAGTTACAATCTATGACACCCATGGATCATTGTTATAATTTACACATTTAAAATCACAATATTCATCTACAGTAAAATAACTTAATAAAAGATGGAGAGAAAGACAGATAGACAGAAAAAAAATGATGCCCAGTGGGAGCAGACGTCACCATAAAGGTCATTACAATATAGAGCTGTGACGGTGTCTGCACCTCCTATGGATTGCTGCAGATCACACTAACGAGCAGCAGATTTTTTTTTATTTTATTTTTTTTCTCTTGTGCCAAAATGAGTATGCACCACTGCCAAATCCTATGTGTATCACTGATTAAGAAAATAAAATTTGAAAACTAAGTAAGTACAGAGCAGTGAGTGTCTGCCGGTGGCGGTGAAAATGGGGATTGATCGGCAAAATGGTGTCTTAAAAATGAGCGATTTAAAGATTGCTCAGACATGCACGAATCACTCCAGATACGACTATGAGGGTGTAAATGAGAAGGGGAAACCACTATAACCTGGTTAAAAGCTCTGAAAAGTCAATTTTGTGTAATTAGTCTCCTTAAAAAAATAATAAAAGTATTAAATGCACTGGTGATATGTGCTGAATTCACCAGTCTTTCTTCAAAGCTACCATTTTGTTCAGCCTCACCTGGTCTCTGGTCTTCTTCTGTCAGGCCAAGCCCGGCACACGATCAAACAGCAGTAACGTAGATAGCATCTAGTGGTGTTATGTGAGAATACAACAGGGCAGGTCAACCAATCTCATCACATGTGGCAGCTTTAAATGCAGGATCTTGCGGCTTTCAATTACGCCAATCACAATTATCACTATATCGACTTATGGGCCGATATATATGTTAAATGGAACAATCATTTTTGAGGGTCAGTATTTATCGTGGGTAGTTTTTTCTTAGTACTAAACAGGATCTTTTTGTTATTTTTCCTGTTTTACGATTAGATTTGAGCTATGGAGGGTTGAATAAATATATTGTACTTCAAAATGTGTTATCGTGACAGGTCTACTTTCAATTGTACATGTAAGTGACTAGAAGAAGACCTAACCCTAACCTATGCAGTGCTTGATCATGAGTGAAACAAGACAATTTTATGTTATTACATCTATTTAAGTTCTGGTGTCTAATTTGATCTGTAGAGTTGACTAATATCGTCCACGCTTCATCATAGCCACGGGACTGTAAGGGAGTGTAAGTTGACTCAGAACAGCACTATTCCTAGTAGAACGTAGTGAGTAGCAATAATTCACTGTTAAATTACTTATCTCGACAGTTGGGATGAAATTATGTTTGCTGTGACACCTCTGGCCACTGATAAGTTACTGCTCCAGTTTTAGAGACTAGATTTATGACAGATGATATTTAGCTTTTTGATATTACCGGCTTTGCTTCTGGGGGCAACATGGACCCGCATGAACCTCACTACTTCGATAGTTGTAGAAGCGCCAGTTATTTGCACTTTTTAAACAAAAAGAATGGGATTTATATTGAAAGAAAGAAGACTCAAGAGTGCAGTTCATTTCAAACAATGGTAGTCAGCTGGTGTGTGGGAAATATTTATGTTTTGGCACATTTTAAAGGAAGACAGATGTATTGCATAGTTTATTTTAATGCTTGTTTCATAAGTGGTTAAAGGTGCTGGCTGGATAAAATGCTGCCAATTTAAAAAAATCCATATCTCGGTATGTGTAGGTTCGTTGTTTTCCTGCGGTTCGCGTGTCATGTGAGAACTGCAGCCTTATTTGTTTGATTAGACCTCAGTGGGGACGACACAGAGCTTCACAACAGGAGGGGATGCTCTGTTTGCTCCCATCTCCAACACATATCACAGCATTCGAAATATTCTGATGTGGACTGTGTCTCTGTTCAATTAGACCCCGATGTTTATGATGCCATTCCTGCTTTTATGTGCCTACGTACTGCGGTCCCCGGGCGCTCTCATGTTAATTGGCACACGGGCGTGCTGCGTTTGTTGTCGCTAGTTGTTTCTGACAAGTTTAAGGTTGTACAGCTATGTAAACAACTCAGGGTCAGCTGACATGGAGAGCGCTAGCCTTAAGCAGTACAAATGATATAACAGGGTTGTGCCGTAAGAGACGTGAATATACAGGAAATTATAAAGTTAAGTTAATAAGTTGTGACTCCATTGTGTTAAATCAATGGAGAAGTCTCACATATTCCGCTTTAATTGGCAATAAGCTTAAAACTCCCACGCATGTTGTACCGCAGCGATGCCGTTCGCCTATGTTCTCGGAGCATACTTGAAAAATCTAATTGTGGGAATGTCAGCGCCTCGCCCAAGGATAATATTTCTACCACAAACAGGTTATAACAGTAAAAGAGCAAAGAAGAATAGGAAAAAGGCAAGGCAAATTACACAAAGCAATTCAAAGTGCTATACACAGACATTAAAATCATAACAGAAGAAATTAAAACATAAATAATCATAAAATTAAGATTAAAGGAGAAAAGTGCTGGATAAAAACCTTTCAGTCATATATGCACAGTGAAACAACCTGTTTTGAGCCTGGATTTAAGCATTGTCAAAGCAGAGGCCTGTCGTAACGTCAGGCAAGAGGGACCAAAAAGACAGAACTCGGAGAAAGTTTAACAGTGTTTATTTACAGAAGTGCTAGGTGCAAAAATTATGGTAGATCAAACGGTGAGTCGGAAGCGGGATGTTTGCCATGGTCCAAGGGTAGAGCGTGGGTAGCAGAGTCTGAGACGGGACGGACAGTACCGGTAGAGAAGTACAGGGTCAGAGGCTGGAGAGCTGAGCAAAAGTATCCAGTTTAGCAAAGTCAAAAAGCGAGAAAACATGAACGGAGCCAAACAAGAAGTACCACAGTGATACACAGACGATCTGGAGCCGAGTGTCAGGTCCTGGTTCCTCTTATCCTCCGCAGGTGAAGCTGATTGCAAATTAGCTCCAGGTGTGCACGGGAGGAGCCAAGATCTCCGCCCCAGCTCCAGGCTCAGACACAGAAGGGAGAGGAAAAAGACCAAAAAAATGCAGGACAGACAAGAGTCGTGACAAGGCCTGTCTCACATCTTCAGGAAGACCAGATTTTAGCTGCATAAAACTGAAACGCTGAAGGTCCCTGCAGGAGGCCGGTCCCTGAAGTCCTCAGAGTGTGAGATGGTTCATTAACATGTGGGAGATGTGCTTTGGTGCTGGTCCATGGAGAGACTTGTTCACAAGCAGAGCTGCTTTAAAGTCTATTCTCTGAGCCACAGGAGCCAGTGCAGAGACCTGAGCACAAGACTTATGTGCTCACACTTCCTGGTTCTAGTCAGGAACCGAGCAGCAGTGTTCTGGATGTACTGCAGTTGTCTTAACGCTCGTTTGGAGAGGCCAATGAGCAGGCCATGACAGTAGTCTAACCTACTGGAGACAAATGCATGGATAAGTCTTTCTAAGTTTTGTTTTGACAGTATACTTTTGATTTTTTTTTTTAAATGATTTTTACATGGTAAAAAACTGCAGATGTTACTGATTTGATGTGGCTTTTAAAGTTCAAGTCTGATTATTACTCCTGGATTTCTAGCCTGATTTGAAGGTTTTAGAGATAGAGACTGGAGGTGACTGCTGACACTTTCTCTTTGTTTCTGTGGACCAAAGACTAAAAACTTTCTCAGTCTTGTCTTAGAAAGTTGTTTGTATCCACGCACTGATGAAAGGGAAGACTGAATCCACTGGTCCATATTTACCTGATGGCAGTGAGACATTGATCTGAGTGTCCTCTACTATAGTTACTGCACAATCTAAGGACCCAGAAGACAAAACCGGCTTGGCTGCTCTACTTGTACTTGAGTACATTTTTGTTATGAAATTGTACTTATATTTAAATACAAATGTTTAACACTCATCAACCACATCCTAAATTCTCTTCTCCTTATAAGTACCACAGTGACAGTACAGTAAATCCTGAATCCAAATTCAGTGTCTTGAATGAGTCTTGGCTGTCATTGCTGCAGATTCAGAACCTTGATGTTTTGTTATTGCTGCCTCCTTTATACACATGATTGATCTTTTTCATTTACTCCGTTTACATTAAAGAGGCACTTTTAATCACTCGCGCTTGACAATGCATGTAATTACAGGCACATTTCAGCACCTTCGCAAGTCTAATACATTCTCTCTCACCTAAGAGATCACAGAAAACATGCAAGGCATGCAGTATCTAAATAGTGACAGTAGTGTGCCGTCAGGGCCAGCACTGTCAAAAAAAGAGTGAAACTAATTATTTTATTACATTGATTAGATGTAATAAAATTGTTAGTCATTAGATGTGGATTTTTTTAGATCTAAAATTCTCTCAAACATAACATGACTATCTGGTTTGGTGTTATTTTGGAGGTTACACAGAAATGCCCTCTCTTTCCTTGGGCCTTCTGTCTGCAAGCTGCTGACCCTTGTGTTAAAACTGACCAGTCAGATTGTCCCTTTGCAGCTGACTGACAGGCAGACACCAGCTCCAGTGCATTGGCTTAGTGCCGCTCAGGCCAGCTGTGGTCAGCGCTGGGCCAGATTGTTTGCTTAGTCTGTTTCACTTTTGAAGGAGTTTGAAAGAAAAATACTTTGTTTTTGGAAAGAAAAATAATTTGTTTTTGGGATGGGAAGAGGAGCAGTTCATGTTTGTTACCTAAGTTAGTTGCAGTGAAACGTTCAGAAGAGAAAACAATCAGGGTCAATGATTTAGTGACACTCGAACGTCAGAGAGCACAGAATAAATGAACTGTTGGAATCGTGGATTTATACTTACATGGTTGGGTTTCACATCGAATGGCGACATGCAGCCACCGTGTGTGAAAGTACTCTTCTGTCACTATAGCTATACCTTGAAAACCTCATCTACTTGTCTCTATCTAACTATCCATACTATTGACAGCCCAGTTTCAGTCACTTTGCATCATTATACATGCAGTTCTAAACCTTACAGAAATACTTCCCTCACCACTGACATTGTGCAGTACAGTATATAGTATAAGGTGCTAATTGCTAATACAAAGAGACCGGTAGAGGATCCATGTGCATGTGGAGGGGTGACCTCTGATGGCGTGTGGATTTGTCTCAGTGATGCATCTCCGTGACGACTGCGCACGGAGGCAATAAGCGGCACACTTTACAAAGTAAGAGGGGATTTTTCTGCAGCAGGGACTACCTCCAAGATAAGTGGGTTAAATAAATCCGACTCAATGTAGGTAAATGAATAAGCACTGGGAGACATGTGGAACTAGGCCAATGTAGAGAAGGACACATGGTAAATATGCATCAAAGATATGAATGTGAAGGTAAGTGAATGTAAGAAAAAAAAAAAAGATAATATGGAAGACTCTTAAGAAAATGTCGTTATGTTAGTAGATTAGAAAATAGTTTAAATAGCAAGAAATGCCATAATAAACCAACAAATCCCAGCCCAGCTTTCACTGTCAAAATCTGAGGAAACATATAATCTTTTTCATTACTGACATTGTTGAAGTATATGGACAACACTGAATTCTCAAGAAAATGTTTTAAAGTTCAGACAGCACATAACTATTACAAGGATAAAAAATACAGAATTTTTTCTTTCTTACACATGCTGCAATTTCAAAACAGAATATAATACTGAATTAAATTCAAAGTTAAAGGTGCACTAGGTGGGGGTCTGCAAAACTGTTTGTCTCAATGGAGATGTTAATGTTTTTTGTTTTTGTTTTGTTTTTTTCTGGACTGTTCCACAGTATTGCCTTAAACTTATCTAGCTTGCATTTATCCAATTACAGGTGTTTTGATTGCTTATAAAGGCCTTGAAAGACATGTGTCTGTGTACATCACGAAATGGGAAATTCAAAATTGGAAAACATAAATTTTCCATTTCCCAATCTCAAAACTAAATAGAAACTGTGGAAGCAATCCATTATTTGTTTTGGGTTGGAAACCAAAATCGGGAAACAAAAAAATATTTGGTATATTTTATTAATTGCAAGCCCAAATTTGATTAGCTTTTTGCCCATGTTTTCCTCGAGGAGTGCCCATCACCGCCCCGTGGCCAGTGTTCAGGGAAACTCAGCACATTCTGGATCTGGGGACTGGGTGTTGTGCAGAGGCAAAGCTGCGAGCAGGTGAGAGGGGGCGGCATATGCCCGTGGATACACTGTCCGTGGATACACACAGAGACCCGTGAACATGCGCACACACGCTCGCTTCTCCAAGCGCTGTGGTCTATTCTTTCTTTCACCTGTGGCTAAATACGCCGTGAGGACTGTACGTGCTGATGACAGAGGAAAAGCTTTTGGAATGACACACAGACCCAAGCTTATCTGTGCAGACAGAGGCAGGAGGAGACTAGTCTCCTTCTGGAGACTGATATTGAGTTTATCCGAATGGCCTCGCGTTTTTTGTTTTTTTTTCCCCAATTCCAAACACTTTTACTGTCACCGGGGACAGTGGAGGTTGGCCCGGGGTCGACCATGTTCACGCTGCACCCACCTGCTCCAAAGTTCAACTGCTCTGAGTTCTCCTGTTTCAAGTGCGCTTAGAGCTTTTAATGCAGTCCAGAATGCACCGCTCTTGGGGCGAATGCTCTTTTATGTCGACCTAACTAGTGGCAGTGTGAAAACGACCTAACAGGTGGTAGACCCTCCACCAGGAAAGTTTTACCGTTCAAGTTTTATAAACTGTTCCTTTATTTCGACAGAGAAGCATTCTGTTTTTTGTTGTGAATTTAAATCTCCCTGTGATGACTTTGCAGACGGCTAATAAGCATTTTCCATCACTTGCATTGTTGTTCCCTGATAAGTTCATTGCAGCTGCAGGACCTTGTATGAAACAAATGAAGGACAAAAAGTTAGCGGCTGCTGTCCCGTTAGCCCGCTGCCCCTGCAATCAATTCTCTTGTAATTACCAACAACGGCATGTGTCAGAGATGTTTATCTTATCTGTCTGGACGCTTTGATAATGGGCTTTTATCAGTGGAAATGACTGGTGAGATCTTTACCACCGCTACAATACACAAGGGTATTCGAGGTCAGCCTCTACCAGAACAGTAGTTTATCAGATGGAGAGGGTACTGTTAGAGCAAAAGTTTTGAAATAGCTAAAAAGAAATGTTTTGTCTTTTAGAGAGGGGCTAAAACAGAACTGCAACCTTTTGCTTTTTGGCCCTTTTGTTATTTTGTAGTAGTCCTGTGAAAGGCTGAATATGGTGATACAAGTTGAATCATGATCTCATCCCTGTGACATTATGTCTCAAATTGCCATGTCAGGGTTCATCATTTTCCCTTGAATGCAGCTCTACGCTCAAACAAAAAAGTGAAAAAAGTGAGTGCCAGGTGGGTTCAACCAAGTGCAATGAAGTGTGAACTTTAAGAAGAAATAGATGAGTTACCTTTTCAAGGCCATATAAAAGATATGGTTTGCATGAATTGTGATAAAATAGAAATTGTGACGTGGCTCCAAGAAAAAGTGTTTGATTTTATATATATATAAAATATCAATTTATTTATTTATCATGTTGCCCACCATTAGTCCATTGCAACATTTGATATGTTGTGTAATATTTTTGTGTATGCGTTAAATATGTTTGCAGTGTGGGGGTTTATTCTTGCCTAATCATATTCATTCTTTATGCATTCGGGTATGTATGTAGCATTTAGTATAATTAAGCATTGAACAACATAATCAAAGGTGTATGTTTGCTGGTAGTTTGGTGTTAAAAATGCAGGTCATATATTCACTAGAACTATTTTGTTTTGTGTAAAAGGTACATCATCCAGTTGCATTGGTGAGCTTAAGACTGGAAAAAAAGGGGCAAGAGTATAGAATGAATGAGCCAAGGAACACATTAACAGAACACTAGAGCACCAACCCTCTTTTTGGATGTCCCTGGTCTGGAGTAATCATTTCTATATAAATGTCCTACAAAAGGTGACAGTGGTGAACCCGTAACAGGTGATGCTCACTGGGAGTAAATAGACTGCAGATAAGCACATAAAAATACACCGTCCAATTACAAGTGGTCATGATGTTACCCTGGCTCTGTGCGGCTATTTAACAGTAACAGTGTTAATAGGAACGCAGCAGAGTAAGTGTAGTTGGAGCTAAGTAGAGTGTTCTTGTTCAAAAGGACGTAGTCTGATTCATCACCACACACCCCACTGGGAAATGAGCCGTTCCCTGCAGAATGTTCATTTGTCTGTGTCACACTGACATCACATGTGACATTATTCAAGTGAGGAGTGTTTTAAGCATGCAGCTGTGTGGGAGCGCTCACATCCAAACTCCTGTGGCCTCTTTCTTCTCTCCCCCTGATATTTCTTTTCTCTCCCGGTGTCCAGCTTTCTCATCCCCCTGGGTGTCCTCTCTCTGCTGGTGTTCACATCTTTCTAAAAAACATATTGTTTTATTTTAGAGTGCTGACCCATTCAAAAGTCTCCCAGATTCAAACAAAGCCTGATCTGAGAAGAGTCTTTGTTTCTGTGCAGAAAACATCCAGCTGAACCCAACACGTCACTGTACTGTCTCTGTTCATATCAAAGCAATGTCACCAGCAGCATTCAAAGGCATCACAAAAGTTTGTAGTTTTACCAAAGACTTATGAAACAAATGAAGTACTCATGTTTTAAGATGCCAAATATCTCTTAACACAAATAACACATTTTGAACTTTTGATAATAATTAGTGAAACAACGTCATGCCTCTGTTGTTGTTCATGGTTCTTGAATTCAGTGACTTGTTCAAACTCAGTCTTCTGCATGCTGTGCTTTCAAACCAAGGTCCTCTTTAAAAATGGCATCTCCGCTTCCTCAAGGTCTCCTGTCTGGTATATTCAATATTTCAATTCTGTTCATAACCAAACCATCTGCCCTCTGCCCTTATGTCTGAAAATACTTAACTGCCATTTTGCAAGTAAATTTTCTTTTTTCCATTAGTTTTCCTGCAGCTGAAGTGTCAGAAGTATGCAGAACACGTGAAAAAAGATAAGTAGTGATCAGTACTAAATGCAGGCAGTAGAGAGGAAGACCAATGGGAAGAGATATGGACATTTTAAAAGAGAACATGAAATAGTTTTTTGAGTTGGGGAAAAAAAAAATCATGCTGAAGAGAGGAGAAGATGGAGCCAGGTGATTTGCTGTAATCCCCGAAAAGTAACCAAAAAAAGAAGGGTGAGGACGGGATCTGGCGCAAAGCCTATTCCAAATAAAAACGTACATAAATCACAAGTCAGACCCATATATGTAGAGCATGATTTGAGTTCTACACCTGTTAAATGTGATCTGTTCTGTGATTGGCCAATCCAGTGAATTTGAGGTCAGACGCACAAAGTTCAGGGTGGATTTGTGTGAGTTCTTGAACTCATATTTCCTTTGTGGCAAAGTAATAGACAACCCATGTAGACATATCTACAGGTATACATAGACGATTCTGTGACACTGACCCATAAAGTGATCATAAGGTCAGCTCACGTACACTGCTCCACTGGAGTCCCACACGAGGAGAACTCCTGCTCTTCTAGTGTGACTAAACACACATTTACACAGGAGTGCATAATCACCTATTTATGTTTTATTTATGAAGCGGCTGCAGTCAGAGTGCTGTTTACCTGTGCTAAATGCACTTCACGCCTTCATCTCAAAGCTAACGGTTTCTTAACAAAGTGCATTAGATATAGGAGCAGTCATCAGATGAAGTAGCAGCCATCAGACATAGTAACATAGTCGTAGCCACTTCTTCCTTCTCTCCTTTCTTTGCAAAGCAGATAGACACACCGGCAGCTGTCTGTTAGGTGTTATTGATTGGGTCTTGACATAATAGGAGCAGTGTGTTAGCGTGTGGTGGCTCCCAAAAAGCAGATACATATGCTTTAGCAAACAAAAGGCCAGAGACGAGGTGAGCCACAACAGCTGCCGAACAGGTGTTAAGTGATGTCTCCGTTGTACGGCAGAGCTGTCAATAATTATAACAGTGCAACACACAGGGGAGCTAGTGTGGGAAAAACATGTGAATAACTGTGCATAATTTAAATAGATGCAGAACACTATAACTTTTATTAAGACTATGTTCAGTAAGGTAGATTATACATTGAGGATACTGTGTCGCTGGAGTCAAGTTTTAAACTTTCTTTTTCAATGTTTCATTGAAGACAATGGTCTGTGGTTTTCTGTCAAAGAAGTTTTGGGTTCAATCCTCCACTTGTTCTTCTTCACACAATCCAAAGATGTGAATGTGAAAGAGAAAATGGTGACTCTAGAATTACCCAAAATCATGTGAATGTTGGTATATGTTTCAGAATTATGGAAATTTGGGGTTGTCGCTATACCAATTAACAATTCAAAACAAATATAATATAAATATTCCATCTTTTGAGTGGCCAGAAGTCCTCAGACCAGTGCATACTGGTGTTGTGTCATTGGACAAGACACTTCACCTATCTGCCTATGACCTTGATGAGTGGCTTCAACCAAGTGCAATGAAGTGTGAACTTTCAGAAGAAATATAGATGAGTGAGTGATTGGTAGTTAGAGAGGACAGTGGACCAGATTAGCAGCCTTGCTTCCACCAGTCTACCCCAGGGCAGCTGTGGCTAATGATACAACTTACCACCAAGTGTAGAGTGAATGAATAATGCACACAATGTCAAAGTGACTCAGAGCATCTGTGGGAAAAATAAGATAAAATAAGATAAGATATGCCTATATTAGTCCCACAGTGAGGAAATTCCAGTATTGCACCGCACAGTTAAGAACAGAAGGAAAATGGTACATGCAATAAAACAAGATAATAGATAAATAGCTTAAAATAATTTTAAAAATAAACTAAAAATAGACTCTAATCTAATATAACATCTCCATAAAGTGACTTGAGTATTGCACAGAGGTTTGGTTGAATGACACATGTTCAGTGTTAACAGTGTTCAATGTACAGTCTGACAGCAGCAGGAAGGAAAGACCTGCGGAACCTAAGATAAGATAAGATAAGATAAGCCTTTATTAGTCCCACAGTGGGGAAATTCCAGCATTGCACCGCACACATAGAGAACAGGCACACATAGAGAACAGAAGAAACAGGGTAATAGATAAATAGTAAGAAATAATTTAAGAAATAGATTCAAAAATAAAACTCTAATATACACATATATATACATATAGATATACAAAGTGAAAGTGATAAAGTGACTTGGGTATTGCACATGGGTTTGATTAAATATGGTTGAATGACACATGTTCAGTGTTAACAGTGTTCATTGTATAGTCTGACAGCAGCAGGAAGGAAAGACCTGCGGAACCTCTCCTTCACACAGCGAGGGTGAATCAGTCTGTCACTGAAGCTGCTCTCCAGGGCAGACAGACAGAGCGTCCTGCAGGGGGTGAGACTCATGGTCCAGCATAGAGATGACCTTAGCCAGGACCCTCTGTCCCCCCCCACCTCTGCACTGAGTCCAGAGGACAGGCCAGGACAGAGCTGGACTTCTTGATGATCTTGTCCAGCTTCTTCCTCTCCCTCTCTCTGTGATGCTGCTGTTCCAGCAGACCACACCGTACAGGATGGCTGATGCCACCACAGAGTCATAGAAGGTCTTCAGGAGTGGCCCTCTCACTCCAAAAGACCTGAGTCTCCTCAGGAGATAGAGCCTGCTCTGGCCCTTCTGTACAGTGCGTCTGTGTTGTGAGTCCAGTCCAGTTTGTTGTTCAGATGAACACCCAGGTACTTGTATGAGTCCACTCTCTCAATGTCCCTTCCCTGGATGTTCACTGAGGGGGCAGTAGAGTGGCGTCTGCGGAAGTCCACCACCATCTCCTTGGTCTTCCCTGCGTTGATGATGAGGTGGTTCTGCTGACACCAGTCCACAAAGTCCTGCGTTAGTCCTCTGTACTCCACATCGTCGTCATCCTTGATGAGGCCAATGATGGCAGAGTCATCAGAGAACTTCTGCAGGACGCAGCTGTCCGTGTTGTGTCTGAAGTCTGCAGTGTAAAGGGTGAAAAGAAAGGGCGCGAGGACAGTGTCCTGGGGCGCCCCCACACTGTAGGTCATGAGATCAGACACGCAGTTCTTGGCTCTCACAAACTGGGGCTGTGAGATAGTCCAGGATCCAGTCTGCCAGGTCACAGTCCACCCCGGCGGTCTCCAGCTTGTCCCTCAGGAGCAGTGGCTGGATGGCGTTGAAAGCACTGGAGAAGTCGAAGAAGAGAATCCTCACAGTGCTGCCGGGGTTCTCCAGGTGAGACAGTGAGCGGTGCAGCAGGTAGATCACGGCGTCCTACACTCCGATGCCAGGCCGGTACGCAAACTGCAGCGGGTCCATCGCTGAGCTCATGGTGGAGCGGAGGTGGCCAAGGACCAGTCTCTCCAATGTCTTCATCAGGTGAAATGTTTGAACCACCGGCCTGAAGCTGCTGAGCTTCTTGGCCTATGACGTCTTGGGCACCGGTACCACTCAGGAGGCCTTCCAGAGTTGTGGTACCACCCTCAGCTTTAGGCTCATGTTGAAGACATGCTCCATAACCCCACACACTTCATTTGCACAGGACTTAAGGAGCCTGGAGCTGATGCCATCAGGTCCTGCTGCCTTCCTGGGTCTGATCTTCTTGAGCTCCAGTCTCACCTGGGCTGTAGAAAATGACAGTGGCAGGCTGGGGGAAATGCATTCTGAGATTGAGTCTGGTCACGCAGAGCCTTCTCGGAAGCCAAAAAAACCCCTTCAAAATTCAAAAGAGTTCACTTTTTCACTTCTTTGTATCATCACATTCCTATGATAAACGATGGAGGATGAAAATAGATATGCTAGACAATGGGTTAAGAGTATAGTCATTGTTAAATGTTTTAATAATGAGTATACTCTTAACATACTGCCTAACACATCTGTTTCCATCCCCTGCCTGCACCAAATCATGTATTGATACAGGATACTACAGTAAACAATTCCATTTGGATGTGAGCCTCACTGTGTGAGCTGTTTATTAATATTATCCCTCACACCACCTTCAAGAAACTTCTCCAATGTAAATCCAATAAAAATCCAAACAAAAGCTTCTTTAATTGTTCACTGTCTGACTTTGAAACAAGTGAACAGAAGAACTGAGCCTCCTCTGTTAGTGCGTTTGCAACTCACCACTTGAAATTATTGTTTGTAATAAAACCATGACTAAAGAAAACTTAAGTATGATATGAAATAAAGATTGAATTTTGTCTGTTATAGAAATAAACAAGTATATATTCATGACTTCTGTAACCAGATAATGAGCTACATAGTACATAGTACATAGTGATGTATAGTCCACACCATTAATCTACAGTACTCTGTACTATACCAGGACTAAATCATAGGAAATCATCCTACCTGTCCTAGTCAACATTTTACATACATAAGAGCATAACACAAGTATAGCTATACTAAGATGTGTTAGCTTCTTTGCAAGCTCCAGTCTCAAACTGATACTGATGGAGAATGTATTGCCCAATACAGTCCCCCTGTTTCAATAGATGTTTGCACTTCCTCAGTCTTTGTTTCTGTCAAGAGCAATATAAAGGAGGCACAATATACATTAGCATATTTGCCACATTATTTCTGCCATTGCCACAAGTTCAACACTTTGAAATCCAAGAACGAGAGACGCGATTACTCATTGTTGGTTTTGATGCACGGGTCAAGTTTATTTACAGGGAGAATCAGTCAAGATAAAGACACCAGAAACTCGCTGAGATTAAAGTGTTCTGCATGCGGCCCATGCATAAAAGATGATTGCTTCAAGACACCCACATATTCACACAACACAATTTTAATCAGGCAGAAACCGCTCTGCACAGCCATGCAGTTAACTAATGCGCACCTTGAGATTTTCACACAGAGAAACATAACCAGCTTCTTTATTGCATTTGAATCCTAAAGGCCCTTTGTAATAATTGTTATTATTAGATGTTTCATTATGAAGTACAAAAGTATTGAAGTAAATTTGCTTGGAAATGAGATTTTCTCATACCCAATGGCTGTAGTCATTTCCAGCATTTTGTTCTCAGTAATCAACAAAGTGTACATTACAGTTTTGTTATTGTCACCATCAGCTGAATTTCAATGTGTTCCTATTGTATCAAGTGTAATTGTAGTATTGTGTTTTGTATCTTGGTCTACCCCTGTGCTTATTCTATACATTTAATAAATTTATGTTTGACTCTTTACACCGCTACAATTATTTCTACTAACTTTTGCTTTCCTTATCATCTTAAAATCATGATTTGACTTCAAACATTTACCACTTATGACCATTTTATCTGTAGAAGCTGGGTCAGTCAAAGTAATTTAATTATGAAAAAATGTATTAATGATTAAACCTTACAAACTGCCAAAATAGAACAAAACTATATTATAAGTCCCCTTCATCACATCCCTGACATGTCTAGCTGGGTTCTGAGCGTCATTTCGAGTGTAATAATAATAACCATCCAACCTAAAACTCAAAACATGCACAATAGTAAAATGATCCTAGCTCAGGATGTGGAGACAGTCCTGACAGGTTTACCTCAGTGACCATGAAGGATATAGCAATGGTACACTCATGTATGACCTCTTGTGGCTTTTTTCAGTAGAAGAACTGGTCTTTTCAGGAGGATTCTCTGCTCTCACTGTGTGTTTTAATAGAATATTCACAATCTACTATTTAACCATCAGAGATCTCAACACAACTCAGGCATAACCACAACAGGCTTCAAACAGCTTCACGTGGAAGTGCCAAATCACTTGCCAGTGGCGTGCAGCTCCTCTGGACAAACATTTGCAAAGGGAAGCTTGGTGTGTTTTCTTACTGCAGGGAGTCATTTGTTCTGGAAATTAACACTAATTTCAAACGCTAAGACAAGACAAACACTGTGGTGGTGACACAGCGACAGAGCGAGAGGCGTTATTCCTCACCGGTCGGATTATAAATCGTCTGGTCGTTTTAGCGCTGCTGACTGGGAGACGCTGCAGACACAGACATGCTTTATGTTCCCTATTACACTGACTAATTGAATGTTTGTCTATTTGTAATGAGGTGGGCTGCCCCTGGAGTATTTATTTCTCTTTCTGTATGCTGAGGCGGGTGTGAATACAAGTGAAGTGTCTCAGATCCTCTGGTGAAATGAAGCCTCGTGTCGAACAAGATGCATGTGGGGGGTACTATATATAGTGTTAAATACTTGATTAAAAGGGCAAAGTATAGATGCAAAGCTAGGCTGTATGTTCAAAACGTTACATGTCTCTCTTAGGGCTTAAAGAAAGAATAAAAGTACTGTAGTTTTCTCATAATTGGCAGTTGATATAGAAAATCAGACACAAATCAATATTAGTACGCAGGACAAACTCAGCAGCAGCAGATACTTTACTACTATAGATATAAAACAACTGTAATCCTTTGAGAGGGATATTTTGGCTGCCATAAACACATAATCCCTGTGTTCAATAAAACTTGATATATTATATTATTTTCAATATGGGGTCTTGGGGGCCCCCTGCTGGCCTCGGGGCCCTAAGCAGCTGCTTAGTCTGCTTATAGGCTGGGCCAGCCCTGTTAGTACGGAAAGTAGATTGATTTAGTATCAATATTAAAGAAAAAAGTCACAAACGGGATGAAATTGGACCTTTCATAAATTATTTCAGAATGATTTTGAGGTTATTAGAACTATTTTTAGGCCACATAGTAACATAAACAAACGACTATTGTTTTGTGTTAAAAATGACTATAAAAACTGCATATTTTACGATTGGGAGACATGTCTGTCCCTGGGATATGTCTGAACCATGAGGTCATTAAAGACTAACAAAAAGATGGTCTGTTATACAAACTCTTCATCTAAATTTTACATTGAAAGAGCACTTTATGAAATAGTAAGTATATCTTAAGTACTTAGTAAAATAAATTAAAAGTAGTAATTTGTTCATCGTTTGTTCATAATGAGCATAGTGCAGAGCCAATGGTGCGTGTTAATTGAGCTGTTGAGTTATAGCGAGGTTGGTTTAATTATGATTAAGTGGGTGATAATGAAAAGGAAATGTCCCTCTGTTTGCACTTCCCTAAATGTTTCATGAGCAGGATTAGTCTTGGAAATTTGTACTTTTGATAAAGAATTGTTTTATGATTATTAAAAATGTACGTTTTTTTTAGAGTGCACAATTTAAAGAGGGGCAAATGAGGGCGTTAAATATACTGTCACTTAATCTCCGCAGTACACGTTTCGAAGGAATTGCATGGGACAAGTTCACTGTGAAGAAGAAACACGTCCCTGAATTAAAGGCAAAGTTTCATTAAAAATACCCTCTACCGCCCTTTACACAGTATTCCTAATTTATTCGAGATGCGACGGCTCTTTTGAATGGTTCCTTAATGAGAACTTTTGTAACCGGATCTTATTTCTTACAAATTTGTGTGTGTTTTATATGAACACTGACGCAACACAAGAAGCAGAAGAGCAGATGTAGAGCAAGCAACACGAGTGACGGCTTTGTGCATGAAAAAAACACATAATAACATAATAACAGTTATTTTCAAATTATTATTACATTTAAAATACTGTATTACTAGTTCTGTTTCGATTCTGCGTCATTCCAAATTGTAAACTCACTCTCAGTTTGAACCATTTAAAACCATCTGAGCCTTGGCCATTTTTCTGTGATTAGTCTGGAGATAAATGAGTTCTCACATTGGAGTTACCACATTGGCTTCAGTCATAACTAAATGGTAACTAAAACTAAAAGGAGCCAGTCTTTTCAACAGCTCTTTGAAAAGATTCGGATCCCATAAAAGAGCTGAAAGTCCCATCACTATAATTTACACTTCTTTTTATATACCCTTATATTTTCTTTCCTGGTACATTTTATTGTTGTCATTGCAGTACAGGCCACATGTCCAATAACTCTGCCAATTGCTGGATAATAAATGCAACTAAGCCTTGAATTATGTGTCAATCTGGATTTCAAACTAATGGAGGATTTAATCTGGAGTTTTGCTTCTTTTTGTCCCTAATCTTTTGTTGAATCACAGCTACTTGTAAAAAGATCGTATTTTTTCATGTCCCATCAAACATCCACATACCGCAGACCCCTTTTTTTTTCATCCAATGATATTGATTTTACCCGTCTAGCCAACTGGGCGCTAGTTCTCGGAGGGCGTGAGGGCACAAACAGATTGGAGGTATTGATCACTATGGGGCTTGTGACATCATGCGAGGATGAGCTGTGTGTCTGCGTGTTTACTGTATGGACTGTCCAGCTGGATATCTGGTTTCTCTCTTGTCTTGGGGGGAATATTTGAGCACTCGGGTCATCTAAGGACACAGCAGTTTCTTAATGGGCCTTGCAAAGCGCTTATGTCAGCGGTGTTAGCGACAGGGAGCTTTAGCGCACACACACATCCATATGCACTGCTTCGCTGGCTTGTATTTACAGCATGAACAATCTCTAGCCCACATCTCCAGTCCTGAGCCTGCATAATCATATCAGAGCTGATCGAGAAAGCCACACATGTAGCATCGCTATCTATTTAGACACCAGATTTATGGCAACGCACTTACCCCAGAGGGAGGAGAGAGGATAGATGTTTGTTGACAGAAAGCAGAGGAGAGAAGTAGAAATAGTAATGAGATTATTGTTACCTCAAAACAGTTATAGTTCAGTCTAAACAAACAGTATAAATCAACTACTTAATCCAGGGGTGTCCAAACTATGGCCCAGGGTCCAAATGCAGCCCTCAGACCAATTTTTATTGGCCCTCAAGCCTTGAGTTGAACTGGCCCAATTAATCGTAATCAGTAGTTTTTACAGCAAATTTGAGTAATTCTTCCAATATAACCTAAATAACATCACATTGCATAGTCATAGAGACCTAATATTAATATTTCAAGCCTTATTTAAAGTATGAAGTCAAAACTGTTAAATACACCATCTGAATGATCCACTGGCCCTCCATGTCGAATATTTTTCAAGATATGGCCCTTGGTGAAAAGAATTTGGGCACTCCTGACTTAATCTGACAATAATTAAAAAAAGGAAATGGTTCAGAACTGGATAGAGGCTGGGAAATATAACTAGTATTTTAGTAATGGCCCTGTATCTGATTTTTACCACCTTCAAAACTTAAAAAAATAGAACTAGTTCATTTTAAGCAGTTTGTAGCAACCCAATTAATATCCTAATGCTTCACCATGAAAAGTTTATAAGCTCTTCTCACAGCTTTCAGAAGCCAGAACAAGTTGTGCAGTCACACACATTAGCATGTTAACAGTCCCCTTCCTGATTTTCAGAGGATAAAATGAATTCAAATCAGATGCAGAGAGCGTGGTCTACCCTAAGAGCTACCATATATCTGAAAAGTACACTAAGGCATGTAAATGCAACTCATTACCAGTGTGTTTTTGTTGCTTTTTGCTGATGTGGTATCCAAACTCCCCTTTCTGTTTTGAGCTTAGTCTGCTGTAATTCAAGCTGATTTGTATCTATTTCTTTCCGGCTAAAAACAATGATCGGGCCAGGGTCATTCCTTGTGCTAACGATGCTAATAGGTTCTGTTACAGATAATCTGGTCCTAATGATGTGGCGAGGAGACCCTTATTCTTGCACTGGGTCAGAGGCACTATTGAAGACTCTGGCCATCAATATGTTTAAGAGTCAAAGACTGGCTGGATCTTGAATGTTCAAATGGGCTGCTGGTTAATTGGACACGTGGATTGACTGACAAGAGCCCAGTAGATTGCTACAATTGACCCTAAAAATGGAACATGTCCCAGTGGTTTGTGCATGATTGGAGCCAATGACCTGCTGGAAATTGGGAGGAGGCCTGCGGTGGAATCTTGGTGATTGGCAATTTAATTTGAAGAAGAAAGAAACAACTCATATCCATAAGTGAAGAGTATGCACATACCGAACTCATGTTAATTCAATTGGAAGTAAAGGTAAAGGTTGCAAAGTAGTGTTCAATAGACCAATAGATGGAAATAGATGGAGAGACACTGTTGGAGTCTGTGTTGAACAAGCACTTCAACTATAATCACCCACATAGAAGGTTTATAGCATACTACTAAAATGAGGAATAAAGAACTGTCTTAAATGCTAAGAGTACATTTTTATATTGGTTTGACTGTGGAAAGTACTGCATATATAATTTTATTTATTTTTCATACTGCTAAGGATTGCTTCAGCAAAATATAATTATTTTATGTACAATGACAGAAATTTATAAGTTTAATCATTAATTACTTTCCGGTCCAAACAACAATATGAAAAAAATAAAATAAAATATTGGACACCTAAACTAGTACAACAAAAAACAATAAAATAAACAAATAAGCCACGACAATTTTGTCATAACATTTAAAGCCCCATGACACAACATTTAGCCAAAAAGTTACGTTTTTTATGTTTTTGTTGCACTCAAAAATGTAGAAAAAGACAAATCCATGTTGTAAGTGGGCTTGGATTGCCTCAAACTTGACTCAAACTTGATGTTATGCAGTTGATGTGCCACTTTAAAAAAGTTACGTCGCGATATTATAAAATCTGGGGTTTAAATTTGGATAATTATTTACAACAATGACAACAGTTTTTGATTTGAACTTTGAACATGCCAGTTATAGGGGCCACCACTCTACTCCCTGTGCCACTGCTTCCCCATTCCTGCACCTTTGTCTACGGCTGTGATGAGCACTAAATCCAGGCACTGACATTAACCATCCTCCTCTGTTATATAGGCAGGGTATTCTATCGCAGAACCACAGGCACATGTGATCAACGGAACCTTGAATTTAAATGGGATGCTTCGCCTATGGAGAGGAAACCAGTCAAGTGTATTCACATAAAACAAAACTGTTTCAGTGGTGCTGCACCGCTGAAGCTGTCGTGTTTGTTTTAAATTTAAATCTGTTCATGCAGTTCAACAGTATTTATAATATTTTGGCTCAAATAGGCTTTTATATTTATGGTACTTCAATACTTTTATTTTACTAATTTTGAGTATTTTCCCACATAGTGAAGATAAATTTAACATACACATTTCTTTCTTATGGGGACAAAAATCAGGTCCTCATGACATAAATCCTTCATTATTACATCAACAGCATGGTTTGAACTTTTTTAAAGATATGGGCTAAACAGGTGAGGATCTAGGTGAAGTTTAGTCAAGTATATAAGCTATGTCAAAAGTTGCAGACAAGGTTAGGTTTAGGAATCAGGGTTTTGGTAATGGTTAAGGTTAGGAAATGGATGCAGGTTTAGATTAAGGATCACGATGGCAACCAGCAGGGATGGAAAAGTGCAAAGTGCTACTGTTAGTAACTGTCAGACTGCCTTTTTCTATATAATTCAGAGTTTCTAT
The DNA here is from genome assembly GCA_019594935.1 of Periophthalmus modestus. Lineage (NCBI taxonomy): Eukaryota > Metazoa > Chordata > Actinopteri > Gobiiformes > Gobiidae > Periophthalmus > Periophthalmus modestus. The sequence continues at coordinate 21,714,989 of JAIEZT010001373.1, forward strand.
TCCATGATTTAGTTAAATAAAAGACATGTATTTAGGTTACACTGAATTGTTTGGACAGTACAAAGTTCTTGGCTGAAGGGTTTTTCTCTTTTAATGTAAATTGTATGATGATAATTTATGTTTTGATTTGTTTGCATTGTGATTTCAATGTCTTTCTTATTCTGTAAAGCTCTTTGAATTACTTTATGTATGAATTGTGCCATACAAATAAACTTACCTTGCCTTTCTTTGCTTTACCTTTCTCTGCTGCCAGTAAACAAAGCCATCAGCTGTCAGAGACTACAAGCGAAAATGAAAAACCCACAAAAATACAGCATGGCTTTGATGATGATGTCAACTACAAGAACGTAGTTTCTGAAGTTTTTGAGCTTGGGACTAAACTTAGGTTGCCAGTTGAGTTTACTCTTACTTAGTTAAAAAGAGAAGGCCCCATCCACAAGGCCAGTCTCTTTTAAAGTAACTGTTGGAGATTTTGCTGGAATAGGTGAAGGGCATTCAATACCTACTGCCAAGAAACTGGCAGCTCAACAGGTGCTGGTTGAACTGCGGCGCCTACCTCTCTCTGTGAAAGCTCCAAAAAGCACAAAAAGGAAGACCAGGGTCTCTGCAAACATGCACCAATTGGCAAAGAGGATGAAAACTCAATAAGTTGTCTTAACGATCTGATGTTTCTTAAGCGAGCAAAACTTCCAGTATACATTGTGGTGGATGTGGAGTCAAGGAGTTAGAGGAAAAAAACAACCATATCAAAGTCAGCACGAGTATGCCCAGTGCCACAACAAGATCCTGTGGATGCAGTTATTCAGGAACCCACACCTGAAATGTATGAGGTTCCTGAGACGGAATAACCTTGGTAACATCTGGTACAGAGGTGGAAACACCACTGGTATCAGAGCATACAGTGGGGGAAACCTCAGTAGATGCCCCAAATCAGCTACAGACGAGAAGCTCAGACTAAAATAAAGGACAATATTCATTGTGGTCATTGAATTAACCAAAGCTGAACCTGTTGGACCAACCACCATCAGTGAAGAAGCAACTCTAAGACAACCAGAGACAAAGGCTTATTCGGATGAAAGCAGCAGTTCATCTTCAGTTTGGGCCCACCATGTCCTGCAGTCTGACCCACACCCTGGTCAAGAAGATATTGCAAAAGAACAAAGTCTACAGCCAAGATGTATGCCAGGTCATCGCCAACAGACTGGACAACAAGATCAAGAACCAGCTTAATAACTTAATAACAGTGATAACAAACTCATGAGAACTGGCAAAGGAGCTGCCAGATATCTAGAAGGAGAATATAGTTCACCTGCCAATCTCCTGGACACAGAATGAACCTCTGACACTGCAGATTTTGAAGCAAATGTTGTAAAATGTCTCAACATAGGCTTTTCAAAGCTGTTCGAAGTCAGCTTTGTCCCCCTTCTTATCTGCTCTGAGGAGGGCCTTCCCCACCACACTATTAGGCTCCTCACCTCAACAGCCAAATACTTCATTTCAGCACACTGGATTTTGTAGGACTGGGTACATTTATGTCCAGTTAATATATGTTAACTAGAATAATCAGCAATATGATCATTACAAACAATATGTAACAATTAATCACTGGATTTTTTATCAGTTGTACTTGGATATGCAGACAAAAGTACAAAAAGATTTGACTAAAATATCTTTATCCACACAGTGTTAGAGACAGCAAGCCTTTACAGAAACTGTTAACACTACCCACAGTCATAAATATAGAAAAGTTTAATGCCTGCCCAGAAGCAGCTTGGATGAGCAGCCAAACATCTCCACTTTACAACTTTTGACTTTTACTTTTACTATCCAGAGACAAAAAGAATAAAATATTGTCTACAATTTCTAAATACCTACCCCTAGATCAACACAAATGCTCCATTCAGCAAATAAACATGAAAGTTTTCTGGTTTTAAAAAAAGAGAAAAAACAACTGAACCTGATCTGCCAGTGCCTCAGCCTGCATATATTCTGAGACTCACAGTATATCGACAGCTGTCTCATGTGAAAGCTCAGAACCTCCAGAATTCACTCACCGAATGGCAGTCAGCACTAGTATTGATGAATTGGCTACAGGGCCTGGGTTTAATTTATATTGAGGGGTTGTTGGTTTAAACTTCTTACTTCAAATGAACTGTTCTGAGTGTTTAGTGTGTATAGTTTGTGTGCTGGTATGTTACATTTGCTTATGTGTGATTGTTGCTGTTCTTTTCCCTGACAGCCGAGGGACTGAAGATGGAAATAACGGATATAATCTTTACATTTTTATTTACATTTTTAAGCATTCATTAATATGTGCTGTATCTTTACAAATAAATAAAATAAGAACATAAGAAATTTAAAAGCATGATAGAAATGCATTAGATCCTTACTATACTGTACTATATTTATGTCTCATGGAGTTCCTATACATGTCTGCATCAGTAAGTCGGAGTGCCCTTAGATCCCATGTCTCTTATAGAATACAAAAAAAGCAATCTGTATTTCGAGTACCAAGATTTCATTTCCTGACCACTGCTCTTTTAGAGAACAAAATTGCAAATTGCTTTGTAAATTACGTGTGTCATTTCCCACAAATCTGCTTTCCGCGCAGGTCAGGAAACCAGCAAACGACTGGAAAGTTCTCCAAAAATTCTTGTAAACTTTTTGCAGAGCACGAGCCGCACCAGGGCCATTTCAAACAGCCTTTTGATGTTTCACACTTTGCCCCCTCTCGTCCTCAGACTGCACTTCCACTGTGAGCCATGAGAAATACTATAATGTCTCTCAAACTTCTATACATCACTCCCACAAGGCATTTTCTGTGCGGACTAAAAGGTAAGGCAAAGTGAAACCAGCCTAAAAATGCATATATTATATAAAAGAGGGCAATGTTTCGTTTTGGGACATATACAGTAGGCATACTTGGGTTGTTTATAAAAAAAAAAAGGTACCCATATCTGCAATATCAATGAAGCTAATCAAAAATAGATAGTCTTTTGAACAGGTATCAGTACTGAAGAAATTACACAACTGGACCTAAGTATTTTAAAATAAAATAAAAATAATAAAATAAAAAAATAATAAAATAAAAAAATAAAAAATAAATAAAATAAAATAAAATAAAATAAAATAAAATAAAATAAAATAAAATAAAATAAAATAAATAAAATAAAATAAAATAAAATAAATAAAATAAAATAAATAAAAAAATAAAATAAAATAAAATAAAATAAAATAAAAAAAAAAAAAAAAATAAATAAATAAAAAACTTTTGTAAATCTAGTTGTATCACATAGAATTTGAATCTGTTAAATAGTAAGTATGGGCATTATCAGAACTAATAAAAGGACACATACTAGTATAAAAGAGTCAAAGCCAAAAAAAAAAAAGTAAATGTGCCCTTTCCTTAATATTGAAATAGACTTTGCAATAGAAGTATTCAACCACACCACTCTATACACTCTTTCCCTAAACCTGTCACTTTAAAACTCGCTTGACCTTTGGCACTAACAAAGTGAAAGAGTAAAATGTGAACTGCACAGGTAGTGAAAATACAAACTGGTAAACTTGGGATGGCTTTGTTTGCAAAAATAGATATTGTGGCTCTGTTTTTACCCAAGGGAGCTTTTCATTTTGTAAGCACAGTGTAATAAAAATGTAAATGATGTGTGCTCTTATTAGTGAGTTCCACATGCCATATGCTCCTCATTTTACATGTCTTTAAAAACTATAAAATAGACTGCAGTGCCCGTTCAAGTCTCAGTGGAAGCCAGCATTCAATTCACTTTTACAGTTTTGTACAGCTGATATCTGCCATTTTTACATTAAACATTAAAGGACATGTAAAATTGACTTTTAAACGATGATACATGTGGGATTCAGCAGTGTGGTATAGTGATTTTTGGCATAAAAAAACAAAATAAAAAACAAAACCCAAAAACAGTTGGGATGCCATTCAGCTGTGACGCCCCCGTAGACTGTATATATAAATGGACATAGCTAAACTGCTAGTCTGCTCCAATTCACTTTACATTGGAAAACTGTCGCCCTTCTGTCTGTAACTGCTGCTGTCAGACTCATCATTTTGGTCTTAAAATGTTCATACTGACCTGCTCTGCATGATCCTGATATTTTTATTTTGCTATTGTGTCTGCAAATCAAAATATGTACTTTAATAACAGAGAGCCACTTCAGGGAAAGAAGGCAGCTGATTTGTCTAACGTTAGCACTAGGTTTGATTGACAGCATTGCTAAGCTGAACTGCTAAACTAGCATTGCGGACGTTGAAGGGTGTTAACCTTGCACAGCTTCGCTCCAGATTGTCTCTTTGTTAGCTGTGATACTCGCAGTTAGAATTCCAAATATAGAACTCCATATGGCTCCAGATTTTCCCCGTAACCTCGAGCCTCGCTGAGCTTCATTTGACTGGATTATTATTAACGTTATAGGTGACGTCACACTCACTTAGTCCACTTCTTCATACAGTTTATGGACGCACCATAGAGAGGCTGGCGGAAATCCGCAGACCAAACTGTCTAAAGTATAAAATAATGATCCATGAGTCATAGGTTAAAGCTTTATAGCAGACAAAAGTATGTATGCAAACTACGTCTGATTTTACATAATATACTTGCTATGCTTTTTTGCTTTTTGTGGAAACTTACTGAGGAAATTGCAGTTTGATCACACAGCAGTTAGTTATACAGCATGAATCAAGGTCTGGGACATTTCCTGAATGAGATTATCCCATTGAAGGACAGCAACCAGGCAACCACAAAGTAAAGATAAATGTGTTTAATGGAAACATTCTGCTTTTCATCAAAACTTGATTTAAAATGAAACCACAAGTGCCATTGAAAAACCTGTGAAGTACTCATTGGACATTCAGAAATGCGTTCAGACTAGTCATGTCCCAATACAGAGGAGCTGATATTTTGCTAACTATGCTAATACAGAAGTTTAACAAATTGTTAAAAAGATTAGATTGAGTTTTTTAAGTCTTTAAAAGTCATCCCATTTATTAACAGTCTGTGAATTTTCTCTGCTATTCATGTAACTTTGCAATGCACTTTCTATATGCTTTACGTCATTGTTCTGAGTTTTCTTGGTTGCTAATAAATACCATTAAGATTCAATGTCAACTGACGCTATGCAACCTCACTGTTAGCGTCACTACTTCCTGTCCAATTCTACCTCTATAATTTTTTTGTCGAGTCACGTTTAAAAACTACACAAATAAAATAAATGCTTCACTCTTGTTGTTGTGTTTAGAAAGAGAGATGTTTGTGTCTCAGTGCTAATACTAATGAGACATATGAGGCATGATTAATATTAAAACAATACCACAAACTGAAGTATCCTATATATAAAAATAATTGGGTAGTCTTTGTTTTACTTAATTAAAATGGTTGTTTATTTTATGTTTTCCAATTTTAATAAAAGTGACTGTTAGCCGTTAGAAACCCTATTTCTTCCATAAAAGTATGATCTATTTCAGGTTATAAGCATCATCATAGTGTTCACAAACACATACTACACATTTCTAAAGTTATAATTTTTATTTATTTACTTATTTTTGCTTTACCTGCGTAATAGTATACTGCCTCTGAATGGTAAAATGTTACCGTCATAGACTTTATATATAAATGAACATAGCTAACCTGCTAGCCGCCACCTTCCAAACAGGAAGTTAGCTTGGGCGCACTTCCGGCTGCATCGACTCTGGCTCCAATTCACTTTACATTAGAAAACCGTCGCCTTTCTCCATAAATGCTGCTGTCAGGCTCGTCATTTTGGTCTTATAATGTCCGTATTAACCCTCTCTACATGATCCTGCTGTTTTTATTTCACTATTGTATCCGCAAACCAAGATATGAGCATTAATAACAGACAAATCAGGCACCTTCTTTCCCCGAGGTCGTTCCCGCTAGCATTAGCAACAGGTTTAATTGGCAGCATTGCTAAATATCTGCTCCCTGCTCAACGTGTTTAATGACCTTCTACAGCCTTGCTCCAGATTGGCTCTTTGGTTGCTATGATACTCGTGGTCAGAATTCCAAATATGGAACTCCAAATTTTCCCCCCTTTCACTGGAGCCGAATGCTATGGGTAACGTCACGCTCCTGTAGTCCGCTTCTTTATACAGTCTTTGGTTGCTGTTGTTACTACATGACATAACGCTTTCAATGGTTCGCTACATTTACCCTCCTATACTGCACATCATAATTTCACATGTAAGGAGCAAGCATAAACTCGGTCCATGGGTAAAAATACATAATCGCTGCTGATAGATCTACATTTTTTTCTATTCTCCTGTTTGGTTTTGTTCTGTTTCTTTGCTTGTATGTGCTATGTTGTGCCAGTGTCTGTGCTTTGTAGCTATGCCTGCAGACTGCTCAATTACACCTTTAGCGAATCCCCCCCAGACTGACTTTCATACATTAATACCCAGTCATTCATTAGTGTAAGCAGCGTGTCTGGATCTAATCCCGTCTCCGCACTGTTCCTTTTATCGTTTGCTCAGTATCACTTTCCCAGACAGTAATGTTCAGGTAATACGTATTTGCCAATGGAATGTCTTTGAGCTATAAAATCCCTTTAATCATTTCATATCAGAGCCGCGCACAGCAAGATGGGACTTTATTTCTCTGGCAAGTTCTCTGTCCTTAGTCATAACGCTTGATTTCAGTAACCCCAACTGAACTGTAACTTTTTAAAAACAGTTTTACTTTTCAAAATTAGCTTGAGCCTCGACTTTACACCATATTACCATTACTAATTTGTCTGGAGATACTGTACAAAGATGTGAAAAGGACTGAACAATTACTGGATTAACCTTGTTCATAGACAGTGTTGTAAAAATGCAACTGAATGAAACAGCTAGTAATGAACGCACTTTTTTCCTTCTTGCTTTTTGCTGCTTCAAGAACCCCTTCACATGTTGTGGAAATGACACTTTAACCAGTGGAAAACCAGGTCTATTTCTTTTTTTTTTGGTTTGTTTTGAGATATTTTGTATTAAACTGTAACATATGTAGATCCATTAAAGGGTCTATATTATAGTACACTATTTTCTGATATGTTTTTTAATGTTATTTGTTGTATTTTGTTTCATTCACACATGTTTTACACACAAATCCTGTATATTTAAGCTGAGCATTTTCTCTCAAACAGAAAACATTCTATTCCACCTTGTGATGTCATGTGATAATACAGGAAGTGCTCCACTGTGTTTTTAAACTCCATACACCTTCACTAGAATCATTTGGATAATTTTAACCCTGGAAATGCCAATCTCTACTAAACTAAAGTTAAAAGGTAGGTGTTAACTTAAAAACTACAGCTTCATGACTTCACAAGGTGGAACAGAGCATTTCGAGCTTTGGAGATGCAGACAGACAAATAATAAAGGGTTACTCAGACATATGTGATTGAAACAAAACACAACTCCAGGTCTGTTTTTGAGGTGGTAACAACATTTTAACATGTCTTAAAGCTCACAAGGGTCAATTTTGTGTGACATAGGACCTTTAATTTAAACAGGCTAGATAATAGAACACAGATTTTTAAAAAAAATACTTAAAAAAAAATATTAATTACTAATAAATATAAAATAAAATAAAATAAAATAAAATAAAATAAAATAAAAAATAAATAAAATAAAAATAAAATAAAAAAAAAATAAATATAAAAAAATAAAATAAAATAAAATAAAAATAAAATAAAAAAATAAAATAAAATAAAATAAAATAAAATAAAATAAAATAAAGATCTTTTGTAAGTCTACTTGTATCACATAAAATTTGAATCTGTACAGAGTCGTGGGCGGGTATAGAGGGGTGAGCATTCAGACATGCATGAATCATTTGAAATACAAGTAGGAGTAAGCTTATGGTGAAGGAACACCTTTATAACATGGTTAAGCCTCATTAAAGTCAATTTTCCATATCTATCATAAAAAAGCAAGTGTAGAATGTAATGGGAATCTGTAAATTTACAAAACTACAAATAGCAACCTGGACGACTGAGGGTTTACACAGAAAACTACAAATACTTACACTTATCTCAAAATGTCCTTTCCTCTTCTTTATTCAGTCTTTTATTATTCTCTCCTCCAACCACTTCAGTTATTCTCTCTATTCATTCAATAAGGTGCAAATCACAACCATTGTTCCATCGTTTCCACATATATAGCACATGCAGAGGTGACAAAATAAACAGGATATCTATATACATGTGAGCTTTTTTTTTTTTTTTTTTTACTGTATTTGCAACAATCAAATGGTTCAAAACTATCAGATAAAAAGACTGTATTTTCCATATTATTAGTCGCTCTGGAGTATAAGTCGCACCAGCAGCAAAAAAAAAAACAAAAACATAACAATGAAGAAAAAAACATAAATAAGACTATAAGTCACATTTTTTGGGGAAATTTCTTTTACAAAATCCGAGACCAAGAACAGACATTTGATCTTTAAAGGCAAGTTGTAATAATAACAAAAAAATAGAGAACAACAGGGTGAATAGCAGTAGAGCATGTTAACGTAACACATTTATATTTATTCAGCTACATGAAGCATAAGCAACAAACTGAATATGTGTCTGATCTGTTAACATAAGATATTAACAGTTAATCAGAAAAATAAAGCATAAAAACAAGCTAACAAGTTTACTCTTGACCTCACTCCAAATCACAAAATCTATTGAATTCATCACCTTCATCTTCATCCTTCTGAACAACGCCGCCAACTCTGTGCCAGTATCTACTACGTGGTGCTTCATCTACCTCCAGAGGCCTAGAGTGCCCTCGCGCAGTTGTCAATGTGACAATAAGATGTGAAATTATATATTTTAATAATTTCACATATAAGTCGCATCTGAGTATAAGTCGCACCCCCGACCAAACTATGAAAAAAAAGTGCAAATTATAGTCTGGAAAATATGGTACAGAGAAAACAAATATCCCCATATGTACTATTCACTAGAAACTCCTGCAATAGATTTTAAATAAGCAAAAAATAAGTGGATTCCTTCAAAAAAGAAACAATTGTAAACGCAGATCAGTGAGGGATGATATTTTTTTTAGTCAGCCTTGGAAAAAAAAAAAAAAAATCTTCTTATGAAAAAAACAAGAATAGGACTAACTGCTTTATGTTCGACTCGCACGCTGTCACCACACTTCACCATTGTTGCCATACACTTTCCATGTCTCACCCAAGGTCACATGCTACAAGGCCAAGCTGCATACGAGTCCTTGAACAAGTTAAACAGAAAGGCATTTATTTAAAGCCCAACATTCCAGGTTGCATGCCTTTGACTCAGAGCAAATGGGACATTAAATACAGCAATTTAGTGAATCTTTAAGCTGTATTACTGTACAGTGAAATTAATTACAGACTATATAATCATGAGAAATAAGGTAATAATGTTCACAAAGATTAGTGTAGTGGCCCATTGCGGTTAACTCAATGGAGCGAAAACACTTGTTAGTCTTAATTATGAAGAGCTGGAAATCTCCTCCTATCTAATTCCATTGTGCTTTTATTACCTGGGGAGGGGCCACGACTGTTATGTGCCCCTATAAACCTTAACATGCATCTTGCGTCGGCTAAAAGACTCGAAGAAACTCGAAATCGTTGGGTCAGCATTACTTAACACGGCCATTTAAATGCACAGCCCTCCATAAGAACGTGCGTAAGACCAACACACACACACACACACACACCTAATGCTATTCCTTAGCTGTGTTTTGTCTTGTCTGTCATAACTTTTAGAAATAATCCTTTGACGACGTGTGGGTTTTCAAGCGTTTTTTTCCAAATTGTGTGTATGTATGTGCGATTTCTTCGTCAGCACATCGTGTCGGGGGCTGCCTAGGACTTTCAGAAATGCAGGCACAAGCATATCTTATTTGGATTATGTATAAAACACTGATAGAGGCCGTCTGCTTGCATCAATCAAAGCCGAGGAGGGAGGCTGGGGAGGGGAGAGGGTTGTGCGGGATTGTAAAGCCAGAGAAGCCTACGGGGCGAGCGGGGAAAATGTACAAAGCAGCCAAGGTGTACGAGGGGGGGGCGGTGCACTGTAAAATAAACTGCAATGAGGGCAGTTGGTTACTGATGTGTAGAATTCAATATGTAAATGTTCTGTTTGAAGACAGAGTAATCAATCAATTGCCTGTTTGCTTGTTTTTGTTTAGATTTTTTTTTTTTTTTCATATTGGACATACACTGCCTAGCCAAAAAAAAAAAAAGTCGCCACCTGGATTTAACTAAGCAAATAGGTACGAGCCTCCTCCAGTTGGTCAGGTCTAGGCTCAGCAACAGTCTGTACCTCAAAGATCAGGTCAGCTGACTACCTGAATATACTGACTGACTGGATTTTTTTCTTCCCTGATGGTACGGGCATATTGCAAGATGACAATGCCAGGATTCATTAGGCTCAAACTGTGAAAGAGTGATTCAGGGAGCATGGGACATAATTTTCTCACATGGATCGGCCACCGCAGAGTCCAGACCTTAACCCCATTGAGAATCTTTGGGATGTGTTGGAGAAGGTTTAGTGCAGCGTCAGACTCGACCATCATCAGTACAAGATCTTGGTGAAAAAATTTGTGCAACACTGGATGGAAATAAATCTTGTGACATTGCAGATGCTTATCGAAACAATGACACAGCGAATGCATGCCGTAATCAAAGCTAAAGGCGCTCCAACAAAATATTAGAGTGTGTGACCTTTTTTTTCCTTTGGTGGCGACTTTCTTTTCTTGGTCAGGCAGTGTATTTATTGCACTGAAAAGTAGAAAGACAAGAAAAACAGAAAAACATGTCTCCTCACCATAGACTGTATAAAGAAGTAGACTAAGTGAGTGTGACATCACCCATAGCGTTCAGCTTCAGTCAAATGAAGCCCATCGAGGCTAGCAGTTAAAGGGATGCGAATTTGGAGCAAAGTTCCATATTTGGATCTCCAGCCGCAAGTATCATAGCAACCAAAGAGCCAATCTGGAGGGAAGCTGTTGAAGGTAACGCCCCTCTTACCTGCACCTCTGGTTTACAAGGATGCATGCACTTAGCAACGCTGTCAGTCAGACCTGTTGCTAATGCTAGCGGGAGTGATCTCGGGGAATGAGGGCAACTGATTTGTCTGTTATTAATGTTCATATTTTGATTTGCGGACACAATAGCGAAATAAAAATACCAGGATCATGTTACAGAGAGAAGGGTAAAATTTTTCAATGCAAAGTGAAGCTGATGGAGCCGGAAGCACGCCCATGCTCACTTCCTTTTTGGAACGCGGCAGCTAGCACGTTAGCTAGGTACATTTATATATGTCTGTGGTCCTTACTTTGAGCGGGCGTGCATTTCCACAAACCTGACAAACTTCCTTTAGCTGTAATATTAAACAGTATAGCATGAAACGTGTCTATTTCCATGAGGAATGTGGTTTCAACTCCCATCTCCATCAATCAATCAATCAATCAATCAAACTTTATTTCTATAGCACCTTCCACAACCAAAGCTGACCAAAGTGCTGTACAACATTAAAAACAAGTTAAAAAACAATAAATACAAGATAAAAAACAATAAATATCAACAAAGTACATTACACCATTAAAAGGAAGGAAGTGTCACAGGGCTAAGTGTTAAAAGCCAATACGTATAGAGCATTACAATAGTCTATGCGGGAACTAATAAAGGCATGGATAGCTTTCTCCAGGTCACCACGGCTCAAAAAGGGTTTAACCTTTGCCAGGAGGCGGAGCTGAAAGAAGCTTGCTCTGACCACAGAATCTATTTGTTTGTCAAATTTGAGACTGCTATCTAATATCACCCCCAAATTTTTGACAACATGGTTAATGTGAGGGTCCAAAGCGACAAGACCAGGAGCTGAGATACTAGGCAGGTTGGATGTCCCAAACATAATGCATTCTGTTTTGTCCTCATTCAAACAGAGAAAGTTCTGGGACAGCCACAGTTTAATATTGTCTAAACATCTGTTGATGGATTCCAGACTGTCAGAGGAATTAGGGACAATTGGCAGGTAGATTTTTAAATCATCTGCATACAGATGGAAGGACACATTATGATTTGAGATAATTGCACCTAAAGGCAACATGTACAGAGAGGAATAGAACAGGGCCCAAAATGGATCCCTGTGGTACACCAGAGATCAAAGGGGCTGAGGAGGAGGAGAGGTCACCAATTATAACAGAGAATGTCCCATCTGTGAAATATGACCTAAACCACTGCAGCACAGGTCTCTGAAGGCCGACCTCGTGGGCCAGACGTGTTAGGAGGACTGAATGGTCCACGATGTCAAATGCTGCAGTAAGGTCTAACATAACTAACAGCTCAGGCTTTTTCGCATCAAGAGATAAAAGAATGTCATTCTGAACTTTGAGCAGTGCAGATTCGGTGCTGTGTCGTGTCCTGAAGCCAGACTGGAATTTTTCAAAAATGTGATTGTTTTCCAGAAAATAATGTAACTGTAAGAAAACATTTTTTTCCAAAACCTTGGACAGGAACGACAAATGGGACCCAGGTCTAAAATTTGACAGAATAGCAGGATCAAGGTTGGGTTTTTTTTTAGAAGAGGTCTGACCACAGCATGCTTGAAAACAGTTTGTACAGAACCTGATCTGAGGCAGCTGTTTATGAATGAGAGGAGACAAGGTCCCACTGTGTTAAAAACCTGTTTAAGTACCTTAGATGGAATAATGTCCATAGGACAGTTAGTCGGTCTCAGCCCCTGGACCACCTCAGAGAGGAGAGACAGTGACACTGGCTCAAACACATTAAACACAGAGAGTACAGGAGAAGAGCACAAGTCAGAACTGTAACACATATTGTTAATGCTCTGTTTAGCTGTTTAGCTGTCTCCATGCAATCATACAGGTGATGTGCCACCTCCAGAAAGTCGTGGTGTTGCTTTAATAATAATATATATTAAATAAAAAAATATTTTTAAAACTTCATTAGAAGGATGGCAAATGGTCACATTTTTATGTAGTGGTTTTTCACTTTCAAGGTACTAAAAGCACTTTACATCAAGGAACCACTCACCCATTCACACAACATTCACTCACCAGTGTACACAGGCACTGGGGGCGAGGTGGTTTAAGTGTCTTGCCCAAACACAACGACAGCATTCATCTACGGGATTAGAATTGCACCACCAACCCATGGGTCAGTGAATCTGATCGCTCAACCTATGATGTTTATGTTGAGAGTGCGATTCAAACCACCAACCTTCGAATCAGTGGACAAACACAAACACAAATCTTCTAATGCTCACTGCCTTATCATTTATTACATAGTGTGTTGTGTTCTCCAAAGGGTATGGGGGAGTCAGTCAGCTTCCCCAGATATTTGATTTTAAAGAAACTCTTTTTACAGTGTATCCATAGGGCAAAGCCGTGTGTAAATATGCAGAACGGCAGGCGCGGATAGATCGGAGCAGAGAGATGGGTAGTTTAGGATTCAAAGGAAAAAAAAGGGAAAGATTAACAAAGGTGATGTGGTCCATGAGAATGTAGAGCAGTGGATTTGTGTAGAGCAGAAAGAGGAAGGGCTGGCAGAGAGAAAGAGGGGGGAAGAGGGAGGAGAGAGAGAGTAAAACGAGAGAAAGAGGGAGTGATGGGAGAGACAGAAGGAGGAGAGAGAGAGGGGCTGTGATTGATGCCAGGCAGACAGGGCCTTTTCTCCAGAGCAGAACCACTCCAGCACTGGACCCAAGCCAGAACACTGCGGCCCCATCGCATGTGTGTGGATATAATATGGGATTATACAAAGCACTTAGCACTGAGCACTCACGTGGACAGGTGCGGGTGATGCTTGTATTTTTAGCACTGCACATACAGCATGTAACTGTGTATGTTTATGTAACAGATATGTCACATCAGGGCTATGAATCTGCTCTTTCTGCAGTCAATATTTGCACACTTTCAGATGTGCCTAAATCAACCAGACTTCCTCCTGTTCCCCAATCTGTGAGAACATGAACCTGTAATGCCTTGAACCAAAACATTCACTGTCACTGTCTGTAGCCCATCTTTATGCCTTTATGCTGTATGAATGTGTGTGAGAACAAGTGAGTGGTTCCTTAATGTAAACTTTGCACTTTGCGAGCCTTGAAGGTGGAAAAGCACTGTATAAAAGTCTGACTATTTAGTACACAGGCTTTTGTGAGGGGAAAAAAAAAGGTATTTTCTAGGTACATTTACAAGAAAAAAAGGTATTTTCTAGGTACATTTACAAGAAAAAAAGGTATTTTCTAGGTACATTTACAAGAAAAAAAGGTATTTTCTAGGTACATTTACAAGGTAATTCCTGGAAAATATAAAATGACAAAAGCATCAGGTGCTGTTATTCCATATAAACACAAACACACTATTTTGCCTTTTCAGTTCTTTAAGTGACTTTTAGCAAAACTGATATGCAACACATCATTTTTTATAACAATATTTACTGTCTGGAAATTTTAAATTACAATTTAAGTGTTTCACAGCTCACATTCTCCTCAAGCGCAAAAGCATAATTTAGTCAGGCATCTCTGGCACATCCCAATTTGTAACAGATTGCTTCATCAAGTCTTGGCAGGAGAAAAAAATAAAGAAATCAATGTTTGAAAAACAAAACTAAAGCTATGTTGAGCCTGAGATCAGTTTTTAAATCAAAATCATCAGCCTCACTTTGGGAGTAGCAGACTTAATTAAGGGAACTGTAAAGTAATTATGATTCTGTCAAATGGGAATACTGCAGAACAAAATGCAAAATAGAAAAAGAAAACGAAACAAAACATGGAAATCCAAACAAAAATACATTATTTTTTTGAGGTAAGCATTACTGGGGACTGCTCATGCATAATGTGTTATATGTATGCTCTACAGTCACATACATGTCCATGCCTTAAATCCGTAAGTAAACCAGCCTTTTCTCCATCCCTCTGTACTTGGTATGCCGGCTGGATGTGAGATCTGTCTTTTGGAGCTGACATTCATCCACCTGTTCCTTAACCTGTGCACTCTGACATTTCACAAACCCACCAGACTAAAGCCAGCCACACCGATGAAAAATGTCTCCCAGTGTCCTCATATCCGCCCAGAGGGAACAAGTACTCACAGGCTGTATGTGGAGGAAAAGTACTGTTACTGTAATGCAAGTACTACATCTCTGTTTAAATTAGGCTACTTCTAAGACTACTATGGGATACTTTTTTAATTGCTCATACCCACATTGTTACTCATTATATAAATTAGCAAACTGGCATGGCTAACATATGGTGAATCCAATAGTATCGAGCTCTGGTATTAAAGTATACTTTATTGTCCCTGTAGGGAAATGTGTCACCTCCAATTGAGCCATTCTTCAAGACCACTTCAGCAACCTGTCAGGAACAGTGGACCACGGCAGGAACCCATTTCTATCTTGAGGCACATTCACAATTAGTTCACTCCTGGTCTGAGACTAGTATAGTTGTGCTGTAGATTTGGTCCCGTTTTAGTCCGGGTTTAGTGCTGATCTAGACCAGATTTAGTTTTGGATCCCTTTTTTTTTCCCTGTGGTGTATGCGTAAATGTGAACGCACCCTTTGTTCTAGACCACCAAGATGGATAATTTGTTCCTATTCTGCATGTTTGGTGTTGATAGGCATGCAAACGCTGAACCCAGGACCTTCTTGCTGTGAGGGGAGAATGCTATCCACCATGCTGCCTACAGTTACTGCCTTACAGCTACTGGGGCTATTGTGATTAACAATACTGCTATAAATACATGATATATAGCACTAGCATTACTAATACTACAACAAATGCTGCTGGCTGCTAAGGTAAACAATTAAAATGCATAAACACCCACCATTTAAATCACCAAACAAACGGGCGCCCACGCGTTACCCTGATGTCCCGTAATGTGCGTCTAGACTGCCATAACTGCAGTAATTGCAGCTCAAACATGGCTGAATACATCACTGATGTTGACTTCAATCAAATCAAATATTATTTTAATCAACCTGTTCGCTGAACACGGAGCAGTTCTCATTCAGTGCGCTCACACTGGACCTGTTTGGTGCTGCAAATAAACACTGTTGTTTAATTAGTTTCTTCATGTCGGTACAAAAGTAGAGTGGGGCTGCCAGCATAGAGTAAATATCTTATCAACACAACTTATTATGAGCCATGGTCTAGCTCCCAGCCAACTTCACTGTGGTTTGTCTATAAAGTCAAAGCTAATGCTGAGCTGGCTCTGTTAAAAGGACTGTTTTCCATGTGTTTGAACAAAATTTATCTTGCTCCAGTGCAGATATAGACTACAAGCAGCTCTTGAGGTCAAATATCTGGAAAATAAAATAAAGGTTGAAATGCATAAGCTAAATGAGGAACTTTGGACCACTGCAAACCGTTGGTGTTTAAGACCGTAAAAAGCAGGTACAAGCACCGTTCGTTGTACTCTTTTACAAATGTCTTAACAGATATTCACATTCCATAAGGTCAAAGGTGAACCAGCCTCACAGAGCAGTGAAGGACATAATGTTCATTTAAATGTTTGCTCCCATTCAACACAATGACTCAAACAACAAAGGCCATGTTACAACTCTTTTAATTTGAATGCTCGTTTTTAGAGTAAATGTGATCTTATGATTTTTTTACTTCAATCAAAGAACTAGTTAAGTTATGACTATATGTGATTTTTGTTTTTTGTCCTTTCTATGAACTAGCAACCGTCCACAGTGTACAAGCCAGAACAGCCATTTGACTACTAATGAATGTAAAAAGAAATTATACAAAATAGCCTAATCTCTCATATCTCTCAAAGATGGGTTGGTAACAAAAGTAGCAACATTCACGTTCGTGCTGCCATCTCGGATCATCTTTCATGTTTTTTCATGTTTATAACAAATAGCGACAGATGGAGAGTGATAATTGAGGTGAAAATTGTATTTTTTTTTCTTTGCCAAAGAACAGCACAAATTAGAAAAGGCAAAATTTGTCCTTGGTACATTCTTGAGAACTATTTTATTTTCATTTTTTTGCAGTTTCTGGACTAAACTGCTGCTTAATGCATTTGACTCACAGAGAAAACGTGTTTGCCTGTTAATGTTAAAGTGTTTTGCACCTCACCTAAAATGAAAATCAAACCAAAGCACTTAAACTCATTGATCTTCCTTCTGAGCCATTCGAGCTGTATATTGAACTATTTTTCACACAACCTTGTCTGCTGCCATGTTCTTTGTACTTGGAATGTTTTATGCATGTTTTACAAGCCCCGAGCCATACCTGCCTTTGTGTTTGCCTTGCTCCTAGGATCACTGTAAACACCTAAAAGAAATGTTAATCAAAGAATAACCAGCACAGTTGATTAACATAGTGATAACAGCAAAGTACTGATGTTCTGAGGCCTTTTTAAAGACAAAGCAAGTCTAATGGGAGTTTCAGATCTTTTGTGTTTTGATCAAAATGAGCCTTGTTAATACAATATAACGCGTTGAAAATGAGACAAGGGAGCCCCATTCATACTGAAATTAAAAATGTAAGTGCTATTTAACGCATTTCTGTGGACACCCATAGAGCGGGCAGGGCTTTTCTAATTATACCCGTGATGTATTATTATGAACCACCGTCTTGCAGTCTTTCCATTCTCGCCTTCTTAATATTCATTCATTCTCCACTGCCAGAGGTCAATCATAAAGACAACTCCAATCTTTATTCATGTGCCCATTCAGGTGGAGAGCTCCTTTTCAACGCCACTTCCTGGAAATTGCCATCATTGTGTTTTTTTGGTATAATTATTGGTGCAAAAACACAACAGCCCTTCTGCGTCTATTGTTCAGAGATACTTTCCATCATAATGAGTCATTTCTCACTGACAGAAAATTGCAGAAAGAAGCCACTCAATGCATGGCGAAGAGACTACAAATGGCACATATTAACAGGCCGGTACTGAGTTTGCACTATTAGCAGGCAATTTGCTTAAACAGACTTTTATGGTGGGGGTAAGAGGTTAATTCTCATCACTCATGCCCGGGCATACACTGGGTCATTTATGGCGGCAAATTAGGTTTAAAATGAGACACTAAAAGCTGTAATGTATGCTTGGAGGTGAACTGTCGGGGTCATTGGTCCTTGTTATGTTTGTCAAGTTTGTAGGATAGTATAGCTTTCTGTAAGACGTGAAGTGGAAGACTTGTTTTCACGAGGGTCGCTGCGATACTGATATTGATATTGGCAAAATGTAGGGTGTACACACAGTTTTGGGATGGTTGGTGTAAATAAAACTGAAAATAGCGCATAACATGGTCCGTTCTCCACTCACTTGTTCGTCAGTATATAATCTGAGGGTTTTCTCTTGGGGAATTTTTAGCTTTATGGTCATTTTCAAGCACGGTTTTCTGTATTTTAACTAAACAAATGATAATATACTGCCCTCTTTACTGTTAATGGGTATCAAATTGGTCAAAAATAGGGATAAATCTGCTGGGACAGGGGACACAGGGCTCAAAACTGGGACTGTCCTGGGTAAATAGGGACATCTGGCCACCCTAGGCAAATACCACAGATTTTTCAGGTATCGGCGCACACTCAGACCAAATCACCGATCCAATACCACTTTGTATTTCCAGAATAAGGACCTGTAGATGTCTAATGCTACACCCTAATGTCCATAGCAGGTTAAATGTAGGCTTAAAACATGCTAATAATGGCAGAAAAGACACATGTGTTGCCTCTTTGATACCTTCATTTAGCCTTTGGAGTGGATACTGAACTTGGAGAGAGCAGTACGACAACAGCGCTAACACAGACTTTTATTACTCTGCATAATTAGCCATGTCTACCAAGGATGAGTGTCTTTTCACAGGCGTCATTGCTGTTTTTATTCACACTCTTGCGGCAGAAAGTGACCAAGTAGAAAAAGTTAAAGTGCTTACATCAGCGCAACTTATCATCAAGACAACTATACATTTGACTCTTAACACTAAATAAGAGTGCAACGATTATGAAATTGAAATTGCAGATGAGTGCAGATGTAGGTTTAGGTTAACAATTTATGCAAAATAAAACCTTGTTATCAACAAAATAAACCAATTAATGAATAAAAGCCATAAAAAAGCTATAGCTAAAATAAGCTATGGAAGTCTTAAAAGCAGCTGGAATGGGTAACACCAACAGTCTGCTACAAAGGGTAAACTAAAGGTTTGAAAAGAGGATAAAAGTCCATGACCTTCAGAGCCGATAACGTTCAGAGCGAGCAGATTCAGTGTGGCTTCTTCAGACCATTCTTTCCCAGCTCCACCTACATTACAACAAGGCCAGCACCAAACCTCTACACTCCAAACTGTCAGTCACAGAGCAACGCTAGTTCAAGGTTTCTTTCCTGCACACAGCTGCGTGTAGTTCACTTCACTGTGCCCTCTGTCCATTTTTGTGTACACAATCCCACGCCTCATTCAGCTCCTCCTCCACACCAGTGCCATCAATGGGTCTTCCTAGCACGCACACGCACAAAGGCCAGCACATCCCGGCCACAGACACAACCCTCGGGCCATGGGTACCCACTGTGAGCTTCTCGCTTTAACGCTGCTGGAGGTTGAGAAGCTAAAATATTGTAATAAAACTGAGCAAATGCAAAGAGAACACATAAAAGAAAGTCATAAAATTAGTCCCACTTGTACCATGACACATTTGAAAACGTGGTTGATTAGATACTGTTAATTACTATCATTTAGGAAAGCACATATAATGAACACCAGCAGAAAATAGTAGCTTTTGCTTTTTAAAACAATAAAATCGTAATTACAAATTGTTTGGAAAAATGAAAAATCCAATGTTAGTGCGTTAGCTTTTAAATAAGCTTTAGTGACCTTCTCATGTCCGAGTGACAGGTCGCACTGCCCTCAGCTTTATGTGCTCTGCCTCTGCTGCATAAATGGGAGACACAGACGGTGACATGGAGATGGAGCTACATTTATGATGTCATGAAAGGCAATTAAAAAGGACAGCATTACTTTTAGCACTATCCTCAAACAATGACAAAAGTGTCTCATAAAATGTGCAATGTTAACTGTCTGGGCCCATCATTCAACATAAAAGCAGCCTATAGGCATAATGTGTCCATAATGTGAAGAAACACTTTAGGCTTTTCGAAAAGGAAAAAACGTCAACTTAACTTGACCAAGTAATGTAAAGTCCTGAGAACAGCTGGTCTGTCTCACATTGTGCCAGCAGAATTGATAACGTTGAGTCATTAAATACACTCAGAATATAGATATGTAAGGCAATTACTATTACCAAATGTATGGCTGTGTCTGAATGTCCCCCCTAACCCCTAAGTCCTCGTTCACTAGACATCCCTGCACTCTTTAGAGGACTCTATAGTGCACTCATTCACAGAGCGATTCAGACACACAGCTCACTACATTCGGGTCACGTAACTCTGGCGTCTGAGTGAAAAAAAAGTCTGCTAAACTCTGATAAAACTTGATTTGATTGATGGGCAACAGTAGCTCAGTTGGTAAAGCGTTTGTCCACTGATCTGAAGGTTGGCGATTTGAATCTCGATCTCGACATAAACATCAACATGGCAGAGCGATCGGATCTACTGACCCACAGGTTAGCGATGCCGGCTCCTACAGATGAATTTTTAATGCTGTTATTCTGTCCTTGGGCAAGACACTTAACCCACCTCCCCTCCAGTGTCTGCAAACACTGCTGTGACCCCTAAATAGTGCCCTAAGGAGAGAATAGTAAGGACATTCAGACACAGTTGATTTTTTATTTTTTTTTTTTCTCAAAAGTGGCATGACAAACTTTTATCTCTTCTATGTTTTAACCGATGTCAAAGTCAACAAATAATACACAGATAAAAGCCTATATATCCTTAATAAATGACCTGGAGGTGAAATAAAGTTGGAGGATATGTAGAAGTCTCTGCTCCAAGCTCTCCAATCCCATAGTGCAGATTTATATTGGGCCGGGCAGTCTTGTTACAGGCTCCTGTGCTTCTTGCTTTACAGAGCAAATAAAAGGCAGCCATAATTAAGACTAGCAAAGGTATAAATCTTGTATGTGAATGGCCCATTGCACACATCGACCGTGCAAGTAATTTACATGGTCCTTGGAGAATTGGGCTCAGAGTTTGGCTTTGACACTCTCAAAGGTAGTGGAGAAAAAAAACTGCCATGTGCAAAAAAGTATTTATGTTCAAATGCACAAGTTCATAAATATAAAAGTGACTATTTATACATGCTTTTGTGCGCAGCTGTACGGAATACAAAACAACAATGCCATGTAGGTCTCCAGATGAATCGCTGGAACTAAACTGCTCCGTTGTTTAATAAATACTTTTGAATGTACGTTTTATTCCCAGCGGTTTTGAGATGTGCGAGTTACCTTTTAATGTCGACAGTCATTTTTAATCATATTGTTTTTGCGATGCAGGTACTGTAAATGTTTGCATCAGTAAAGGTCAAGGTTGCACTTTGTAGATTCTCAAAAAAAAACTAATTAACCCAGGCTCACTCAAGTGTAAAATTAGACACATATTTGCTTGTCACAGAAATAGTTGAAAATGCAGACCTGTGTATTCTTCAGATGAGGAACACTTGCAGGAGTAGAAGATTTCAAATCTGGTACACAATTTGACCCATGTTCAAACCCTGACATCTACACACCAACTTCAGGGCAACATGTTCGTCATTCTATTTCTGCAGCAGTATTGGTTTTGTGCACGATACTGGCACCCTCACTGTTAGCATCATTACTTCCTGTTCAGTTTTATCTCTATGAGGTTTTTGCAGAGTCACACTAAAATGAATAAATAATTAAAGATAAGGCAGTGGACAGGGAGCTGTTGGTGGATGTCACTGGCAACATGTTAAACACTACACAAATAAAATGAACACCTCACCAGAGCACACTTCTGTGTTTAGAAAGAGATGTTTGTGTCTCAGTGCTAATGCTATGCAAAGTCCATCCATCCATTTTCTTCCTCTTATCTGGGACCAGGTCACCGGGGCAGTAGTCTAATTCCCAGACTTCCCACACCCCAGACACGTCCTCCAGCTCCTCCAGTGGGACATCAAGGCGTTTCCAGGCCAGCCGAGAGACATAGTCCCTCCAGCACGTCCTGGGTCTTCCCCGGGGTCTCCTCCTGGTGGGACATCCCTAGGGAGGCGTCCTCGAGCAACCTCAGCTGGCTCCTCTCAACGTGAAGGAGCAGCGGCTCTACTCCGACCTCTTCCCATGTGACTGAGCTCCTCACCCTGTCTTTAAGGGAGCGCCCAGCCAACCTGCGGAGGAAACCAATTTTGGCCGCTTGTATCCGCAGTCTTGTCCTTTCGGTCATTACCCGGAGCTCATGACCATGGGTGAAGGTAGGAAGGTAGAGTGACCTGTAAATCGAGAACTTTTCCTTTCGGTTCAGCTCCTTCTTTACCACAACAGACCGATACTATTGCAAATTTTGAAGTATAATAAATATTAAAACAAGACCACAAACTCAAGTATTCTACATATAAATATAATTAGGTAGTCTTTATTTTACTTAATTACAATTTTAATAGGATTAATAAAAGAGTTTTTTTTTTTTTTTAATTTACTTGTAAAATGCATCTTCCACTGGTTATAATCGTCTGCTGTATGTGGTTCATATTTCAACTTTTCCTTATAGTCTGGGTTTAAATAATAAGCATGAGATTCTCCTTTGTTGTGTTATGCTATAGCTTGTGTGCATTGCAGTACAAAGGAGTCTGGATCTGTATAATCGAACCAGCCTGATCGCCGCTGCTGAGCTCTGTGCCATTGTCCGCAGCACAACAACAGGATTAAAGCGGTCGCTCTCTCAGACCAGCCACATGCAGCCACAGGGAGCCAGCGCTGGCCTTTTACATTTGCATTGTATCAAACAGGCTTTGGACACAGGCCCGTGGGAGCTGCAGAGTTTGATCAGGTAATGTGTACATGAAGCGGCGAAGGTGTTTGGAACAACTTATGTCCTCGACTGTTTTCACTTTAAGCACAGATGATCATAGTCCAGCGGGCTTTGAAGTTACAGTGGTATAGAATCCATTTTACCAACTAAAACTTTGATCATACCTGTGTCCCGTAGCGGAAAGCCTGTGGGAAATGTGTTCAAGTTGCATGGCTAAATTCTCAATTACAAGTTTAAGTAATGCTGCCAAAAGTAAAAGTTAAAAGGATGCAAAAACAATACTATTCAATGTACTGTAGTTATTCAAATGCAATATTTGTAGAATTTTAGCTTTAGTTTGAATTCAAAATGTGATGTATATAGCTCTTTAGTGTTGCGTAAGCCACATATTCTCTGAGCTAAAGGCAACCAGAGCAGGTGTTGTAGTGTCGCTGTGTGTTTGTTGGTACAGAAATGAGCAGAGGCAGCATTGGGACGATTGGGACGTGTGCTACTTACTAACTCCCATGATTTGAATTGGAACTACAGTGCAATTATATGGTGAGAATTCTACTCAATTACAAGCACAGGTTTAAAATTATACCCAAAAAGGTAAAATTATCCCAAAATACTACAATACAGACATATTTGTAATAAAATACTTTACACCCCAAGCCTGTATGAATTACTCACATATAAAAGCAAAAGTCGTGGGGTTGTTGGGTGGTCAAACATTCTATTCACCTTATTCCAGAAGTTGCCATTATTCAGGCTGTATTATTCTGCAAAGGGGCGATGATCTTCACAATAAAGAAGTCCAATACAGACTATGGGATTCTCGCTTAATCTGAAGTGTCACCGAAAAGAAGCTGACATTTAGTACAATTTAGAGGCAAACGTGGAGTGTAAATAGGTCAATGGTTGTTGGTCATAGACTGTATAAAGAAGTGGACTAAGGGAGTGTGACATCACCCATAGCAGCCAGCTCCCATCAAATGAAGCTCATCAAGTTATGGGGGGCGAATTTGGAGCCAAGTATCATAGTAACCAAAGAGTCAATCTGGAGCAAAGCTGTTGAAGGTAACGCCCCTTCCCATCCACACTGCTGGTTTGGCAGGGGGTGGGCGCTTAGCAATGCTGTCAATCAAACCTGTTGCTAACGCTAGTGGGAGTGACCTCGGGGGGAAAAAAGGCAGCTGATTTGTCTGTTATTAATGTGCATATATTGACTTGCATAGTTAATAGTGAAATAAAACTAACAAGATCATGTAGAGCGAGTCAATACAAACATTTTAAGACAAAAATGATTAGTCTGACAGGAGCAATTATGGAAAAAGGGAGACAGTTGTAATGTGAATTGGAGCCGCCCATGCTCACTTTCTATTTGGAATGCAGGAGCTAGCAGGTTAGCTATGCCCATTTATATATACAGTCTATATACAGTCTAGCGCAGTGACGTGCAGTCAGGTGAGGCAGTGCCTCACCTGTCATCACAGAGAAAAAATAAATGAAATAGTTATATTTATCCAATGATTTGTACTATAAAGTTATTTTCTATTTAACTTTGCAATTTTATTCTTTTTTTTTTTACTCAAAATCGCTGAATTTTTACGTTTACCGTTGAAAACCTGAGAAAAGACTGTGCTGTAGCTAAGCTGCTGCTTTAACTCTTTAAGGGCTGAGCACATTACAGCGGCTGTGAAAAGGCGCCGTGTGAGGCGTGCTTCACCAGTTACCCTGCCTCAAGTTAGGAGGCACTCGTGAGCCCAGGGATTCTTGTAATTCCCGCAGAATAGGGGCTGCAGACTACAATTTAGAGTTAGCAAGTCAACTTTAGCAATTCACTTTTTTCTTCGTGTCTGGCCCTTAAATGGAGGAGGATACATATGAAAGCTCAAACTGTTTTCTAAACTGGACTTTCAGTTGAAGCAGGTTATAATTAAAGGAAGAGCAACGCTAAAGGAGCTAATGGTTTGATCCAGACACGGGACAAAAGACTCGCTCACACAGAGACGTACAAAATGGTAAGAAATTGAATTACTTCAATCCACTGAAAATTGGGGAACCAGAATAAGGATAAAAAACAATACAAAATCAGCTTTTTATTTCATTAGATCAGTGGTTCTTAACCTGGGTTCGATTGAACCCTCGGGGTTCGGTGAGTCAGTCTCAGGGGTTCAGCGGAGGTCAAGACACGCACCCGACTCATATGATTCGTGATGAGATGCTTGTCCATCACTGGCTGCAGGTGATCACGCTGCTTGGCCAGTCTGTGCTGCAGAGAATTTAGTGACTCAGTATCACTAAACTTGTGACTGTCGTGATGGTTTGTCGTGTGATTTCTTTCTTAACTCTATAGCGTCAGATTCTGTCACCGCCAATAGACTTGCGGACTGTGAGCCTCTCCAGACACCGGCCGTGTCCCAGTTTGACAAATGCACCTTCAATGTGCACAGTTTATTTTGTGCACCAGTAAAACATACCTATGTCTTGAATTTGAAAAAAAAAAATCATATTTTATTTTTCAATAAAGAAGGGTTCGGTGAATGTGCATATGAAACTGGTGGGGTTCAGTACCTCCAACAAGGTTAAAACCCCTTACCACTCCAGGTCATTTTGGTGAAATTGCCTTTGTTCTGACCTCTCCAAATCAAAATGAGAACTGTTATTGAACCATAAGTAGTATTTACACAAGTTTGGGGTCTTTGTAAAGGTAACATCCTATAGTTTTACCCTCAGGTGTCAGAATCACTGTACGTTTGTCTGGTAAGTATTTATACACTTTGGAACACACATAAAAAATGATTTTTCTCATCCTCGCCTAAATTTTTTTGTAAAAATTAAGGTGGAGAAAGCTGCAGTAGTACCTGGGGACAAAAATACACTATATTTCAATTGAAAATATTGTTGACCTCTCACATTTCAGATTTGAAGTCAATCTCTAAAAAAAATTTAGATTTTACACTCATTTTATTATGACTAAATCCAGACGTTTTATGGAAGGACTTTTGATGTATCCAAGTTTATCCAAACCTCTCCAAATGGAGACATTTGGAGAACATTTGGAAAAACTGCAATAACTTTTGACTGCCTCAACCCACAGACATCAGTGAGGCTCTACTGAAAGCTCACACTTAGAGGAATCTGTATCTGCACTCAGCTGCTCTATTACTTATGCATATTTATATAGCATATCAAAGCATATTATAAAATACATATTTGTTTATAAAATATAGTCAAAACAAGTGGGAGCTATGGGTCAATATATATATATATTTACAAACTCCACACACTGCAAACAGCAAAGAAACACACACTTCAATTTTTATTATAATTTACAAACAAACAAACACTGCAAACAGCAGTGAAAAGCTCACTGTACACGATTATGACTTGTCCACAAAATGGTGAAAAAATGTCTTGTACCATTTCTTTGTTTTGTGTAAAACCTGGTAACAGCTGATGAGCACATCTGATAACATCCCCCATGTGCCTAAGGAAAAACACAAACACATTAGTAACAACAAAGTACAAAATTGAAAGGGGGTGAAGTAATATTATATCATATACATGGCCATAATCATCACACAAAAACAGTAAAGAATGCACAATGATGCAGGACTTACACACAGAGTGGAGCTGTGCCTCTACACTGTACTCTACTGTGTACAGTACAACTACTGTATTCTACCTGTGTACAGTAAAACCAAACTATACACCGTCTCATTGGCTGTAAGTGTAAATGCTGTGCACATCTTATATTTTTACTTACAATAATTTAAACTGCAGAATAAAATAACACCTTTCAATCAATAGACAAACGAAGTCTAATTCATACAGATAAACACAAATGTACCTTGGCATGTCATACATCCTCGTGTTCAGCTGCTCATTGGCTGTAAGGAGAAAACGTCACTGATGTGTCTGTGACTGGTTGATTCTACAAGAGGGAGTGTGGGGCGTACACTTTCAGTCACCTGTAGCACTGATTCGCTGTCTGGGGCTCCAGTGACCCTCAACCCCCAGTTTATTGGCCAACCTTGGTGTCAATCAGAAGCTAGCAAGTTTGTTTATCCCTGAGAAAGTTGGCGCTGTCTGAAGTTTGTTATGCCTGAAAATGACAAAAGAAATGCAAAAAAATGACGGAGCAGATTTCACTTTCCTGCAGCAGATTGGACATGGAGGATCTAACTTATTTTGTGGACATGATTTCTTGACTGGATTATATTCTCTGGACCTGTGCGGAACGAATGAGACCAATTTTGTGGGAATATATTGACGTTTGACAGAACCAGAGCCCTCAAAGGTAAGTGAAGTCCAAATCCGCATTTTTGGCTTTTCTGTAAAAACGGCTTTCCTGACAGCACTGTGGTGACCTCAGGTGAATATGGTTTGCGTATTCGGAAAGATGAGATCCGTAGCTTTCATTTGACGTGTAAATTGTTTGTGTGGGTGACGCAGAAGTGAATGTACATTGCTGTAAAGTTGTAAAGAAAAGGCGACGGGCCGCGGGCGGGCCGTCGGAACGGTAAGTGGTTTAAGCACCACTGTATTAGAGCTATTTCATACGGACTTCGGAAGTTTTATTTGAAATTCTTTTTTATTCTGGCCCCAAGTCACTAGGAGAGAAACTGACCGGGAGCCACATGTACTGACACCTGGTTTATATGTTTGTAAATCTGATTGTGACTAATCAGTGCCTCAGCATGAACCACCACACGTCACTGGTCTAGTGGTTTCAACATGGTGGTTCTAGCTGTGTTAATCACTGACAGCATTGGCTAAAGAAGTTGTCACGTAGATGACAAGTCAATTCTACTAATTTCACTTTATACCTCTAATGCAACAGTTTGACAATGCCATAACTACACAAATAGAAAATAGAAAAGTAAAATTGCAACCTCTGTTAGAAGTCTGTTCTTAGCTTCAGGAAAAAAGGTGTTGAATGCACCATATGGCAAACACTAAACTTTCAACCATTACTTAATTTTTAGCCCTTTTCATTCCATGCATTTTCAAAGTTTCCCACCCTCATATAAGTGGCATTCCCCGTTGCCTCATTTTCTTATGGCCACGTCCCCCTGCATGGACTGCAACGAGCTGATCCAAGGCTGAGTTCAGAGCTCCGTCTTTACCCCCACTAAAGGTGTTAACACTGCCGTTTGAAGGTGCTCCTAATTGGGTTCGGATGGAGATGGGGGGTAGTTGTTCCAGTCGGTCGTTTGAAATCCTCCCCTCCTGATTTGAGGAGGTGTAAAGAGGAGAAAAGAGCACTTTAATTGATCCCCCAGTGGTGTACAGAACTCAGGATCCTCAGATAAAGGTGGAGATGTTAAGCAGGCACAGCCACCAGCCTACAGATGGTGGAGAATTTACACATATATAAAACAAAAATAAAAGAGTTAGAAGTCACTTTCCTTTAATCTTTTCTCAAACTAGAAAAGCAAAGAAACCACCTACGTCTTGTACTGCAATTGACAAACGTTTAACCAATTAAAGCTTGTTGTGCCATTTTCACTTTTGTTAAACAAACTCAAACTAATTACACTTTTGATTCTGATGCACAAACTATAGACTGTACATATAAATGGACATAGGTAGCCTGCTAGCTGCCACATTCCAAATAGGAAGCGAACATGGGCGCACTTCCAGCTTCCAACAACTCTGGCCCCAATTCACATTACACAGGAAAACTGTTGCCCCTCTCTCCGTAAATGCTGCTGTCAGACTCGTCATTTTGGTCTTAAAATGTTCGTATTGAGCCGTATTGATCCTCATATTTTTATTTTGCTATAAGACATAAGACAAATCATGCGCCTTCTTTCCCCGCTAGCATTAGCAACAGGTTTGATTGCTCCCTGCCAAACCAGCGGTGCGGGCAGGAAAGGACATTACCTTCAACAGCCTCGCTCCAGATTGGCTCTCTGGTTGCTATGATAACCACGGTCAGAATTCCTAATATGAAACTTTTCACGTAATGTTGCTGTGATGTGTGTCCGGTCAGCTGATTTAAACAGATTTTGTTGCTGTCTTCCTACTTAGGGCAGTAGGACAACAGCACAGTCTGCAGTCCAACTTCTTCAGATCTGTATCCCAGGTGTGAGAGAGCTGGTACTCGTGTGCATAAGAATCTAATGGGACGACATGGTAGAGCGTTTGTCCTCTGATCCAAAGGTTGGCAGTTTGAATCCCGTCTTGACATAAACATGTGCCAACTTGTGGGTCAGTTGGTGGGTCAGTTGGTGGGTCAGTTGGTGGTGCAATTCCAGCGCCCACGGATGAATGCTGCCATTGTGTCCTTGGGCAAGACACTTAACGCACCTTGCCCCCAGTGTCTGCGCACACTAGTATGGGTGAGTGGTCCCTTGACGTAAAGCGCTTTGAGTGCCTTGAAGGTGGAAAAGCTCGACAACATATATATCATTTATTCAACCCAGAAGACCTAATGAACTTAATCAGACTAGACTTGGACTAGTATTTTGTTATTCATTAATTTTTTTTACGGATTTTCAATTACTGACTCCACAGATGACTAGCAGATGATTTTATTCTGTAAAAAGGACATACATGGAGTGTGCCTCTTGCTACTGTGTTAAAATTTTGTTAAGTTGGGGCATTTCATATAACGATTGATCCAGTAGTTTTTAGGAACACTTTTGCATTCACAGCGCTCACTATTCATACATCCTGCAATGACAAATCATTTGTTCTGCATGGACAGTTTTTTTTTTTTTTTAAAAAAATGTATTTTCAATTTTGTATTCTTGCTGGTTACTTTTTAAACATTTTCACAATAATGGCTAGAACCTCTGTAGTTTTCTCATAACTGAATGGTGTCTGTTTTTCTATGTTTTTTGCCCCAGAAGACCCATGTGCTTCATTGTATAACACACATGGCAGTGGATTACAGAGTCAACATGTGCAGGTATTGGTGAACATGTGTTACTTGAGATTTTATCCAACTGTACACAGCACATTTAATGAGGGCCAAAACGTCTGCTGAAAACACTGCTGTAGACAAACGCAATGATAAAAATTAGTTATTATTAGTATTAGAGTAAGTACAGACGATAAACGATAATACTGAAACTAATGCATGCCCTGACACCTATAATAATAACCCAAGAGCAGATTTAAACCACAAAAACTATTCTAAATCTACAATATTGCTAAGAAGGCATGAACTGCAATAAATAAACAGCAGAACAAAACACTTTAGTCCTTGGTTTGCATCAGCAATGAGTCATAGAAGTTATTTATTCAACTTTCTACAGCTCAAATCTTATCATATTGCTAAAAAATAACCAAAAATATCCCAGTGCTGCAAAGAAAGCATACACGCAAAATACTGACCCCCTAAAAATATCGTTCCATCAAACATATTGAGCGATAAGTCGATATAGTGATTATCGTGACAGGCCTAACAAAAACCATGCATACATAATTAAATAAGGTGTAAGAAAATAACTGAAGGCAGAGATTAGAATCAATTACCTGTGAATTTCCTGTAGAAAAGAGCCGTGTTATTTGAACTCTGGCCATGGTAAGACATACTTTTTACTCATGAACAGCTTGTGTAATAAATGCCTCTTCCTGTACAGTATATTGTCGTATCCTATTAACAAATGAATGGCTTGACCTGTGCTAGAGCCTGGCAGGTGAAGGTTAACAATGAAATAGTGATGTTGTTATCCTCCACTGTGCTGCATTTCTCCATCCTCGCAAGCAATTCAATTAGACATAAAATACAGATGTAATCCAACATAATGGCAAGTCATACTCTTTATGTGTACAGCTAGAAAACATTGTGTGGTTAATACATGGGGAAAGGGCCGCGCGCGGTACTTTTTAGTGAGTGTCTTTATGCTTGTGTTTGTGTGGGTAGGGCGATCCACTGTGGGCATGATTGGTCTGTTAGCATTGAAGATAGAAGAGGGGTTGTCAAATTTGTTTAGGAAATGTGTTTTTGCAAGCCTCTCTCTCAAAGTCACTTTCTATTTAGATGCATGCTGCTGATAAATCAGTTAGTTTGCATGTAAATTCGCTCCCTTGATACTTCACAATTTCATCCACCTTAGTCGTGAGCCACACACCCAGCGTGCTATTAAATTCTTCCCCAGATAAATAAAGGCACATATGAGTAGGGTTGATAAATGAATTCTTAAATATAACTTTGGACGTCTTATTCTTTCTATTCTCTGTAGAAATCGGCTCTAATCATCCACTTAAGTCTCAGGCACAGGGGAACATGAGGGAGAAAAAAAAAAAAAAAACTAGCTTTTTCTATCAAATTCTAAATCAAACGTAGCATAGAAGGATGGTGGTCCTTTGGGTATGTGGAATCTCATCATGTGAAATAGGCGCAGCATCACGCCCTGGTCTCAGCGGTTCAGGTAGGAAAAAATCCTATTACAAGTGACAGGGAAATAACCATAAACACATTTACAATGCCTTTTCGCTTTGCACTCAGGCGTGCTCATTATTTTCGGCCTCACCCACATCTGCATTCTCCTCGGTCTTTATTCACTCTTATCACCTGCAATCCCAGCTGTTCTTCCTGTCTTATACGATTAGTCATTGCCTAATTGCAGAGACCCTTCCTATATATAACCAAATGCCATCATTAACTTCCATTCTGAATCTAAAGTCAATATGGCTAATAAGTTACAGCTTTTTTTTTTTTTTTCATTCTAATCCAGGTGCCCTTCTCTATGCAAAGCAGTGGCTAGCACTCTTGCCTCACAGCTGGAAGTTTTCAAGTTGGACTCCCAAACTTGGCTTTTTTGTGAGGAATTTGTGTGTTTCGCCTTGTGTCTGGGTGGGTTTTGTCCTGGCACAACCCAAAAAACATGCACAATAGGTAAAATCTTCCATCTAAACAAGTCCTGACCATGTGCAGCTCAAGATCTGGAGATGCGTCCCCCACTGCTCTTGAAGAAAAGGTAAAATGCACAGAACAAATTTCCCTACGGGGACAATAAAGTGTACCTTTGTTACAACCCAGCTCAGCTAAGGAAAGGAACAAAAGAAGATGGAAAATGATTAATCTAATATTATAATTTATTTAAAAGGAATGTTAAAGTAAAAAAAACTAACAAAAAAAAAAAAAGGTAGTAGTAGTAGTTTTCAATGAGTAACTTAAATACAGCTAGGAAAACAAAGTACTAATATTACAATTACATACTAAACAATTTCAATGTCCAAGTTACAAGAACCACACAGACCAAAAGAGCTATGCTGTTCTGGGCAGAACTCAGCAGCCAGGAGTGGCAGGGGGCGGGTCCTTTTAAAGGGGTGCTGCCACAGGCGGAAGGTCATGATTGGCCAGGCTCTTGATGGTTGCTCCAATCAGACGCAGGACCCTTCAGTCAATCAGCAGCCAGCTGGAGGGCACCACCTGGAGAGGTCCATGGAGAGACAGCAGGGACAAACACATAGGCGCGTAGGAGGAGCTGGAAGAACAGGGCCGTAACAACCTTAACCTAATTATTCCAGAATCAAAATGTTCTGATCATTGGTAGTTTTGAATATATTATTTTCTACAGAAAGCGGCACCATTTAACATTAACTGAGGCCCTTTTCACTCTTCTAATTCGAACACAATGGAATGAAATGATTGACAACACCTTAAGCTCTTATGTTTGCACTGTGTCTCTGTTGCTATGCAAGTTAAGTGCATAAATACATAAAACCCATGCAGAGCTATCATCTCTACCTCACAGTGATAACTCCATCAGCCCTTCTTTCAGTCACTGCGCGCACAAAAACACTCTCACATGCTTAATTCATTACCTTTGAAAAGAGCAGATTAGAGAGAAGACGGATTAGAGACGCAGTCACTTCTTACTAATTAACGACAGGGAGCTTTGAATGGTGGAAATAATGAGGCTACTGGAATCTGTGTAGCTTTTGTGAATGTCTTAGGATCTTAAATGTCAAAAAAATCACACCTCAAACTGGACCACTCTCATCTTTCACTGCAGTTTGGAGATGTAGTGTCTTTTTTTTATTTTTAAATTTTTTTTTTTAATCCACAACATTAAATTGGGAAGTTCTTAACTTGAGTACATCATTGGAGCGTGTGGTATCATCGATCTGTAACACCTTCCTGAGTATTTGATCTGTTACCCTCAGGAAGGTGTTACAGGTCGATGTTAACGTGCACTGCAAGGCTAAAAAATGCCCCCCCCCCCCCCCAGCTATCAGTGTGCTAAATAATTCTCTGCCATGAATGTTGTCTTGTGTAGTGTGTCTTGGCTTCACTGCATTGTGTTGGTTGTGTCTGTGTACATCAGTGGGAGTGGTCAATTGTAATTTAATTATTTGATTTTTAAGAATCAATCAATTAATCAGTCAATTAAATCAATCAATAATGATCCTAAGTTTTGCATTAGAGGTAGATTCGTGTTTTTAACAAGAATCCCTCTGAAATATGGGCTTTCTGACCTGCATGTTGGCAGTACATACCTGTTGCGGTTGATTGGTCAGGATATCAGCAAGACTGAAGTGCAGATGGTTGCTGTTCTGTTTCTTTACACATTTACAGTGTTCAAGAACTTTTTTTTTTTTCTCGTATTAAAAATTAGAATAAAAAAAACCCTTACTGAGTATCCATAATTTTAACTCTTTCAGTTTACAATATGTGTAAAACACATGGCCTAGTCTTAGTTGTCAACAATTATAACTTCTGTCCATATGCAGACGCATCACTGAAACGGGAAGAAGTCGTCCTGTTTGATGGTGATTTTGTACCAAGATGAACGCCATGCCAGTCTATATATACATAAGCTGTAGGAATCTTTTAGTGTCAGTCTCAGTGCTCTAAATTCCAGTTGTAGAAGTTTTCTTTTTAGTATCGCTACTTAAAATGAGTTATTGCGTCAGACTATCAAAGTGGATGAAGGTAATAATGTTTGCTTGGTAAAACACATTTCTGATACTGTAGTTATTCCGCTTTTTATTAAAAGCTTGCCCCACAGGTCTTGTATGGACAATTTATTATAAGCTCTCTTTTTTTTTTTATTTTAAAAGGAAATGGATTTGTATGTATTTAACCATATTACAACAGTTACATGTTCCCCCATCATTATTTACTCAAACTTGTTTAGATTGATTGACGCATGATGCCTGCATGTTTGAGTAATCCTCTATTGCCCTGCACATACTTGAGTGCTCAAAAAAATGTTACTTTAGACCAAGCCCCTATCTCTATACTTAAGTAGATTATTCTAAAAATTCATATTCCAGGCCATACGTCAGGGATCAAAAATGTAATGTAGCCATTCTTCAACTATAAAAATACTAAATGAAATCCTTGCTATGGTGAAATGTCTCAAAGGAGAGGTGGGGCCTATCAGCTCTGCAGTTTTGAACAGGAAGTCAATTGACCTTTTTTTTTTTTAAATCTATAAAGTCTTTACAATTTTAAAATTAGATTTGTTCTATTGTACTCAGTGATTAGTTTTTAATCACATTGCATTTTTGAGTTCCCTAATCACACATTTCCAGAGCGTTGGATTGGACGAGATGGACCAATTCTGTGGCCAACATGTTCACCAGATATCACACCACAGGACTTCTTTCTATGGGGCTATGTTATGATATTGTATATCAAACAAAGATACAGGACATTACAGAACTAAAGCAAGATACAGATGCAATCACAACCACTGATGAGACTAGGCTACAGCAAACATGGCAAGAAATCCAGTATCATCTTGATGTGTTTTGTGTGACTTGTGGTGCCCATATAGATGTGCATTAAATGAGGTAAAAACTTTAGAAACCACAAGTAACAATACAAAAAGTCTGATTAAGATATCTTATCAATTGCTTTTGTAATGAATTGTTTCAGTTGTAAAGAGACTTTATGGACACCCTGTATAATTTATGGGGTATCCTGTCCAAGAGGAAACTCACATAGCAGCCAGAAAAAATCAATATGCATACACGGAAACTCTTGTTTGACCAGCCAGTCTACATTTTGTTTGAATCCAGACGGGTCTGGAACTGGACCACAGAACATAACAACCCTCAGCCCTAACTGTGGTCCAACCACAGCCCCTAATTTATATCATGTTGTTTCTCAAATGTGGAAGACATCTCTCTCAAAAAATTCTTGTATCATGCAACAAAATATAGAACTTCTGAAGAAATCTGCAGTTTCTCAGTCCTCTGTGTGATTTTATTATCTTTTCTTACTCGTAAGCAGCCATGTTTGTTTTGACACAGAAGCTCCGTGTGTTTTTCTAATTGGTTAATTCATCTGTCAGTCACATCTGTCTGAAATTAGGAAGACGGGATATGGTTCCAGACTCATGTGTATTTGTAAAGTTTTGTCAAAGCGTGTGGTTTTGGCTGACCAGGAAAGCTCGCAGTCCAGACCAGAAATCACTTGTAGCTTTGAAGCAAAAGTGCCAAGTAGGCCAGTCACAATAAATACTATATACTTATCATCCAATATGTGTTAGATGGAACATTCATTTTTGGGGCTCAATATTTATTGCAGGTACTTTTTCTTAGTACTAGTTGGGAACTTTTTAGTGATGGGATGTTCATGAACAAGTCGGCTCTTTTGAACGGTTCCTTAACATGAAAGACTGGAACCGGATCTCATTTATTAAAAGAACCAAATCTTTTTTCTTTCAGATTTGTATGCATTTTTATACTGATTAACCCTGAACCATCACAAGAAAAAGAGCTTTGTGAAAAAGAAACAAAAAAAAAAAACCAAACAAAAAAACGCATTTAGCATCATAATAACAGTTAGATATTTGAATTATGATTATTGTAGTGAAGTGTTTTATTTAAATTATTCATAATTCCAAAGGTTAAACACTCCCCCACTCTGAGTTTGAACCATTTCAAACACATCTGAGCCTTGGTCGTCTCTCTAAGTGATTATTTTGTAGTTAAAATTAGTTCTCACATTGGCTTTTGTCACAGAAATACATAGTAAAAGAGTCAGTCTTTTGAACAGCTCTTTGAAATGAAGAGATACAAACGATTTAGATCCCCTAAAAGACTAAAAAGTCCCATCACTAGAACTTCTTTGTTATTTTTCCTGGTCTACGGTTAGATTTGAGCTTTGGAGGGTTGAATAAATAACTTCCATGACTCATTATAGATTCCAACTAACTAAACCAAAGTATTTCATTTGGCTATTGATTTATTACCATTTGTGTTTTTCAACCATATTATACATTTTGAATACTTTTTGGGGCCAATATTATACATTTTGAATACTTTTTGGGGCCAATATTATACATTTTGAATACTTTTTGGGGCCAATATTATACATTTTGAATACTTTTTGGGGCAAATATTATACATTTTGAATACATTTTGGGGCCAATATTATACATTTTGAATACTTTTTGTGGCCAATATTATACATTTTGAATACATTTTGGGGCCAATATTATACATTTTGAATACTTTTTGGGGCCAATATTATACATTTTGAATACTTTTTGGGGCCAATATTATACATTTTGAATACTTTTTGGGGCCAATATTATACATTTGGAATACTTTTTGGGGCCAATATTATACATTTTGAATACTTTTTGGGGCAATATTATACATTTTGAATACTTTTTGGGGCCAATATTATACATTTTGAATACATTTTGGGGCCAATATATTAATACATTTTGAATATACATTTTTTTTGGGCCAATATTATACATTTTGAATACTTTTTGGGGCCAATATTATACATTTTGAATACTTTTTGGGGCCAATATTATACATTTTGAATACTTTTTGGGGCCAATATTATACATTTTGAATACTTTTTGGGGCCAATATTATACATTTTGAATACTTTTTGGGGCCAATATTATACATTTTGAATACTTTTTGGGGCCAATATTATACATTTTGAATACTTTTTGGGGCCAATTTCTACTACTAGGGTTATTGTGTCAGTGGCATAAATTAGTTTCAGTATCATCTGTATTTTCTTCAGCAATATATTCAACTTCAAAATGTGTTATCGTGACAGGCCTAGTGCCAATTATTACGCCACTGTGCTCTATAAAAAATATCAGTGCATATAAAGTTACATGGATACTGTATATTGGACGTATCTGCTGTTAACACTATCCTTGAGTCGAGTTTTGTTCTTTGGTTTGTATATCCTCGCATAAGGTCCACGCTTTGTCTAATGTTGCTTTCACATTCCGGCTATTCTGCACTGCCCTTGACTCTCTCGTTTTGTGTGTAGCTCTGTAAAAGGCAGTGTGCTTGAACTGGCACGAGAGGCATAATTGTCCCGCTCCACCGCTGCATGCACAATTGGGTCGAGGTTACGCTTCAGGTTGGGTACGCGGCCCTCGCAAATGCACGTTCTGATTGGCTGTTTTTATCCGCCTGCGCTACCCCATGCAAACTAGCACGCTTATTACACAATCAGATTAAGCCCGTAGTGTTTATCAGCGTCGTGATTAATGGACAGGCGGGAGAGGAAGCAGAGCGCGCTAAGGATTCATTTGGGGGAGCTGACAATATTTTATGTATTGGTTGTAAATTATGAAGCGTTCAACAAAAAGTAAGTGTATGATTGCGGAGGATGTTTTCACTCTAAGCGTCGGTAATAGTGTGTGTGTGTGCGTTTTTTGTTTCGTTCCTGTTGTGTACGGGGGCCGATGGAGGAGTGGGTTGAGCGCATGCATTTCTAAATTGAAAACGCGACACACCCGTAGCGATGATTTAGTGCTGGGCTACAGAGAGGTATGTGGCCTTCAAACAGTGGAGTGGGGAGAGACAGAGTAGGAAGCGGTGATGCCAATGCAGAGGAGGTACTTTGAACTGATGCACTCTTATGATTTTTAATAAACACAAGCTGCGGAATATACTCTGCAATGCATTATGGGCTGTGAGGAGTGTTTAGAATGGTTGCTTGGGGGAACTAGTGTGGATGATGATGTAAAAATGTGTAAAAGAATAAGCTGAATTTGAAATGCAGTAATATCTCCATGATAAAGAGTTTAAAATACAACTGTACACTCCTCTAAGCAAACTGGAGTATTTCTACTTATGTACGAGCATGTGACTAAGACTAAGATCCCAGATATTGTATTAGAAGTATTTTATTTCTTTCTAACCAAATCTAGTCTTGGTGCCAAACGTGTATACATAAATACGACTTTCCCTAAAGCAAAAAGTAATTAATATGTCACCGTAACAAACTTTGACTTAAACAAATTTATTGATCCACGAGGGAAAATTGGCTCCGTGCGCAACAGCGCCTGGCAACCTCACTGTTAGCGTCACTACTTCCTGTCCAATTCTATCTGTATGAGGTTTTCCCTGAGTCACGCTGAAATGAATAAATGTTTAAAGATAAGACAGCGGACAGTGACTTGAGGGTGCATGCCTCTGACAACGCTGCACAAAGCAAAATAACACAACCTGAGGACCCTTCTGTGGTTAGAAAGGGATGTGTTTGTGTCTCAACGCTAATGCAAAATTTGAGGCATGACAAATATTAAAATAACAACACAAACTGAAATAATCTACATATTAAAACAATTGGGTAGTCTTTACATTAGTCTATTTTAATTTGAACAGGTTGTTTCTTTTGTATGTTAAAAGTTAGCTTTAGCTTTGCTCCTGTGCACAGAGCCTATTACTATAATAATATACGGGAGGAGCTCGGAGTAGAGCCGCTTCTCTGTCACGTCGAGAGGAGTCAGCTGAGGTGGGTCGGGCATCTGCTCAGGATGCCTTTAAGACGCCTCACTAGGGAGATGTTCTGGGCATGTCCCACCGGGAGGAGACCCCGGGGAAGACCCAGGACACGCTGGAGGGACTATGTCTCTCGGCTGGCCTGGGAACGCCTTGGGGTCCCACCGGAGGAGATGGAGGACGTGTCTGAGGTGAGGGAAGTCTGGGAGAGTCCCTGCTTAGACTGCTCCCCCCATGACCCTACCCTGGATAAGTGGAAGAAAATGGATGGACAAATATTAAATTAACAGCACAAACTGAAGTAATCTACATATTAAAGCAATTGGGTAGTCTTTACATTAGTCAGTTTTAATTTTAGCAGGCTTTTTTTTTGCTTAAGCTTTGCTCCTGTGCACAGAGCCTATAACTGCAACCTGGACACAGTAGCTTGCACATAACAGTATAACAACAAAGAGCAAAAATAGTCACATTTCTAAAAGACAAAGGATCAGATATACAGATTTGCACCAGCACAAGTAGCGTAATGTAGTAAAAATACATTATCTAGGCCGTATAGATGGGATGATGGGTTAAAAAGAAAGCAGCAGCCTACATAAAAGGTAAAGTATAACCGTGATAAACAATGTTATGTGCTGCAATGCCTCCTGGGATATAATTTATCCATGTAATGTCCTTAGTTAGAAACTGAACTATTACGAAAGCACTTTGAGAGTATTGATCAATTTAGTGTCCGCTGCTCCGGAGTAAAAAGCAGCACCTGTTGGATAGAGGGCCTGATAGCCACGATAGCACGGCTAACCTTTTAGCGCAGGCCTGACGCGTGGGAACATCAAGGTTAATTAGCCTCCTGTATGGAGTTAGCGACAGCCCTGCTTTTCTATCATGCCATCAGCCATTACCGCCATCTGGGCTCTCATAACAGCTCGCTAATCCGGGAGCTGGGATGTCTGATTGTTGACAGTAACTCCACAGAGTGCGAGTGGGGGAGATAAGGCAGAGAGGGGAGAGAGGAGGGAGAGGGGAGGGAGAGAAGGGATAGAGAGGGGAAAAGAAAGGAGAGCGATGCTTCTGTGTGCCCGCCACACCTCAGGGCTGGTCTTGGTTCAGTGCTGCCGTCCTCTAGATAAGAAGCAGCTGTATATGCTCTGTATGCAGATGAACAAGTCAATGAGGGCCACTGTTTAAAGGTCCTATATTACACTAAATCGACTCTTATGAGCTTTTAGCCATGTTACGATGTTGTTACCTTCTCCAAATCAGTCCCGGAGTTGTGGAGTAATCCTGCATTATTGGGCTGTCTGCATCTCCAAAGCTCAAAATGCTCCTTTCCACCTTGTAATGTCATTTAGTGGTAGTTTTCATGTTAACTGCTGCTCTCTACCTTTAGTTTAGTAAAGATTGGCAAATCCAGAGTTGAAATTATCCAAATGATTCTAGTGAAGGTGTATGGAGCCCTAAGATGAATTTGTCTCTGGGGTCCCTGGCAGTGCATGGGTGTAAATACATAGCTGCCTTCACCAGTAGGTATTTTGCTACTATAGATATAAAACAAATGTAAATGTTTTAGAGGGATATTCAGGCTGCTGTCCTGTGCCCAATAAAACTTGGTATATTATTCTCAGTATACATGTATGGGCTCTTGGGGGCGCTCTGGTGGCCGCGGGGCCCTAAGCAGCTACTTATTCTGCTTAAAGGCTGAGCCGGCTCTGCCTGTAGTACCACATGACATCATAAGGTGGAGTGTTTTCTGTTTCGGCCTAAATATGCAGGGTTTGTGTTTTAAACGTGTGTGAATGAAACAAAACACTACTCCAGGTCTGTTTGTGAGGAGGAAACAGCATAATAAAAAAGAGCAGAAAACAGTGTAATATGGGCATGGAATAGCAGAATTACAGCATTGTTCAACTATGACAGATATACATGGCATTCTGCTTCAACATCATCATCTATCAGTTAATAATCAGGGGTAGATTTTTACTTTTACTCAATTTACTTATCACACACTTGTATGTTGCAGGCGTAACACTTGGTTAGCGTGATTATTGTAGTAGTAGTTGTGAATTTTAAAACAGGCTGTGCATAATGGCGCCAGGCGAGTTCCGGTCACTAACAGTCATGCCTAGAGATTTAACAGGGGCAGAGGGGATGATAATATGTTTTATATCTACTTTCACAATCGGGCTATGAAGTAGAGGAATAAGAGGACTTACATCAATTTCCAGATTCACAAAATCAGACCACTCCCGTGTTTTTTAAAATGTGCTCTGCTGCCGATCACTGTCGTCCTCAGCAGATGTTGCCGTTCTGTCTTGTCACATGAATTAATGACTATCTATCTGTGTGTTGATGATGCTCTTCCCAGCAGATGCAGTTCGACTTGTTAGGCCAAAATAAATAATAGAAGCTGACAAATTCCAGCTTGCATCAAGAGCAAACCCTCTAGGAATAAATTGCAGCAAAGTTCGGCATTTTTTATTACATTTTTTATTTTTATCTGCCATTAGCATATTGTATGAAATATGTAATAATTATGCCATTAAACATGAGTATTTTCAATAATGAGCGTGTTTATATTCTAAGAATGTCCACACTTCAAAGTAAAGTAATTACGCTGTTGCCAGAGAAAAGGCAGGGCACCTGAGTTTGAGTTGATCAGGCCAGGGCAGTAATTGTACCAGATGTGATTGTAACAGCAGCTGATATCCATGGTTAAAAATCCACTTCCAGTTTTACAATGACCAATACTAACCTATAGCATACAATCAGTAGTAGTTTATTGTACTTACATATGCATTTTATTTATATTTTTCATTTGATTATTTTACTTTAAAAGGCCCATATTGCGCTCTTTTCTGACCTATGACATAACAAACATACCTGCAGTTGTGTGTTGGTTAATTCACACATGTTTAACACACAGACCCTTCTTCTCTCAAATGGAAAACACTCTTTTCAGACTCATTTGCATAATTTCAGGTCTGGAATTGCCAATCTCTACTCAACAAAAGGCAAACGGTAGCTGTTAATTTGAAAACTACCACTTCATGACATCACAAGGTGTATTTTGAGTTTGAAGGTGTAGACAGACTAATAATGAAGGATTACATGTCTTAAAGCCCCATTTTGTTTAATACAGGACCTTTAATTAGTATTTTTTTTTAACCAATTCTCAAATAAGTGGAGTTTTCTTTAATGAGCTTGCGAGTGGAGCGAACACTACATTTTTGCTTTTTTATATCAATTAATTTAGCTTATGCTAATTAAAAACTAGCATGCACTCTCTCCATAATTACCAGCCATCTCTCAACACATCTGACCTACTACTTCCTCTGCTGATGCCAACTGCTTGTTTCCCTGGCGATATACAGGTTTAATGCCATGCCATGGAATATTTGAGGCAAAGCAGACGACATTACCCTCTAGCAGAAAAGTTACACAGCACACCTTTAATAATGATGTTTTTTGTTGTTTTTTCTTTTTTTTACGGGCACAATGTATAAAATGTAGTATTTCCTGTAATGCCCTGTTTGGTAACAAAGTTTCACATTTAATTGTATGCAACACATCACCCCTATTTTATCTTCCCTTCACTGGCTGTCTGTGCGTTTTATAATTGATTTTTTACCATAGACTGTACATATAAATGGACATAGCTAACCTGCTAGCCACCAGGAAGTGAACATGGGTCCCTCGACTCTGGCTCCATTTCACTTTACATTAGAAAACTCTCGCCCCTCTCTCTGTAACTGCTGCTGTCAGGCTCATCATTTTGGCCTTCAAATGTTCATATTGATCCGCTTTACATGATCGTGGTACTTTTAGTTCGCCATTTTGTCCGTAAATCAAGATATGAACCTTAATAAGAGACAAATGAGCTGCCTTCTTTCCCCAAGATCGCTCCTGCTAGCGTTAGCAACAGGTTTGGTTGACAGCGTTACTAAGCGACCTCCCCCTACCAAACCAGCAGCCCAGGCGGGACGGGGTGTTACCTTCAGCAGCTTCGAGATTGCCTCTTCAGTTGCAATGATACTCGTAGTCAGAATTCCAAATATGGAACTCG
This sequence comes from Periophthalmus modestus, assembly GCA_019594935.1. Taxonomy (NCBI): domain Eukaryota; kingdom Metazoa; phylum Chordata; class Actinopteri; order Gobiiformes; family Gobiidae; genus Periophthalmus; species Periophthalmus modestus. The sequence goes on from JAIEZT010001373.1 coordinate 21,757,646, forward strand.
GCTCCAAATTCGGCGCTATAACTGCTAGCCTCGATGAGCTTCATTTGACCAGAGCTGAACGCTATGAGTGATATCACGCTCACTTTGCACATTTCTTTAAACAGTCTATGGATTGTGACTCAGACTCATTTAGGTTTTGCACCAAGTTATGTTTCAGAACTTTTAACCCCGTATGAGCCCCCCTGCAGCTCTAGATCCTCAGATAGGAAGACGATGGGTCATGGAACCTTCTCGGTCCAGGTGCCTCGGCTTTGGAAGGACCTGCCCGAGGAGATAAGGCTGGAACCTTCAGTATTTTTTAAATCACTTCTTAAAACTTATCATCAGGCCTTTTTATGATTTGTCTTCTATTTTATGTGTGCATCTTTTCTTTGTATTTTTATGTTTTGTATTTTATCTTTTGGGTGTGTATTGTGTTGTTTTCTTTTGTTTTAGTTTTTCTTTTTTTTTTTACTTTGTGGTGAAGCACTTTGTATTCTCTGCTTTTAAAATATTTTTTCTATTATTATTATTATTATTATTTAATTATTATTGTTGTTGTTGCTGTTATTATTATTTTTATTACGGATCCACATCATATCATGCTTCCAACTCATCCAGACAGAGGCTTGATTTAAGATTGTTTGCTGTGTGTTCTCCATCATTATCTGTTTAACTTATTAGGGCTCATTGGCTTTTACATTGAGACGCACACAGACAAATGGAGGAGAAGCAGGAAATGTGTTTTCCCTGACACGACTGCACAAAGTCAATGAGGTATGTTATCTCCAAATTAATGCGCTGCCCATTAAAAAGCAATGTTTGGAAAGTGATATATTAACTTCAGAGCTTAGAGCGCAAGTAAATTTGTTGGTAATTTTAATTGGAAATGACCCAAAATAGTTCCCAAAAAGTTATCATCGTGTTCATTTAGTGTATAAATAAATAAAATATCCTGACATAAATGTAATTGAATTTTAAGGGGGAAAAATATGCAAAATTGGCTCATTTTGAAACGTTCAAAGTTGTTTTGCTGTTTCTTCCTACGCGCTCCTCTTTCAGAGCATAGTGTGTAATGTGCCATCACCCCAACTTTAATGCTGGAATGTACTGAAGTAAAAGTAATAAAGTAGAATACTTAAGTAGAAATTTTAAACTTTTAAAGATGCTTTTTACTTTTATTTCAATACGTCTGAGAGAGCAGGTACTTTTTACTCCAATACATTTTTTGAACTGGACTCAAAAGTAAAAGTATTTTTCATTATTGTTTGAGACCTGCTGAAAAGGCAGAGGGTTTATTTTTAACACGTTCATAATTTGAGCAAACAAAAATATAACAAATAAAAACAGCTTGAAAAAAAAAGATTGATTGCATTGTTTTTGTTGAACAAAATGCAGCACAAATCTTTATCAAAAACACTACACTTGAAGCTTTGTTAGAAAATACTCAAAATGTGCGTGAAATACTTTTACTTTTTACTATTTAATTACATTTTTTAACACTTACTTTAATACTTTTACTAAAGTACATTTTCCCATGTGATACTGTGATTACCTTTACTTCAGTATTGTTTTTGCTCTGGTATCTGTACATTTACTTAAGTTACTATATTGAGTGCTTCTTCCACCACGACAAAACTTAAATGTGTCACTTAGTTAACGATGCACACCTCAAATGTGATGATTATCCAGTGTCTCTTGTCAGATATATGAAGTGCCATGTAAACAGCTAAATCTGCTGTGAATAATCTGATTTATGTCTGATTGTTCACACCTATACATGTGCTAATGAAGAAAATGCAGCTGCATTTTGTTGAATTATTTTGCATGGGGAGGCTCTACATGGACTACAGAGAGGTTTTAAAGCCTCCCAGAGAATCACTGCAGAGTTGACTTGTTGGTCATTTGAACTTTTGACACAAATCAACCTACTTTATGTCCTCTCCAGTACCGTTCACATCTCCACGCCAGTATGTCCTAAGCTAAATCTCTGTTATTTCGTGATCAGTGGCCTTATCCTTGAAGAGCACCTGTGTTTTACATCCTTCTGTCCGACTCACTAGAGCCCCGCCGAAGCACTCACCTTTATACCCTGTTTTTACTACTTTACATCATATTTTAGCTGCAAAACTTTTCCCAAATTCTCCATTGTAATGAATGGGATTCCCACTTAACTGGAAGTTCCGCCACAAAGAAGGTGAAGTTTAGTTTTACGGCAAAAGTGAATGGGGCATAATAAGGTCAATAGCAAAGACAATAATTAATAAAAGAAAAAACATGTACTTTTCTTGTTAAAAAAATAAATAAATATAAATAAATAAATAAATAATAATAATAATAATAATAATAATAATAAATAATAATAATAATAATAATAATAATAATAATAATAATAATAATAATAAATGCGTACATAAATAATAATTAAAAAAAAAATCAAATCAAATGGTCCATTTCCTTATGTGCATGTAAACAGAGGTCACTAATCAAAATAACTGGGATATCTGACACTCCATTTATTTCATTTTTCGGGTCATGTAAATGTAGCCAGTGTCACATCGTCTAATAACTCCTTTGTGTAAAAGGAAAGCCATCTGACAATGATAAATAAAAATGAAACTTTTGAATATATTTGGTTCATAAGCAAAAAATAGAAAGCTTTCACATTTTTTTTCCATCACAGCTTCCTCACAATAGATTCAAAGATGGTTTTGAAGTGCCTTTGTGAAGTTGCCAAACATGTTAAAAATGCACTCGATGCTGACGATCCAATTCACAGTTTTTATTCAACAGTCTTTGAGCAGAAACAAACACGAGTGCGGTGTGAGCATTTTGGCAGCCATGGATGTATGTTGATAGACTTTCCTTATTTCAATCTGTTTTCCGTTGGGGTTTTTTTTTTGTCTATAGCCATCTTTCTCAGCCATCCTTCCTCTACAGATCACGCCATCTGGACTTGACGTACAGTTACTCAGTCCCCATTGTGCTAAGTGGATTCATGTGGAATAAAGATGGCGTGTGGTACAGTATATTGAAAGCCAGCAAAAATGGACAGGAGTGGGCGGGGCAGAGGGAGGTGCTAGCTTGACTGTGAGATTGATGATTGATCCAAATAGACTGTACTAAAATGGTGACAATAAGAGAAGAGGGGGGTTGGTAAAACATATGCCGCTCTGTCTACACCATCAATCTAAAGTTGCGGGCTCACCTGGAAATTGTCAAGCGCTGGGGTGTTTACGTGGATGCGGCTGTACGCGGGAGTGAAGGCTGTGACTATGATGGGTTTCCTCACAACACATATACATATTCAGAGAAAGTGAGCTACTCTATCATCTGTTTCCTTTGCAGCGTTTTTGTAGAGCTGAGCGCACGCCTGGCATTGATGAGTGGTGTCTGAGGCTAGTGTAGTCTTGACTGTGTTTAAGTGAAAGTGCAATATTTGACATTTACATACACATCTATTGCATGTGATTATGAGAAGGAGAAAGAGTTCATTTACACCGCAGGCTAGCTCTCAAAACTCAGCAGGAAAACTATATTAGATCTTTTTTCTTATTCTAGCACTTGAATTCACCTAACCAATCTCCTCACTTGAAAGCTCTTTGGTCCATATTGTAATAATGAGGACCAGAAAAGTGAAAGTTCGCACTATAACTGTAAAGTGGATGGTGTACACAGAGACAGATGGATTCTCACCACTGTGCAAAAAAGCAGTGCACAAAATCACTCACCGGAGCTGCCATGTTCATTTTGTCACATCATTTGAAACTAATACAATACGTGCACCAGAGGAGCAAGAACTGTATTAGTGGACCAGAAAATGGCACAAACCCAGATATTTAATGATTAAATCACACTTAGCCCTGGTTTGGCTGATTTTATTTCTCCTGTAAGGAAATTACATTTAATCCATCTTTCAATGTCACAACCTGTTAGAAGTAGTGATCAATGTGCAGCTTGAGAATCCTTCTACAGATCTTGAGCCAAATCAGTACAGCTGGAGGATTAGCCATTTAGGCATGTTATATCGAGTCCTATCTGTGAGGTGGACACTATACCACTGTCTCACTAGACATACACTGCACACACTGGGGTACAACTTGGACTATAGCCAATAGAGTGACCCAGTGACAGACATCCACATAATATCACCATCTTTTCACAATGAGTAAATGAAACTCGCCAAATACCAGTGCAATTTCTTCCCTCATCGCCTCTTGTGTCTGGTTACATTATAAAAGCTGCACTATGCACTAAAGGCCTCAGTTATCATTCCAGGTGCTAAACTGCAAGTATAAACTGAACAACAGCTTGTGCAGTTTGTGGTCGCATTATTTACCATTGTGAAGTGCGTGTATAATTTCTGCCGCAAAAAATGATATGTAAATGAGACCATTCAGAGAGTGCAGAAGTTTGCATGCCTCTGCTCCTAATGGCTACTGAATTGTTGAAGTGTTGTTGCAAATTAACATCCGCCCTACGTCAGGACATTATCTCAAATCATTTGGCTCGAGGAGCGTTTGACGGGGACTCATGAAAACTTTAAACGGTAGGTTAGCCAGCGTTATCCTTTTCGCTTTGGACTTAAATGCGAGATGACGGATCACGATAATTCACACACAAAAATGTGCACGCCTCTAACGGAGCGGTGCAGAAACAGGGATGCACGTTGTATCTAAGCCAGAATCCCTGCACACAGTCTGCTTTAGGACATGGGGCAGACATGTAAAAGCCCAGTTTGATCATTTTTAGCGTGTTTAGCTGTTTAGCACACGAGTAAACACTTGATAAATGAGGCCCTAAATATAGCATGTTATGGCGTCTAATTAGTTCAAATCATCACATCTCTAAAATATGAAATTAGAAACTTAAAACATTTATAAAGCTCATCCAATAAAACAGCGTGGCTACAGTTTGGCCCTGTGTTCTTGAAAGTAACACAGTTCAGCGTATCATTTGGCAAGACATTAGAAATCCTTGTGAGATTATTAAGATAATTAAGACTTTAATACAAACCATGCCATTTGTTCGGAAGATTTTAGGCCTGGCATGCTGACGGCTTTTAGCGCTTTTGGCTGAACCCTGTGCGGTGGGTTGAGTTGTGCTCAAAGAACCACTTTGCGAATCTATGCAGTTTGTTTTGTGATTGTGTTTGGCTATAGAACAGATGTACCTACTGTTACAGGACTAGTCTTATCTTTAAAGGGGCCAGCTGGCACTACATCGCTACACCACTGGCTTCACTTGTTGTGTTTTGTTGTTTACTTTGCCTGCTAAACTAAAGCATGTATTTTCTCTTGCTTTCATCCTTCCATACTTGACAGTCCTTTGTTATAATCTTTCCCTCGCGGTAGGTACTAGCAAAGGGCTTAGTCTATTGTACAAAAGCAATAGTGTGTACAATGATGGTTTCTAGCTTTGAGCAACTCCCTGTGTCCCAAAGAGACCTAAGTTTTACCAGTCTATGTGCATTCCTCTATTGACCTCTAGCTGCTATCGATTCCTTGCTGTTAATGCACTCTGTCTATGCAGTGAAAAGGAGATGGGAGAGACAGGTGTTTCAGAGTGTACATTTGTGTGTGTCTTTGATTATCTTCAGTACGGGCCTTCATAACCATGAAAAAACCAGTAGGGAATTTTCTTTTTATCAGGAGCACGAATGGAAGATAGCTGCTTCAAAGAAAGTGCTGTGTGGGGCTTAATAGTTTGCTTCAAGACAAGAGAAAATGGACAATGGCCTTAAGTGCGTTGTGAGGACATTCATTCATAGCATCGCCAACCAAAATATCAAAGAAGGCCAAAAGTATGACGATCTTTCAGAGGTAGGGGACCCTTGGGATCTTTTATCTCCTGCATTGTCTTTGCCCTCCGCCTCTTCTTTTCTACATAAACACTTGACAAATTTACCGCAACAAACACACATCCATATACAACAGTGCACCCTCTATCTCTTGCCTTATTCCACAGCTTATGAATTTTAATGGGGCTCAATCAGAACACCTCGGCAGTGTTTTTCTATCTCCCAAAGTAATGGACTTGAACCACCGGAGAGTTGGTAGACAGCTCTGTATTGGTTAGAGGAAGTTGGTATGGGATAGTGGGGCGGAATAGAGGGGATGAGTGATAAGGCGGACGGGACGTGAGTGAATAAGAGCGACGCGACGTGCTTGTGTAGAGAAAGAGAGAGCGGATAAGGTGGTGTTAAACCAGGTAAAAGGTGGCACTGAGAAGAGGTGAGGATGGGGTATTCATAGTAATTACTCTGTAGCCTTGCAATACCTGACAAATTGCACTCATCGACAAAGTTATTGATTGACAGGTTCAAAAGTGCTTCCTGTGCTATTGACCTTATTGAACTCCGCCCACTTTTAAAATGTGACTAAACTACTCTTTCATTGTGGTGGTACTTATGATTAAGCAGGAATCACATTCATTTCAATGGGGAATTTGGGAAAGTTTTGCAGCTAAAATCTGATATTAAGTAGATTGTATGTTCATGTGTGTCAAAACTGCTGGGTCTGGGAGGCTTTAAAACAGATCTGTAGTCCATAAAGAACTTATTTACTGTCAAGATCGGCAGCCCCATGCAAAACAATACATATGCGAAATGACAATGGCAGCACCCATGGCAACTTCCAGAATAAGGTGAATAGTTCCAAGCCTGTAGAAATGATGTTATATGTATTATGTTTTGGGCTATTTCCACAAGTATATTTAAAAAATCTAGATATTGGGTTTCAGAATGATGCAAAATTGGGACCATTGCCAAAGTGATTTACAATTTGAAACATACAATTATTCATTTAGAATGGGGAAAAAAAATCCTCAAATAAAGGGAGGAAGCTGATACCCATAATACAAGGCCTAATGTGACATGAAATCTGTCTAAATGTAGCCCAGCAGGGGGCACCAGTAATGCATACTGGCATAATAAAAAATGAAGAGCTAAAAATGCTGAACTGTAGAGGCAATTTGAGCACTGACATGATAAGAACGAGTCTGGTGAAGGCATCTGGACTTTAAAAGCATGAAGGAGTGTCATGGATTAAAAAACATGATCAGGGAGGAGCAAGGGCTTTCAGTTTTCAACAGGGAGATGGACTAAATATGCATGATTACTGAAACATGCAAGATTTGTTTTATTTATTAATTAATTAATTAATTTTAATCTAATTTTTTTATGTATTTTCAATCAGGGTGCAACAAACATGGTATTATGCTATTTTTTTTCTTATTTTTTTTTCTATATTATTTCAAATCCACTGACTCAGGTTGTGTGATTCTAGCTCCCATAGATGACTACTGTCGTTGTGTCCTTAGGCAAGACATTTAACCCTCCTCACCCCCATCGTTTACGTACACTGGTGTATGAATGTGTGTATGAATGGGTGAGTGGTCCCTTGATGTAAAGCGCTTGAAGGTGGAAAAGCGTTATTTAACATTTATTTATTGTTTCTGGTTGGACATGAACAGGAAATATCACATATGAAGAGGTAACTGCCTATTAAAATTTTGAAAAAAAAAACATATATATACGCACTTTAAGATGAAATACCACATTACTGAAGCCAGTTGTTGTGTCAGATTAATTTCATCTCCATTGCCATCTGATGCCCCGGTCACATTACTTTGTTAGCCAATGGACTATGTTACACACTAGAATGCAGCTAGACTCTGATTGTTATGGCTCCCGATCCACCGCCGCCTTTAATTAAAATCTCCACTGACAAATGGACTTGCCTGGAAACAGTAACCCGGAGAGGAGCTATGTGAACAAGAGAGATGCTCACTTTGCGCTGATTAAGTATGTCAGATTTTATTTTTTCTTCACACAATTCACCCACCTTCCCACATGCTCTTTATGTTTTGCGTCCGATGTATAACAAAACGTCATTGCATTGAGTAAGTTAGTGAAAGGCTTATGCTTATCTTGGGCAATTTCAACATCGCCAAGCAGCAAGGTATACAAAAGACTTCGGCAAAGATAATCTACATAAAGACAATGGCTAATCAAGGCATTCTTCACAATTACAGCACTATTACACGTTTGAAAGACGAGGGATCCGCTTAAACAGAACCATGAGCCAACTCTAACTGTAAGACCCATTTCACCATAGAGACAAAACAACCCAACCAACTGAGACACGGGGACCAAATTGATATCGCTGAATGCTCGGTCGACTCGCATTCACTCTCGCTGTTGGATGGATGGTTTAATTGTGAACTGGTGGAAAAAAGGCAGGAGAGTGTGGGGTTAGCGTGTGTATTTTGTGTGTTTTTTGTGTGTTTTTGTCGAGAACCAGGGGAGGTGACGGCTGTTATCTCGGGCCTACAGACAGACACTTAGCCTCGCGCCAACCCTCAACCACTCATCCCTATGGCATGCTCAGAAATGTCATGAGTTGGCACCAGCGGTAATGTGTGTGTATGGGGCAGTATGTATTGCATGTTTCGCTGCCACTTTTGTCTTATGGATTGCCGTTATATGGCTGTGTGAACGTGTGTATTTTGAGATGGGTTTTGTGACTTCAAGTGTGAAAAAATGAGGTCATGCATGGAAGTAAAGGTCATTGTGTGGATGCACATATACTTTTGTCATTGGTAAATGGTCACATTTTTATATAGAGCTTTTCCACCTTCAAGGCACTCAGAGCACTTTACAGCAAGGAACCACTCATTCAGCCACACATTCAGACACGAGTGTATGCAGACACTGGGGACAAGGACACAATGGCGGCATTCATCTGTGAGAGCTGGAATTGCACCACCAACCTGTGGGTTAGAAGATCTGACTGCTCTACCAATGATGCTTTGTATCAAAAGCCGGATTTGAACATCTTTGGATCAGTGGACAAACAACAAACCCTTTACCCACTGAGCTAGTCTTGCCCATTGATTTTCCATAAGAGTGCTGAAAAAACACAGTTGCCATAGCAATTGAAAAAACAAAATAAATACATAATTGGAAGTGCTCAAAATGGCACCAAACACAGTTATAACCTAGAGCGTCAACCATAAATTGCCTGGAATGTTTTGCTGGGAATGTTCCATAGCATAGTATACTAAACTTAACTGTCTTCCATGTATTTGTTTTATTGTCAAAACACACAGACACATTAGCTGATTTTGAAATTATAAGTCTAGTGGTCATTATCTACTACTAATAGTTATTACCATTCTGTTGAACTCTATACCAATAAATCCAGTCATTCAACTGAACATTCACCTGATCACCGCTTTCCCAACCAAATCAAATCATATCCGCTTTTACAGTTTTAAGTGGCTCCAGCCTTCTATCCCGGCGCCCTTCTTCCACGCTTACTGTGCACCTCCTTGTGCTGTCAGGGATGAGTAACCTGATCTCTTAGTCACATTGTTATGCTCACAGCTGCTCAGTGACTTGGCCAGCGACTGTCACCTCACCACAGCCAAGTCGCCCCTAACGCAGTCACTTTATCAACTGCCTTCCAGCCCCATCAACACAACAGAGAGGTGCCAGTGAGTTTTAGCCATGCTGGGGCTAAATGACAGCTGCCTCTGCCAGAATGACCCTGCACACGTGAAAGGGATTCTAATGGCTTATAACAAACACTTTATGCAAGGAAACAGAGTGGTAGAGTAGTTAGCATGTTAGCAAAAAAAAAAAAAGTAAACTGCCTGTATGAAGAAGTGGACTAAGAGAGTGCGACATCACCCATAGCGTTCAGCTCCAGTTAAATTAAGTTTGTCGAGGCAGCAGTTATAGAGGCAAATTTGGAGCCAAGTTCCATATTAGGAATTCTGTCCGTCAGTATCATAGCAACCAAAGAGCCAATCCAGAGTGAGGTTGTTGAAAGTAACGCCCCTTCCACCCGCACCGCTGGTTTAGCAGGGAGCGGGCACTTAGCAACGCTGTCAATCAAACCTGTTGCTAGCGGGACGTTCATAACTCGAGTTACAGACACAAAAAGTAGCAAAACAATACCAGGATCATGTAGACTGGGTCGTTTTAAACCTGACAGTAGCATTTACAGAGAGAGTGGCAAGAGTTTTCCAGTGTATTGTGAATCGGAGCCAGAGTCGATGGAGCTGGAAGTGTACCCATGCTCACTTCCTATTTGGAACGCAGTGGCTAGCATGTTAACTATGTCCATTTATCTATACCGTCTATGAAACTGCCTTGACATTTTTCTGCTATGGAATTTTACCTTGGAATGTATTGACTTTACTGACTTTACTGGAGGCAAAACTCATTTATTTCAATGTTTTTTTTGGTTTTTTTTTTTTGTGTCCACTCTACACCAAAATATGTTTTAGTATTTAATTTAATCATCTTGCATCCGTAGAGTTATATAGGACATTGTAAAAGGCTGTCTTCTCATAGGGCAGGACATAAGGATATCACAAAAAAACAATATTGAAAATCCCCTCTGTATATTATTGTATCTGACATGACAACAGAATGAAGCAAGACATT